>CAJQZP010001045.1:1535000-2135000 GCA_907164705.1 Parnassius apollo | reverse complement strand
TAAGTGATACGTTAATTCTTTTAGAATACCTATATTTCATAGTAAAACCAGTTAAATCAATCAAATCGGCCTATACTTAATTGCTAAAATAACATAAACGTCTCTGTTAATAAATTTCCTCGTAATGTAAATCTGAAATAAGGTTTAAGCATTCTTAACACCTTTTTATTTTTAATAGGTTATAGTAGTAAGTATAATAAGATACAGGCTTTCAGTAAACAATACTAAGTACTATTGTTTACTGAAATTGCCATTAAAACTTTACGGCAAAAACCTTCTATTATAACTTTAGTTGCAAATACTTGTACTAAAATATTAGATTTGTCTCGGATCGTTAACATGTAAAACCTATTTTAAACGATTCTAGCTTGAACATGCAATATATACTTTGATCGCATTGGCTTCAAGTGACATTATGCAAAAAACAATAACCGTGGTCAACACATTTTTATATGTAGTCGATGGTATAGTTCGCTTAGTTAATAGTTATGTTTCTGTTATACTTTTATATGTAGTCGATGGTATAGTTCGCTTAGTTAATAGTCATGTTTCTGTTATACTTTTATATGTAGTCGATGGTATAGTTCGCTTAGTTAATAGTCATGTTTCTGTTATACTTTTATATGTAGTCGATGGTATAGTTCGCTTAGTTAATAGTCATGTTTCTGTTATACTTTTATATGTAGTCGATGGTATAGTTCGCTTAGTTAATAGTTATGTTTTTGTTATACTTTTATATGTAGTCGATGGTATAGTTCACTTAGTTAATAGTTATGTTTCTGTTATACTTTTATACGTAGTCGATGGTATAGTTCGATTAGTTAATAGTTATGTTTCTGTTATACTTTTATATGTAGTCGATGGTATAGTTCGCTTAGTTAATAGTCATGTTTTTGTTATACTTTTATATGTAGTCGATGGTATAGTTCGCTTAGTTAATAGTCATGTTTCTGTTATACTTTTATATGTAGTCGATGGTATAGTTCGCTTAGTTAATAGTTATGTTTTTGTTATACTTTTATATGTAGTCGATGGTATAGTTCACTTAGTTAATAGTTATGTTTCTGTTATACTTTTATATGTTGTCGATGGTATAGTTCGCTTAGTTAATAGTTATGTTTCTGTTATACTTTTATATGTAGTCGATGGTATAGTTCGCTTAGTTAATAGTTATGTTTTTGTTATACTTTTATATGTAGTCGATGGTATAGTTCGCTTAGTTAATAGTTATGTTTCTGTTATACTTTTATATGTAGTCGATGGTATAGTTAGCTTAGTTCATAGTTATGTTTCTGTTATACTTTTATATGTAGTCGATGGTATAGTTCGCTTAGTTAATAGTTATGTTTCTGTTATACTTTTATATGTAGTTGATGGTATAGTTCGTTTAGTTAATAGCTATGTTTCTGTTATACTTTTATATATATTCGATGGTATAGTTCGCTTAGTTAATAGTTATGTTTCTGTTATACTTTTATATGTAGTCGATGGTATAGTTCGCTTAGTTAACAGTTATGTTTCTGTTATACTTTTATATGTAGTCGATGGTATAGTTCGCTTAGTTAATAGTTATGTTTCTGTTATACTTTTATATGTAGTCGATGGTATAGTTCGCTTAGTTAATAGTTATGTTTCTGTTATACTTTTATATGTAGTCGATGGTATAGTTCGCTTAGTTAATAGTTATGTTTCTGTTATACTTTTATATGTAGTCGATGGTATAGTTCGCTTAGTTAATAGTTATGTTTCTGTTATACTTTTATATGTAGTCGATGGTATAGTTCGCTTAGTTAACAGTTATGTTTCTGTTATACTTTTATATGTGGTCGATGATATAGTTCGCTTAGTTAATAGTTATGTTTCTGTTATACTTTTATATGTAGTCGATGGTATAGTTCGCTTAGTTAATAGTTATGTTTCTGTTATACTTTTATATGTAGTCGATGGTATAGTTCGCTTAGTTAATAGTTATGTTTCTGTTATACTTTTATATGTAGTCGATGGTATAGTTCGCTTAGTTAATAGTTATGTTTCTTTTATACTTTTACATGTAGTCGATGGTATAGTTCGCTTAGTTAATAGTTATGTTTCTGTTATACTTTTATTTGTATTCGATGGTTCGCTTAGTTAATAGTTATGTTTTTTTATACTTTTAGTATTTCTTCTGCAGTTAGTTTTAACTGATGCGAAAAATAAACGGAATGTCATTAATTGTTTAATGTAGTTTTAAGGTGCGCTTCTGTGGTCATTTACATCAAAACAGTTAATAAAACGAAACACGACATAATTCAAAGAATAAAAAAATATGTCGAATCATTTCCTTGTATGAAAACCCTTTACAGTAGAAAAGACATCCAACGCAGATATTTAAATAAAAAACTTAATATTCAAAGTACTTACGTATTTATTGTACAAATATGAGTGTTGTTCGTTGTGGTTCTCAGCCAGCTTCTGAAATAGCTTTGTGTACATACAACCTCACCATGCACGAAACAGCTTTAACCAATAACTTTTGTTTGACATGGTCAAAGGTAAATGGAAGGAAAGTTAGCTCTGCAATTGGAACTAAACTATTAAAACACCTTTTAAATAGTTTTTGTAACAATTTTGCACAAATAAACTTCTTGTGGCGACCAAAACCAAAACCAATTTGTGGCTGCTTTGCTTTTGTTAGCAGCCCAAAAAAAACTTAAAGACATAGAACAAAAGTATTTGGAATCTGGGCACACACAAATGGAAGCAGATTCTTTGCATAGTAGCATGGAATCAAGAGTGAGAGAAATAATTAATAATACTAGGCACCCTGTAACATAAGTATTTTATTCCATCCAAGTTGATATTAATTGCTGTTGGTTAAGAGAACGTTGATAATCGCTACAAGTAGCCACTTTTGGCGGTGATTAACGATTCTCTTCTCATAATTTATCAAATGCAAAATATCGTAAAGTGATTCCAATAATTCCACTGGTAATTTACAAATCAAGTTACTTTTAGATTTTTTAAATTTGATCTGATTTAGGAGTAAAGAAATGAAATGATGGGTGGCGTTCTAAGTATACCTAATAAGTATGCTTAATTGCAATACCTGTAAAGGTAGCTAAGTGTTGAGCACCATGTACAATTTAAAATACAATTGTACATTAATTATTATTATTATTTATTGTTGTATGTACCTAGTGTTAAATTAGTAAAGTTATGCCTTGTACAATCTGACATTTTAAAAGATAAACTTTCTGTGGGTTTCTTGCGCTATTTCTTCCCATAGATGTAGGTATGCTCCTTCTGAATCAGTTGTAGTTTATATTCACTTTCAATAAGTTGTACGATGTATATTGATTCCGCTGACTAAAATATTTAAACTTTAAATTAAAATCCCCGGGCCCCGGGCGGCGAAAACTCACGCGACGCCACTGCCTTCATCAATTCATGGCAGAATCGCTGAAGGACCTAACACTATGCTTAATGACGTCAATAGTGCTTCCCTAACGGATAGGTCTTAAGATTAACATGATCAAAACAAACATTATCTGTAACGTCCAGTTCAAGTTAATGACGAGTATGTTTACCTAAAACTAACAGTCCGACTGGGTAAGTCCAACTTCGACCGAGAGGTCAATCGACGAATTCAACTCGGCTAATTCAAGTGTTCGGGAGCTTACGATACATCTTCTCGTCAGGTATATCTCAAAACTTGAAAAAAAAAAGAGTGTACAACCAGTGATGACATATGAATCTGAGACGTGGTCCTTCACTGCTAGCCGTATGAGGAAGTTCAGTCGCTTAGCAAGTTATGGAGAGGGCCTGTGCTTAGGGTTTATCTGTATGATAAACTGAGAAAGTAAATATCCAGAACCAGAGTAACCGACATAGACCAACGTATTAGTAAGCTGAAGTGACAATGGGCCGGCCATATAGCTCGAAGAACTGACAATTGATGGAAAGCAAGGTTTTCGAGTGGCAGTAGGTGAAGTGTGGGGCGGCCCTCACTAGATGGAGTGATGACCTGGTAATACATGCAGGAAGTCGATGGATGCAGGTGGCTCAGGCCGTGCTTTGTGTTCAGTAGTGGACTTGTTAATATTATAATAATGATGATGATAATGAGTTCCTTGACGTGAAGCACCTTGCTGGTAAGATTATAAAAAATAGACCGAAAGATGAGAAAGGAAAACAAGGTCAATGGCTGAAGATTAAATGGATAAAATATGTTAAAGGGGAGGACAGAAAAAATATTTCTACTATGATATGACGGATGACTTTATTTTAATAGATATTGGGATACAATCCAATAACTTCCCAATCAGATCATAGCTATTCAACGTAAGACGAAGTGGCTGTCTGAAAATGATTGTACCTGTGACCTGTAAATTATCGATATCCATTTGGGCAAGAAAAAAATATTTTAAGTCTCTGCAGGAAAGGCATCATACCAGAAGAAGTTAGAAAATTTAAATGTTGACAATCACGCCATTGTTAAATTGCTAGAACTAGCAGTAGATGAAACGAAAAAGTGGAGAAGAGTGATTACTTACCTAATGATTAAGTTAAGAGACTTAGACAAAAACTAAATTTAGTTTTTTTTAGTCAATAAAAATAATATTGTGAATTTAACCAAATATTTTATAATGCCTTTGTCCTAAAACTTAAAAAAAACATTTACAGGTAAAACCAACTAACTTTTTCTTTTATAGCTTACGCAATAAAATCTGAAATACAGAAACATCACTCAATTAGTGTTGCCCAAAATCGGTCTTGGTCTTGCAGTCTTGGTCTTGTTCTTGCGTTTTTGCAAGACCAAGACCGCCTAATTTTAGCAAGACCAAGACCAAGACTGACCGTGCAAGATTTGAGCAAGAACAAGACTAAGCCTGCGAGACTCATTCGTCTTGCAGTTAGGAATGAGTGTCGTTTCAGGGAGTATAGGAGTTCGGGTATACGCTTAGGGACTCTATGAGACGCAAAAATATATAAAAAAAATTTGGAAAATTGGACTTATGCGCATTACGAACAATACCATAAACATACATAGCGGATGAAAATATCCATTAAAAGAAAAAAACAGTGCATCCCTAGTTTTGACCATCGGCACTTTGATAGTGCGCGGCGTCTTGTTGT
The DNA here is from genome assembly GCA_907164705.1 of Parnassius apollo. NCBI lineage: Eukaryota > Metazoa > Arthropoda > Insecta > Lepidoptera > Papilionidae > Parnassius > Parnassius apollo. Next base: position 2,129,885 of record CAJQZP010001045.1, on the reverse strand, counting down.
CGGCATCATCAAAGGTCGAATACTGACCTATCAAAGAAATTTTGCAGCTATTCGGAAGTACAAGGTCAAGATACACGCGTCGGCGGCTTCTATTGATATCGCATTCAATCGTAGCCGCCGCGCCGCACTCACTACATTTGACACTGTTTGAATGCCGCCACAGAGTACATGTTCCAAAGAATAAAATAAGTTTCCGGGTGCTCAGAATGGACACGAATACATTATGCTGATCTCGCAAGGAATATTGTAATTAGATAATGGTAAGGATAGGTAGATACCATAATAATTTATTCTAGTAAGTAATTATTATAATATTAACTATATGGGTTTATAATAATTACTTACTATTATTATTATTATTACCTAATAGATAAACATGTTCAATAAGTTCACTGCAAATCTCGATTTTTGGAAGTGTGTGTTTTTGAACACAAAGTGTCGTCACCCATTTGATAAATATTGTAGACACTTTTAACACACTTGAAACGTGTAAATATTTTGTACAATGCTAATCGAATAATATAAAAAGTGTGCATATTAAATAAAAAGCGTAAAATAAAATCTATGTACTTTTTAGGAGCCCGAGTATCTCTTAGAGAACCGTTTAAAGAAATTGATTGCCTCGAATAGATGTAAATAACAGTGATTTGCACAATTTTAATAGTAGAAATAAAAATGAAATCACAATACCTGCTTTCCGGTTACACAGAGTATATAATGTGTTCTTAAGTAGCGATATACACTTTTATAATAAGATTCCAAAAGAAATGTTAGATCTTTCACCTTTTCAATTTAAGTCAGACAAAAATGCTTGGAACTGAACTCTCGTACTACACAGGATTAACTAGAAATTTCTAAACCGATTTGGTATCTACATATACATTTGACATTTTATGTTTGACTTATCGCTTTACATAATTATAGAACTATTGTAAAAATATTTTGAAAAGAGCAACTACTGAGTTTCTTACTTTCTTCCATGATTCTTCTCAGTAGAATCAGAACCCCTGGACATGGAAAAGAAAAAATTGGGGAAAACAGTGATTATATGACTATTCAAAAGTGTGTTTTTAATGCCTACTTGAATAAAACATATTTGAATTTTGAATTTCAAACGAGTGAAGGCAAATTTAATTTAATTAACGTAGATTAATTCAATCACAAGGAGAACATAATATACATAATTTTATTTACATATTTACATTTCATTTTTACGTAGGCACACTATACCTATCTGGTAACGCATCTACTTTATTAATCTTCTGAAGAATCATTAATTTTATCAAAGGATGCCGAACTTTCCTTTGTCGGTCTTTCGGCGTGTACTTACAAATAGTAGTATTTATTTTAATTCCAGTCATTCCCAATTGAGCTTTGCTTCGAGTCTAATGTATTAATTGTTTTTACTCTAATCCTTGTTGTTCTCGGAGTGATAAGTTTACAATTTGACATGAGTGACGAAGAGTCGAGTAGTTCTAGTCGGAGTAGTGTGAGTTGGAGTTATAGATCTAAAAGACCTAAAAGTAAATTTGGTGAGTTTTTCGACATAATTCATGCATTCCACATTGCTTTGTGTAAATTATGCCATAAAGGTTATGTACCTTTATGGCATAATTTACACAAAGGTTGAAATAAAAATGAAAAACAGAAACACTTCAGGCTTAAGGAAGCATCTAATATCTTTCCACAAAAAGGAATCACAAATATTTCTTCCTGAAAAACCAAAATTAAGTGGAGATATCACAAGCTTTTTAATAACCACCGGAAAAAGTGGACAGGTAAGAAAAATATACTTATCACACAATTACATAACACATATATTATATAACTAGCGGCCGCCTGCGACTTCGTCCGCGTACAATATCTGATTTCCTATGAGATTTTGAATTTTTCTCGCTGCAAAAGTCTTACGTAAGTATAAAGAGGCTATATAGGTAAAGCTTAACTATGCAAGTATTTATTATTTAAAACTAATAAAGTAAATGTCGATCTTCATATCTATACTTTAAAAATATAGGACTTGCACCACCATAATCATTTTACCCCAAGGATTTTATTATTGAAAACTTATAACTTTAATGCCTCGTCTTCGTGTCTCTAACTTCAAAAACGTAGGACTTTCATACAAACTTTTTTTCTCCCTTAGGGATAGATTTTCTCAAAACCGTTTCCTAACTGATCTCTATGCCATAAAAGGAACCTACCTTACAAACTTCAAGTTTGTATGTTTTATAGTTCCTGAGATATAGATATAGTCAGTCAGTGAGTTTTATTTATAATATATATATATATATATATATATATATATATATATATATATATATATATATATATATTATAGTGTTAAATATGTATTTATAATTCACTCATATTTTCATTTGTTTTTATAATCGGCGAGACACACGATTTACTGTTTTATTTCAGTCTGAAAATAGCAGTGACAACATCACGACAGCTACAGTTGATTCGATGGTTAAAAAATATCTTCCCTTCTCATTTTTCGATGACGAAGCTACACAAGTATATTTTCGATCAATTTGCCCAAATATGGTGTTTCCTAAAAGGTCCACACTGAGAAGGAAGGTCAAAGAACGGTTTGAAGAGCTTCAATTGAATCTTAAGAAACGACTACAACAATTTCCATCTAAATTGTCATTTACCATTGTTGGATGGACGTCAATTGCTGGTAGGAGTTACTACGGGGTCACTATTCATTATATAGACAACGAATGGAAGTATCGATCTGTAGTCCTTGATTTTATACCATCACGCGGTCGATATACTGGGGAAGATATTGCAATGATTTTCCACGAATGTTTATTGGAATATGACATAATTGATAAAATACAGGGTGTATCACGGTCGACAACGCAACTGCAAATACCAAATTTATGTATGAATTGGACAAACAGCTGCCACACTTTGATTCAGCCAATCAACATTTCCGGTGCTTTCCTCACATATTGAACCTTGGTGTACAAGATTTATTAAAGACCTTAGTATTACACAGTGAATTGAAATAATACTAGTTTTTACGGAATTTATCGTGTATATTTAACTTTTTAAATACCCGACGTTTCGAACGCTTTACAGCACCCATGGTCACGGGTGGGACTGAGATGTTCAACGTCCATAAGTCATAGTTAACCGCGGTTACCATAGATTAAAATTTAACTTTTGTTCCGATCTATGCAGTATGAATTTATGGTATCTTGAAGTCTTGCAGTTGTATGCTTGGGTTGGGATTTAATTTTATTTATTATAGGATCCCAAGCAGATGGTAGCACCCAGCCATCTTCTCTATTGAAATTAGGATGTTTTTTGATTTCAATAGCCTCGCGAATCATCTTTGGAAGGAATCGGTGTTCTTTAGCGAGGATTTGCGGTCTATCAAATCTGATGTAGTGACGGGGGGCGATCCTGTACGTGTTCACAGATTGCAGACCTCCCGGAGCGTCGATTCTTCACATCAGCTATATGTTCTCATGATGACGTATAGCTAATGTGTACATGATGTGAAGAATGCAATTCGAAACGTCGGGTATTTAAAAAGTTAAATATACGCGATAAATTCCGTAAAAACTAGTATTATTTCAATGTGTAGTGTTCGCGTAAATATAAGAAACCATTACACAGTGAAACTGACAATAAGGGACAAGAACAGCAGTATGAAGATAATGAAGACGAAACTGAGGAAGATGAAGAATATGCGCCAAATATTGCTGACTCACGTACACCTATAACAAAATTACGCAGTATTTCCAGTAAAATAAAAAGAAGTGAGATATTGAAGAAGTTTCAGTCTGCTTGTGAAACAGCTGGCGTGCCATCAAATCTGAACCCCATTCTCGACTGTCCAATGAGATGGAATTCCACACATGATATGATTGAATTTGGTTTAAAAGTGAGAACTGGCATTAACATATTGTGCACTTCTGTCACCGAATTGAATGACTTTCAAATCACAGATAGTGAATGGCAAATACTCGAAAAAATATATAACGTTCTAATAAACTTTAAACTTCTATCAACGAAACTTGGTGGAAAAAAATATGTTACATTACCGCTAGTCATTGTATCATTCAATCTCTTGTTCGATAAAATTGAATCCATGGTAAAACAATTAGATGAGAAACCTAATCGATCCGAAGTGGATGATAGGCTCATTCTGGGTTTTCAAGCAGCTCGAGACAAAATGCTTAAACATTGTAAAAAGAGCAACTGGATTTATTGTACCTCTTTAATTTTAGACCCAAGGCATAAGACTCAGACTTTTGACATGACATTATGGGGGGAAGCAAATTAAAACAGAAAGCCTGCGCAAATTTAGTGAACTTTATAAAGAATATAAAAGTCTACGCACAGTAAATACATCTCTAGAATCACCAAGAAATGAAAAGAAAGTATGTGAATATGATGAAGATGAAGACGTAATAGACTTTGAGAAATTGTATGCAAGTCCCTCGACGTCATCTGGATCTGGATCTTTTCATCAAGGTTTAGTTATAGACGAGTTGGAGGAGTACCTAAGTAAACCCAGAGCCGCCAGTTCGGAAAACATTTTAGAGTGGTGGAGGACGCATGAGAGAGAATATCCGACTTTATCGAAGATTGCCCGTGATTTTCTTTCAATACCTGCAACTTCAGTACCTGCTGAGAGATTATTTTCTAAAGTATCAATAGTAATTAGAAAACGTAGAAATAGGTTAAGTGATGAGTCAGCCAGATGTTTTAATTCTTGGTCAAAAGAATTAATATAAAGTAACAGTAATGTCAAAGCTGTACTGTTATGTAATTTAATTTGTATTGTATTTTATTTTTTTATTTAAATAAATGGTAAATTGTATAACTCTTTTATTCCATTTCATATAAGGGTCTATTAATCTCTTTCTAGACAGATAATGTTCTTTATAATACAGTCAAGTTAATGTCATTAATTTGTTTTTATGTGTTTTGACTAAGTTTTAGCACATGTAAGCTTATTAAATGTAAACGTTTATTAGGAAACAGACTAACTCCTGTGGCCGTGAGACTTGGTAGACAGCTCAGTTGGTTAGAGCATCGGCACGGATCGCTTAGGTCGTGGGTTCAACCCGGTATTAGTTGATTTTTCGAATTTCTCATTAAATGTTTAGACATTTACTAATTTGGTTGGTCTTTCTATGGCTATGTTAATTCAAGCTCAAAATGTGCCTACTCTGTTAAGTTGTTCTAAGATCTAAAGTAACGTTTAATAAATAACAATATGCAAATAGGTAATTGCGAGACTTGCGAGACACTTGCCGCAAGACCAAGATCAAGAACAAGACTGAGAGCGCAATACCAAGACCAAGAACAAGACCAGGTGTATTGGCGCAAGACCAAGACCAAGACTCTCAAGTGATTTGAGGGTTTGATTAGCTAAACTCAAAACTAACTTCGCTGAACTTAGCTGGTTTTTAAAGTAAACCCTCGATATACACAATATTTTGTATTGTAACCCCTCAATCCTCTTCAAAATTCCCATGCAGTCGCATGCGTCCGTCAAATCCCGAGCGGTCGCATGCGAACGCACTCATCCACAACACTTTAAACCATTAAAACTTATATTTATGGACTATTTTTCTATAAAGAAGTTTGGCATTATAGAATCTATACAAAATTCGCTATTCTATAGTTTAAACAAAAGTCAGTTATTCAATGGATTAATCATTACAAACATATTTTGATAACTATTATTTCTTAATATTACTCGAATTATTTACGTAAAAAGATAAATTATATTCACACAAAAACTTTCATAACAATTTTATAATATAAAAACTGTTCTTAACTTAGAAAAATCCAAAAATCAACGCAACAATGTACAACAACGAACACTCGACAATGACGCACTTTGAATGTAGAAGAATATCTGTAGACTAACAGAATTTTTATTCAACTAGAGGATAGAAAATTTCATATTGATTCTATAATGCCAAACTTCTTCATAGAAAAGTAGTCTTTAAATATAAGTTCCTATGGGTTATAGTTCTGTGGGTGGGTGCGGTCTTATGAGACCGCGGGGATTGAGCGGGCAAACCTATAGTTACAAAATTAAGCATTTTTGATATACATACTACATGATCGATTCTTTGCTCTTTTAATCAAGCTTTGATCCTATGGAGTGTAGAAGTAACACTCCATATTTGATCCGTTTAGTAGCGGGCGCACTGAAATAAATAAATTTGTTAATTCGTGGCGACAAAAACATCTTTTTTTAAGATTAACCAGAATCGTTGATAGGTACTATCGCACTGCTAAATCTGCTTCCCATTACCAAACTGGAATAAAGTTCAAAAAGCTTGGATAATTTTCCCCACTAACAGTGTGTAGGTCGACCACACATAGACGAGGTAAGCAAATAAAATAGGTGATCACAACATCACAATGATGTTTAGGAGAAAACATTTATAATGAGGTTTTATCGTGATCGTCACGCACGACTAACGGATTTCGACTGTAGTTTCAAACGTTTCTATTGTATAACGGACTCCATTCATAAAAGACGGGGTGCACCTACTTTCATGTAGTCAACAGCTTTTGTTGGCGACGCGGGATAAACGTTTCATTTTTTCTTAGAATAAAAGTTAAACTCATGATTATTTTTATAAAATGCTAGCATCTGCGAAAATTAAGGATATTTGTAGTCTTAGAATCATGAAATGGAGAGCCCCATCCCAGAGATGAGAACAGTATTCCATGTGCGGCCGAAACTGAACCTTTGTAAAGTTGCAGGCGGTCTGCCGGCATGAAATACTGCCCCGCTCTGCTGAGCACGCCAAACTTTTTAGAGGTCAATTTGGCCTTCTCTTCCAATTTAAAATTCATCTTCTCTTTAGTTGTGCGGTTTGATGATGAAACAGATAGAAATTAAGTCCTGCAATTCCTACGAACAGTCTTCAAAATGTATCCTGTAAAACACGGAAAGGCTGGTCGCTTTGCGTTTGTGCTTTAGATCGGTCCTAATCGTATTGGTGTCACCAATTAGCCTCTTAGCATATTTTTTCATTTAGTCCAAAACCGTTAATTGGCATTTTTCACCACCAACCCATATACATACATATGGCAGCAATACTTCATGCACAACGGATTTGCGCTTTATTATTAAATTTTCATACACAATATAAATTACAGCCACAACAGTATAATGAGTTTCAATTTCAATTTCAAATCGTTTATTGCTTCTATAATGTACAGTACATTAGCAGTTACAGTCACCATTATAGACCCTGTCGGGCGTTGCAATATACAAGAAACATACAATAAAATAATTAAATGGACTTATAACTATGTAACATCTTTATATTATATTTGGCTATTTTGAAAATAAAATGTTATTTAATACTTAGTAATTAACTATCAAAAAATTCAGTAAGTGTGTATGAACTTAATTTAACATCAGATTTTATATTTATGGGTAGTTTATTGAATATTTTAATTGCCATGTAATATGGACTACAATTGAGCATTTTGGTTCTAGATGGGGGTAAGTATAACCTATGTTTATGCCTAGTATTTACATTGTGTGTTTCTTTTATCTGGGTGAAGAAGTGTTTATTTTTTAATACGAAATTATTTATATCTTTTATGTAAATAGAAACTAAGGTTAATAATTTAAATTTAATGAAGTAGGGTCAACAGCTATGTCTGTTATCAATTCTGGCAAGTATCCTAACACATTTTTTTTGTAAAATGAACAATTCATCTGCATTAACACTATTACCCCAAAGGATAATGCCATATTTTAGCCACGAAAAGGCATACGCGTAATATGTCGAAAGTGCAGTTTCTAAATTTGTGCTATGATTAATTTGATACAGCGCATATGTAAATTTAGAGAGCTTGCATTTAATTTTTTCAATATGTGACTTCCAGTTTAAATGTGTATCTACATTAAGTCCAAGCAAGTTATACGAGTCTACCTCTTCTATTAGGGTATTTTGTAATTGAAAATTAATTTCTAGAGGTGGTTTATTATATGAACGAAATTGTAAAATTTTTGTCTTTTTAAGGTTTATTTCTAGATTATGACTATCAAGCCAATGAGTGACATTATGAAGTGTATCATAGATAAGGGCTTCAGATCTAATGTTGTCGTTACTTTTTATAAGTATTGACAAGTCATCTGCAAATAATACTGGCAGTGTTGATTCTCTGTACAAACATTTTGGCAGGTCATTTACATAAATAAGAAACAGCACACAGCCTAAGACGCTGCCCTGTGGGATTGAACTAGTTAGGTGTTTCTCTTCAGAACGAACTTTTATTACTTCATTTGTAATTTGGTTGAAGTGTTCAATTTCTACAATTTGCTTCCGATTATTTAAATAGGATTTAAACCAGTTATGTACTAGCCCACGGATACCCGAATTCATAAGTTTTAAAAGTAGTTTATCATAGGGCACCCCGTCATATGCTTTCGTCATATCAAGTAAAATCCCAAAAGTGTGTTTTTTATCATTTAAATTTTGTAAGGCCATTTGTATGAACTTATATACAGCTAGGGTGGTTGATCTTGATTTTCTGAATCCATTTTGGCTATCATCCAGTATTTCATACTTTTCAAGGAATGAGTAGAGTCTATTACACATTGCTTTTTCGTATATCTTTGAAAAGGTGGGCAATAGGGCTATTGGTCTGTAGTTGTTAGGGTTTTTTTTATCTTCTTTTTTGTGCAACGGTTTTATTAGTGCTATTTTGAGAGGGTCTGGAAATATGCCATGTTGAAAACTTTGGTTTACTAAAAAAGTAAGGGGATAGACAAATTCTTCAGTGCATTGTTTTAAAAGCGCCGGTGGTATATCATCTACACCACAGCTATATTTAGTTTTTAATTTTTTTATACTATTTTGGATTTCCCTTTCATCAACTGAGGTTAGGTACATGGAGCATGTCGGTTTCAATTCGACAGAATTTTTACATTGTTTCTGATTTTTATTAATATTATTAGTTTTACCAATTGCTGCAAAATGTTCGTTAAATATGTTAGAAATTTGAATGGGACACGTTATTGTGTTATTATTAATATTTAACATCATGTTTTTGCGATTTTTTGTTTTCATTCTACCCAATTTATTATTAATTATGTTCCACATGGTCTTTATTTAATTACTCGAATTTTTCATTTGTTTAATATATTGTAGTTTTTTTGATAATTTGATACTACGTTTAAGAATTTTTGTGTATTTTTTATAGTAATTAAGAAAAACTGGACTTTTTTGTATCATTAAGGATTATTCTTAAAAGTCTTTTATGCTTACAAGATTTTTTTAATCCAGTTGTCAACCAGCCTTTATTATTTTGTTTTTTTATTTTTACTTTCATCACAGGTATATGTTTGTTTAAACTATTTGATATTATTTTAAGAAAAATATTATAGTTCTCATTTACAGTTTGGTTCTCTTTTAGAATATTATTCCAATCCACGTTATTTAATGAGTTTTTGAATGAATTAATGTTTTGTTTTGTAAAATACCTTTTTCTTGTAAATAACACTTGCTTTTTTGCTCATCGCCGTCTCTAAATTTAATTCTAGATTTGTTGCTTTATGGTCTGATAAACCATAATCAATAACATAGCAATTTTTTACTAAAGATATATAGTTTGTAAAGATTAGATCAATACAGGTGGCTGTTTTATTTGTGACTCGGGTGGGTTCTTTTATAAGTTGAGCTAAATTATGAGAACGCATTAAATTTAAGAGTTCCTGAGAATCACTATTGTTTTCGTTAACATTTATATTAAAATCACCCCCAACAATGACATATTTATGACTATATTTTAGTTGTATTCTATTAAGTAGTTTATTTAATTGTTCATAAAAGATATTAATATTACGATCTGCTCTATATAAGCTGACTAAAACAATATTATACTTCGGTATTTCTATTGCACAAAATTCAATCGTAAATTCTACGGAAAAACTAACCAAGTCTATTTTTTCAATATAATCAATACAATCCTTCAGCATAATACAAACACCTCCACCACCGTGCTTTTTTCTACTAAATATTGAAGCTACTTTATAATTTGGTATTACTATAGATTCACAAAAGTCCTCACTTCTCCATACTTCTGACAATAATAATATGTCAATGTTTGTATCAACTAATAAATGCTCAATTAAGTCTACTTTATTTCCTAAGCTCTGAACGTTTTGGAAAGTTAATTTAAAACTGTTAACGAAATTTCTTGTCAGGAATACTACTTTTGGTTATAGGCCCTGTTTCTTGTTTTCTCAGTTTTCTGAGATCTATTTACCATATCATAAATTAAACTTAATTACCTAAACATATGCTATTCTACTATCTTACAAAGTTGTTTAAGAATATTAATACATTTATATACATTGCGCTGGGTTTGTCAACAAATATATCTGTGTCTGGATTGGCCCTGAGAAAACAGTTTATTAGTCTAACGGCTCTGGAAGTGGGACTGTCTACGTTTTCGTCTACCAACACCTCGCACATAATGGTCCGGTACATAAAGATGTATGGTCTCACGAACTGCAGGATTATCTACTTTGTTACTTAACAAGAAATAATAATGCATTATATGCATAAGTTCCCGCCTACACTGTAGGGTATCCAGACCAACCATGACCGATACAAATGCTGACGGATATACAAATGGGTAGTATCCATACTGGCGTTTATACAGATATCTAGAAAACTTACGTTGGATTTTTCCACCATCATTGTATACATGGTTTCACGGGGGTTCCATACTAAGGCATTATACTCTAGCTTACTTCGCACATAGGCATTATACAGGAGTTTTATCACACGGACATTTTTAAACTGATGCGAAGTTCTAATCATGAAACCTAGACTTTTATTCGCTTCTTTGTACGTTTTAATAATATGTTCATGGAAATTCAATTTACTATCCATGATTAGGCCTAGATCGCGAATTGTATAGACGCGTCCTAATGGAGTGCCTGCTAGCTGGTATGTCGTGATTGGATTGCGTGACCGAGAAAAAGTTAGAGTCTTACACTTTGAATTATTAAGGGGCAATTTGTTATGGTTACGAGCTTGAGGTTCGTGACAATAAAAATTGCCGATAAAATTACCTAAATTAACACTTTAATTTACTTTACACAAATTAAAACTAAAAACACTAATAATTAAACACACTAATTCACTTAATTCCGCTCCGAAGCTTCGCTTGTGTCGCCGAGTTCAACTCTGCCTCGATCGCATCTTGCAGCGCCTATATATTTAAATTAGCAAAGAAATATCCAGAATGTTCAAGTAAACACGCGCAAGGTACCGAGCGTTCGAGTTTCGACTAGGCGCTGTCGGTTGAGTGATTTGTGATGTCATTTTCTCAATGCTCCCCTCGCTCTCGTTCCTGACACTAGATGGCGCTAGTGTATTGTCGATTTGAGCGCGTAACACTGCCTCCTCCTAAGACATGCTCGTCCCGAGCATTATCGGCCCCATAATAACGCGCTAGGCGATCCACATGGACGATCTTAGGAGTCCCTCTTGCGCCTTTCTGTATCCGGTAGGTTACATCGTTGATCCTGGTCACAATCCGGTACGGGCCGTCCCATTTAGCTTGAAGCTTAGGAGATTTCCCTTTGCTGCGGACTGGATTGTGCAACCACACAAGTGAACCTTCGTCGAACCCTTTGTTGTTCATTTTGCGGTCATACCGGGTTTTCATCTTTTCAGACATTTGCTGGCCCGATTGTCTGACGTGCTCATAAACGTCATTCATTTTGTTCCGCAAGTCATTTGCATAATCGGTTATACTGCGTGGAGTATCAGGTGGTATCCCGGTGATCAGGTCTGCAGGCAGCCGTAATTCTCTTCCAAAGTTTGCGAAAGCTGGTGTCACTGCTGTACTTTCGTGAACAGCGCTTCGATATGACAACAAAAACGGTTGTATGTGCTTGTCCCAATCTCGTTGCCGATTGTCTACAACTTTTGCTAGGTACCTCTCCAATGTCTGATTAAATCGTTCCACCATTCCATCAGATTGCGGGTGATAAGAAGTCGTTCTTGTTTTATGAGTACCCATAACTCGGCAAGTTTCCTGGAATATTTGAGACTCAAAATTCCTTCCTTGATCGCTGTGAATCTCTAAAGGTACTCCAAAACGACAGAAGACTTCATGAACTAGTTTATCTGCAACTGTTAAAGCTTCTTGATTTGGAATGGCGAAGACTTCTGGCCACTTAGTGAAGTAATCCATCACAACCATGAAATACTTGTTACCGCTTTCACTCTCCGGAAACGGCCCCGCCACGTCAATGGCTATTCTCTCCCATGGTGCACCAACATTGTACAACTTCAATGCACCTCTACTACGAGTCTGAGGTCCCTTTACAGCCGCACAACTTGTACATTTGCGACACCAGTCCTCGACATCGTTTCGACAGTGGACCCAGTAAAACCGTTCTCGGATCTTCAGTAGAGTTCGTTTAACTCCCAGATGGCCTCCTGAATAATCATTATGGTACAGCTGTAGAACATCCGGTACTTTAGCTTTAGGGACAACCATTTGTAAATGACAGCTGTCTCCCCGAACATTTTCCCATTTACGGCACAGAACTCCATCCTGAAGCAGCAAGCTGTCCCACTGGGCCCAATAGCTTTTAGTGGTCGAACTCATCGCTGAGACGTCGCTCCACTTGGACTTGGGAGCACTGGCCTTCATCCATTCCAGGATCGGCTTGATGTCCGTATCTTCCTGCTGTGCACGTTGTAAGCTGTCCTTCCACTCGTTGCTGAGGTGGTCTGCCCTGAGCATCCTCACGGATACCACTTCCTTACTCTCTTGCCTAGTACAATGTTTGCAATCTTCAGGACAAGGTCTTCTTGACAATGCATCTGCGTTGCCATGAGATTTCCCGTTGCGATGTTCGATCTCAAAGTCGTATTCCTGCAGTAGTTCAATCCACCACGCAACTTGTCCTTCTGGATTTTTAAACTGCAATAGCCATTTTAGTGCAGCATGGTCAGTTCGTAAGTGAAATTTTCGGTTAGCTTGTGCAGAGGTTTGGCTATATCTGCAAAGTTCTTCACAAATCGCCGGTAATAGGAGCACAAACCCAAAAATGCTCTAACCTGCGTCTTGTCTTTTGGAACCGGCCAATCCTTGACAGCGGCGATTTTCTCTGGATCTGTGCGGATACCTTGTTCCGATACTAAAAACCCCAAAAAGTTAACTTGCCGTTGGAATAGTGAACATTTCTTCGGGCTCAACTTGAGGTTGGCACTCTGAATCTTCATGAGCACGCGTTCCAGGTTTTGAAGGTGTTCCTCAAACGTACGGCCTACGCTGATGATGTCATCCAAGTAGACCAGACAGGCATCGCTAATTAGCCCGGTAAGTACAAGTTCCATCAGCCTTTCAAACGTTGCTGGAGCATTGCACAACCCAAACAGCATTACTTTAAATTGCCACAGACCCTTTCCCGTCGAGAACGCAGTTTTCTCCTTGTCCTTAGGGTCAATTTCAACTTGCCAGTAGCCACTTTTTAAATCCAGCGTGCTAAACTACTTTACTCCTGTAAGCATGTCCAGCGTGTCATCAATTCTTGGCAAGGGATAGCTGTCCTTCTTCGTAACGTCGTTCAGACGGCGGTAGTCAACACAAAACCGCATGCTGCCATCCTTCTTCTTCACCAGCACCACTGGTGAACACCATGGACTAGAGGAAGGTTCAATAACACCATCCTTCACCATTCCTTCAAGGCAATCTTCTTGGCCGCTGACGGATAGGCAATTCTTCTCCTGTGTTTATTTTGTGTTGAACTAAGCCAGTCTTTCCTATGTCAGCATCGTTTGATGAGAATACATCGGCGTACTTGAGTAACAACTTCTTCGCCTTGACCAATTCGTTCGGGGAGAGAACACTCCGACAGTCTTCCAAAAGTGTGGTCACTCTCGTTTCTGAATCCTTGCTGGCGGTCCCACTCGATATATATTGGCACTGACGTAACCAATCCACTTCCTCACAAGTACCAACCAGTGTGCCTTTTTCTATAATCTGTTCCCGGTCGCAAAGGTTCAGCACACGTACTCCTGAGATGTCAGTGGTCCTGACCAAGGTTCGAGCTACTTTCCATGGAAGGTCATTGTTTACCCTTTCCACAAGTACACAACGGTGAGCTTGCCCAGCGTTTCGAGGTAGACTAACCGGAACAATCGTTTCCGATCTCGGCGGAAGAACAATCTTCTTGATGCTGTACACGTTCCCTGGTAACGCACCTTCCATAAAAAAGTTCCTCCTGTCCACATTTCAAAACACCTTGCTTAACGTCGATCTCACAACAATTATTCCTCATAAAGTCTAGGCCTAGGATGCAGTCCTCCATTATATCAGCCACGATGACATTATGCAGGTAGATCACGTTGCATAGCTTCAACTCCATCTCCTTCTCTCCACGGACGGGTATACGCTGACCGGTGGCTGTTACCAAATAAATGCGTTCTCGGTTGTATGCGGAGTCCCCAAGGAACTGACTTTTTTTGGGGACTTTTTTTTTGACTTTAGTTGGGAACTAACAACCGTACGAGAGGCTCCAGTGTCTATGGTCAGCTTACACGGCATTCCGTTGATCTCGCCCTTTATGATTAGGCTGTTCCCATCATGGGTTTGTGAGATCGAGATCCTTGGGGCTCTTTTAACATCAGCCAGCACCCGCCCCGCAGTTCTGGCTTTTACTCGTTTCCCTGCCGCTGCTGGGCGGTGCTGTTGGCCGCACTACCCTCCTGAGATCGTTCAATTTCCCTTTCTAGGGTTCGCTTAGGGCAGCTGGATCGAAGATGGCCCTTTTCCCCACAGCCATAGCACCTTGGGCTGTATCCTTTGTTGCGGTCGCGAACTGTAGCTGCTGCAACCTCCCTGACGTGATGGGAATGATGATCCTGCCGCACGGCTTCCACTTCCAGTGCATGGGCCAAGGCGTCCTTAAGCGTCTCGTGGTGCCCGAGCCTCACAGCAGCTCTGACTTCCAGGTCGCGGATGCCGTCGATGAATGTCTGCACCAGGTTCCCTTCAATGAGTGCAGGTACAGACCGGTATGCTTTTCGCACCAGCTTCTCCACTTCTAGAGCCCACTGCTGCAGGTTTTCGTTGATGCGCTGCACACGATCTTTAAGCTGCGCACGAAAGACGTGTTCCAGGTGAGCGTCGCCATATCTCGCCTCCAATGCCTCAAGGAGTTGCTCAAAAGTCACTTCCTCACCGAGAGCTTCCAGAACTGTTAAGGCCTAGTCGCGCAGGCCTAGTGTGAGAGCAGTCATGGCCTGACTTTTATTCCAGCCGTTCGCCTTCATAACAGCCTCGAACTGGATTTTGTAGGCTGACCAGGAAGAAGTCCCGTCGAATGGTGGCACCTTGAACCCACGTAGCGAAGGTGTAGTAGCTACTACGGGAGCTGTAGTTCCATCCCCCAGTTTGAGGTCGTCCAGCGTTTTCTTCACGTCAGCCATCACGTAATCAACCCGATTGTTTACTTGGTCGATTTGGGTTTTAGCTTCCTTGATTTGGGTTTCAGCTTCCGACAGGTGGTTGTCATGTTGAGCAACCCTCTCCTTCACCTCCCTAATCTCTTTCCCGAAGTTAGCGTGAATGTCCTTCACGAGGAGCATCTGCTCTTCCTGTCGGCGGGCCTGTTCCTCCTGCTGCTCTTTCAACCAACGGGCCCGTTCCTCCTGTCGACGGGCCTGTTCCTCCTGTCGGCGAGCCTGTTCCTCCTGTCGGCGAGCCTGTTCCAGCAGCATCACCATCAGAGCACCTAAATCGGGTGCTGCAGATGTAGGAGCTACTGACGGGCCTGCAGCCGGCGGTTGGCCCTCCGACGTCTGCGGCGTTGCACCACCAAATCTTCTTTGGTCCGTTTCCTGCTGGCGTTGATTGCGGGTACGGACACCCTCCGTTTCCTCCTTAGGTAAAATCGGCATGATTTTATCCCACTTCTGACACCAATTGTTACGAGCTTGAGGTTCGTGACAATAAAAATTGCCGATAAAATTACCTAAATTAACACTTTAATTTACTTTACACAAATTAAAACTAAAAACACTAATAATTAAACACACTAATTCACTTAATTCCGCTCCGAAGCTTCGCTTGTGTCGCCGAGTTCAAGTCTACTTCGATCGCATCTTGCAGCGCCTATATATTTAAATTAGCAAAGAAATATCCAGAATGTTCAAGTAAACACGCGCAAGGTACCGAGCGTTCGAGTTTCGACTAGGCGCTGTCGGTGAGTGATTTGTGATGTCATTTTCTCAATGCTCCCCTCGCTCTCGTTCCTGACGCTAGATGGCGCTAGTGTATTGTCGATTTGAGCGCGTAACATTATTTACACTCCATTCAACCACTGCGTCAATGTCGCGCTGTAATGCCTACCATACAATCCTCAGCTCCGGTCACTGCATGGAAAAGTTTTATATCATCAGCGAACATTAAACATTTTGCCCTTGAGATATTACTGGGCAGATCGTTAATCATTATTAGAAATAGAGTTGGATCTCCGTGAGTTGGACCAAACGTACTACCTTGACTCACACCCGAGCGTGTGTAATATTCTTGAGAAATATAACCTCTTAGCTTAACAAATTGCGTTCGGTCTCTAAGATAATCTGCCATAAATTTTAAAAGTGGTGTAGAGAATCCAAGCATTGCGAATTTCAATAAAAGGATATCTTATCAACAAGGTCAAACGCCTTCTGAAAATCAAAATAGGCTGCGTCGACTTGACAACGTTAACCCGAGTGGTCACGTAGTCCACAAACTGTATATGATTTGTCAAAGTAGAACGTTCCGGCCGGAATCCATGTTGACAGTTATCTAGAAGCCCACCTATTTGTTTATAAATGGAATTGTTTATAATGGATTCAAACACCTTGGCAAATACTGATAACACTGCGATAGGCCTGAAGTTAGTTACATCAGTGGACGAACCACTTTTAGGTACAGGAGTTACCCTGGACACTTTCCATGCATTGGTATAGAGGTATTGTTGAAGTGAGAGATTGTAGACATACAGTAATGGTTCCTCTAAAACTGCCATACAGTCCTTTACTAAAAACGAAGGTATGTTATCAGGGCCACAAGCTGCCGATGCCTTAAGACGGCGTATTGCCCATCGTAGATCTGAAGCTTTAATAATATTAATACTGACTTTGGTTACAGTCTGCGTAGATTGCATCGCTTTCCGCTGCCTCTGCATTTAACAATGGAATGGAATGGAGGTTGAAAAACTGAGCTGAAATACTGCGCGAATGCATCAATAGCTTGCTGCCCTTCTAAATGTTCTATTATTATACACAAATTCCTTTATTCTGTTGTCTATTCTTTCGTTTTTCTTTCACGTATTTCCAAAAATTTGAAGGTTCGCGTGCTATATCATTTTCAACTTTTATCATATAATTTATAGATGCTGTATTAATAAGTTTTTTTTACTTTGGTTCTATAATATTTAAATAACGCCTTATTAAATTCCAAGCCACGAATTTTAAACATTTTTAAATTAAAATATTTCAATTTTATGTATTTTATGATTTCTTTAGTATACCATTTTGGATATATATATATTTTTTTTTTTTTTTTTTTTTTTTATTTATTTATGGTGGGTAGTTAAGGATTTATAGGGAACTCGTCTACTAATAACTTTATTTAGCTTATTATATAAGATCTCTAAAGCTACATTTACGTCCTGTTGGTGTGCATTAGGTCCGTCCAGTTAAAGTCATTTATATCAGTGTTGTGTGTGTGTACAAGCCACAGAGATTCCATTCTGTGCAAAGGTTCTGACATGGTGGAAATGGTATGTTTATTGCAGCACTTGTTGGTAGTGTAAGCACGATCTCTAACGGAGGGTGATAAGCATCAATAGGTACCAATGGTTCAACTTCAAATGACACAGTACAACTTCCGGAGTCTAGATTAGTCAATACCAGATCCAAGATGCATCCATATTTATTACAAACATTATTACATTGCTGTAAGTTGCAACATTTTAAGAAATTATGGAACTGAGTTTGAACTGATTTATTATTACTAGACACTAGGGGACTGTTCATTACCAATCTAATTAATATAAAATAGAACTAATATTTCAGTAAGAAACATTTAATTTGTACAGTTTTCTAATAAACTAGCTAACTGGCCTGAGGGAGATAACTTAAGCTGATCTTGAGTTCCACACGCCCAATAAGATAGACATCTTACTTGGTACAGTTTATGGCCGCCGCTATGAAATCTGTCAAATATATCACCTAATTTCCACTTGAAGAGGTCATTTAAAGCCCTACAGCTTTGTTTAAAATAAATTCTTTAGGTCTAGTACCCACTAAATCAATACTACATAAAATGTTTGTCTTGTGGCCCCTAAGCAAACCTACTTTAGAACCAAAAAGTCGTAAAATTAAAAATTTTATTCAACTGACTTCAATATAAATGAAACGAGAACATCATCAACATAGTCCAATTCAAATACACTTTGATTAAAGTCATCATCCCTCGTGACCATGGGTGCTGGAAAGCGCCCGAAACGTCGGGAATTAAAAAATAAAAATAAACGCGACAAAATCCGTAAAAGTAGTTTTAATCATGTGCAATGTTCGCGTAAATATAAGAAATCATTATGTCAAATACACTTTATTAAGGATAACTCAAGAACTTCTGGTCAGATCCTGATCAAATTTATATGGGACCACATGATAAGCACCAGCTTTCAAATAAAACAAGATTCATCGAAATCGGTTTACCTAGAGATAGTTCTGAGGTAACATACAAAAACCTCCTCCTTTTTTTGAAAAGCAGACCACTCATTGGTAACTAACCTAGAATGAACTAAACTGTACTCCTCCCACAATGATCACCTTCTTACTTACGTCCCTTGATTTACATACATATGTACTTCTCTAGTATATATTTTATTAATTAATACTTACAAGACTAAATCTTACACCCGTACATGTGGTAGAGCCATGCTGCAGCTATATTATCGATGTAGCATGTATGCATCAGCTTGACTAGGAAAGTACCACACACTTATGGTATACTAGCGTAAAATAAAAGCTTATTGCTAGTGTATTTCGTTTGGCGAGTGTAAAGAACTGGAAACAAGGCATTTCATCTTAGTCCTCAGTGTGACAATGCATCTGAATTTTGATTCTTAATCGTAGATGTAGCTGTCTATGGACCACAGCATCTACTTACAATTAGGTGGCCTGTATGCTAGTCAACTTTGTATAATATAAAAAAAGATAGATTTAACAAAATTCTAGATGTAGGTAGTTTTGTTTAATCAGACTGTTATTTCAATTAAACATGTTCATTTTTCATACATTACATCATTGGCGAATTTTACCAGTGCACTAAAAAAGGAGAAAAATACCAATCACAGCAGCTGCGATTCTGTGTGTATTTCTTCATCGTTCTAGCAGATTCTGCATCGTTCGAGTAGATTAGTGCTGCATCTATAATACAACTACAAAGCAACACTACCATGTACCATTTATCCAGTATGCAAGAAGCATTGATTAATATTTTTTTTGCTCACCACGGGCAACACCTCAAATAAGTGTTGGTCCAATCCCATATTTATGAAATGAGATGAAGTGTACATGATGAAATGTGTGCTAAAATAGTGTATCATAGTTGCATTTTCCTATATGAAACAAAAAAGAAACAAAACATTGAATTGCACTAAATAATTGTAATTTCAGTTATCTCTCAATATACATACAGTTCTGCGTTACAAATCTTTAAAACTCGGAGAAAAGAGCAGAGTAAAGAACACTTTTAAAGTATTTTACATAATTTAACTAAAGAAATACAAGTTTTACATTTAATAATTAGAACCATGATTTATTGAACTAAATTTTAGATGTTAGGAAATAGTTTTAGAAGTGATATGCAAAACATTGAGACTTTATATCAAGAATTTTAAATATTACAGCAATTTTTTAAACTGGAATTTAGGTAAACGTAAGACTTCCATTTTTTTTACACAGTTCTAATTTGTCAGACAAAAACATCTCTAATTATGAGAAAATAAAACCAGACAAATTCCTATCTCCATAACAAGCTGTCAGTTAACATAAACATAAAATGCAACACATTAAATAATTTTAAATTCACTCTTAGTTAACTATGAATCTTTGTGCTTATTGTAAAATTCATCCAGATACTTCTTATAGGCTGCTTGATTTGGCCACAGATAGGACGCTTGCTGATTTAAAGGGCTCTGCGTATTTGGTTCACCTAACAAACTCTGAATTGAGAGCAGGACTGTACGAACATCATACAAAGCGGTCCACTTATCTTTTAAAATGTCTAAACATATTAAACCACATGTATCTACATTAGGATGAAAACAAGGTGTTAGAAATTTGACTACGGGTGGGGCATATGGGTATGAATTAGGGAACTCCAATGACAGCTTGTACTTGTGACCTGCATAGACAGTGTCCTGAGGTCCGTTTATTGTACCTATCCATTTAAATAAATTTTCACTCTCTGGAAATGCTGATATTCCTTTGTCTGCACATCGCATTAATTCCATAAGCTCCTTCTGCAACCTGAGAAATAGATAAAATAAAATAAATTTTAGGAAATATTGTTTAAATATAATTGATTTTCAGATTATGAAGGTATTATTAAAGTAACATTATCAAAAGTACCCAAATTTATTAATTTATCTAATTTTGTTGATTTTGATGACAAGTAGAAACAGTACTTAGTAATAGTAAATGCAAAGACAAGGCGACTAACTGTTATTATTATCCCAATAACGACAGCGTATTTAATGCTTGATTATTTAGAACTTGTAATTATCATTATGCTTATTGATCCTACTCAATCTTTTTAGCGCTAAGCCTAAGCCAGTCAAACATTCTTTTAACAATTGAACTTACCGTTTGCTAACTGCATGATTGTCTTTCAATTTTATTGTGTCCTCATTCTGTTTGGCGGGATTTGACGAGGAAGCGTAATGTGGATTGATATTCTGGGCCATAATAATACAGCAGATCGAAGTCAGATATCACCAAGTGACTGTTGAACGAGAACGACTTCCTGTTAATTTTAAAAAGCTTAAATTTTATTGGATATTCCATTCATTTGACAGTAATGCTTTAATGGCGTCAATCAACGTCACAAAATCTTTCTTTATGGTCACCTGCGACTGTCACAGACGGCTAATCGGTAAACGCCGTCTAAATACTCAAATAGTAGGATTAAAGCTCTTTTTTGACAATAGTATTAATTAATGCCGGTATTTATATATATGTACTTTATACACAAGCAAATATATGTACGATATGTAATCGTAGATCCCTAATATATAAAAATACACGCGTCGATCTTCGGTTTGTGTGCGGTACAGGAATATAGTGCACGAGTATGGGCGCAAACACGGGTGCACTTTTTATTCCCTCACTCTCATAGTCTGATGCATTGGGATGGCTATCCAATGTGACCTTGTAGAGATCAGGCATACGACCAATGGTGCTTTCCGAGGCACGAGGGTGATACATCGCAAACTTCCTAAATCGTGGTATATACTGAAAATTTCTTGGCTAAAAAACCGAACTAGATGAACTCTTTTTTTGCCTAGGAATAGGATAGGTACCCTCTCACCTATTTATGCCACCAAATAGCAATGCTTTCACTTCTTTGATCCGGTGTAAAGGGTATAGAGAACCACTTTAATTACAGGTGGTGAACCATTTCATCATGGTTCTTAGGCGTAGCAACGCATCTGTAGCCTTCTTTGTATGAAGTTGGCTGTAGCAGCCGCTTGCTATCAGGTGGATTGAAAGTTCGTATGTCACATCGATTTATTAAAAAAAATAACTTAGGGCCAACTCGGACTTCGAACTAAGGACCACATGATCAGCAGTTGCGCTTACGACCACAAGACCAATGAAGAAGTCAGTTACACACGAATTATAGAGTCAACTAATTTTAGTATGCGTAATAAATCAGAGAAATTACAGCAGTTGCTACTTTCACTTTCTTTTACTTTTGTTTTTGGGCCAACTGAAGCGTGAAATTAGTTTGATTCGTGTCGCTAAGAAAAAAAAATAGCATGATGGTGTTGAAATTATCAAGACTATTTAAACCGTAACTTCTTTTGAACACGTTTAGTAGTTTCAAGAATATAACAAAGAAATTAAATATAAAATATTACGGCGCCAAAAATTGTTGAATATGATTACTGTAAGTACATTTCTAATTTAATACTAAACTTTTTTTTAAAAACAAGCAATGTTTTGAAATCATCACCATCAAATTATACCTTCTTTACTAGAAATGAGCAAATATACAAAATAAAATTAAGAAAGTAGCAATCTTCCGCAACGTAGAGTTATTCGTGAAAAAGTCATATGTGTCGTTTGCCACTTTTTCAACGCTGCCGTTGTTCTCGCATTTACTCGGTGCTGGAAGTTTTAGAATATTTGAATTCCTTGCGTCACGTGTTCTAATTCTGTAGAGAATATAAGACAATAACTTTAATTATTTTGTAACATTTAATTTATTACCGATTTACCACGGGGTCTTAAAAGTTTTTAGTGTGTATCCGTGTCTCTATGTGTGACATCATAGCTCCTAAACGGATGAACCAATTTTGATTTAGTTTAAAAAATGTCTTAATCGAGAGTGTTCTTAACTATGTTTCAAGATCATCAGCCCTTTTTCTCTTACTTTTGGTTCTGGTAAAAAAAAAACTCTCAAAAAACCATAGTCGAGTTATAATTAAGTAATTTTTATGTTCATTTATATACTGTGCTGTTATTGTTTCCTTTTTTCTCTTTCTTTTTCTCATTTATTATGAACACATTAAGACACTTATAAATATTGGATGTTACTACCCTTAATATTTTGTGCATGTGGTGTTTACCTTAATTAATTGTGCATTTGGCTGTACATGTTATTGTTAAATACTCATTGATATATTGTTGTTACAATTACTGGTAAACCTAATAAATAAAATAAAATAAAATAGTAGTGCTCCGTTAGCTCACCCGAATCAATATCATAGTTAAATGCGTTCCCATGCTGCACCAACCAATATTTTTACATTCAATACATTTTTTCCGTAATATCATAAGACAAATAAATATACAGGCCAAGTAAGTATCAGAATAGAAATGATCATACGTTGTGGGCTCAACCATTGCTTATTTAATTTAAGTCTTGTCGATATTAGCCATTCAAATCTGACGTTATTTTATCACTTAGGAACTAGAGTCCGAACGACTATCACTGTAACGAGCGACTAGGCACTTTCATGTCAATGCTATTATTTTAAATGAACTTTGCATCATATTAAAAATAACAGTAAATTGTTTTTGTGAAAGTTGGTTACAAATGATCCTGTTTATAACCTCCATACGTGTGACACTTGCATTTAAAAAGAAACTTAAATGTTTATTTATTAACTCACCTCCACAAAAAATTGAGCAATATTATAAAACATTTTATTGTTAACCTCAAACATATTTAGATTTTATATGAAAATGATCCAATGAATTAGGATAATGACAAGGACAAAAATATTCATCATTCACCAAAAAAATAAGAGTTAAAAAAATTACGTATCAACTGTGTTATACTTTACATACATTTGCAGATTAACAACGGACACTTAAGCTAAACTGGCAATGGGCCGGCCATATAGCTCAAGAAATAGCTACTGGTAGAGAAGAATGGAAATAGTTTTTAAGTGGTAGAGCCATGCTGCAGTAGAGTATAGTAGTATAGTATAGTCCTATAGTAGTATAGTTGTAGCATGAATGGGTTGACTCAACCGGGGAAGGACCATGCTCTCACAGAATACCAGCGTAAAATAGCAGATGAACGCTGCCGTGTTTCGTACGGTAAGTGTAGAGAACCGGATACCCTTTTTATTCGAAATGAGGCATTCCATCTTAGACAACGCATCTGCATTTTGATTCGTGATCGAGGATTGTAGATTTTAGATTGTATGTAGATGTCTACGGTCCGCAGTAACCACTTACTATCATGTGGACTGTGTGCTCGTTTGTCATCCTTATCCTATAAAAAATTTTGTGCGTCCCCCCCACTGAATGAAGTAATGGCATTCCTTAGGGGAGGCCTACTTTCAGCAGTGGACATGTGATGAGTTTTGATAATAATTATGAAGAAAAAAAAATAAAATTCGAAAGGTGGATAGTTTTCTTTTTAATCCAGTTTTTAAATATACATTTGAAATAATGCGTAAGCTCAATAAGATTTTTACTACAAACTAATGCGGTAGCATCGATTTTAGATATTTTTTTTCATTACACATCATCAATGTATTGATGTTTTGCAGGGCCTAATAACTATTTAAAAACAACGATGTTTTCACGCTCAAATTCGATAAAATCGATGAATTTCCTTTTTGAACTATTATTGTATGACTTAGAATATATAGACGGCCATAGTGTACGAGGGAGAAGAAAGTTCATATAACAAGATGAAACTGTGACTAATTTTGAATGAAAGATCGGCACAAGTAGGCACGTAAGAAATAAGCTCCTAGGTATTTTCTATTTTTTTGAGTATCATAATGGTTATTTTATGTAAGTAATTTTCTTAAACAGTGGTTACTTGATCTGGGAGTGGTTTGAATGTTTTAAAACGTAAAAGTGATGTGATTTGCGTATTTAGTGTTTGCACATATGAACTATTAGAGAAAACAACGATGAAACAAGTGCTTCGATGATGATTTTATATGAAGTTATTTTGATTGTTTAGGCCGTAAGACTTTGAGTGACTATCGTTATGAACTGCCCCAACAGAGGTTTAGCTATCGTCAAAATTTCCTAAAAATTTATTTTGCATTAGTATATTGTGAAGAAAACATCTATAAAAATGACGATCCCAAATAATATGAAGACATGGTGTAAAAAACAAGCATCCAAGCGAAAAATCTAATGAATAAAAAAAAACAATCGATTGTTGTCGATGGTGTAAAGTCGTCATTTGCATTTGTCAATCATCAAATAGAAATACAATTTTTAAATAAACTTAAAATTCTTAATTTTATACAGGTTGTAACTATCGTATAAAATATATTTATTTCTGACAGATTTATAAAATCAATAATGCCTTGCCAAATATATTTTGACAACCAATTCCTTTTGGAATCAGAATTGATAAATGTATCCGATTTACGTTGCAAAATTTCACAAAGCTTCGGTGTTCCAGTGGAAGATTTATTCGTGACAGTTAATGGAAGACTTCTTTCTAATGAATTCATTTTGAAAAAGGAAAATAATGTTGTTAGAGTACATACAAGACTTGTGGGTGGTAAAGGTGGATTTGGATCTATGCTCCGTGCAATAGGAGCACAAATCGAAAAAACCACGAATCGTGAAGCATGCCGTGATCTGTCTGGACGACGATTGCGGGATATTAATGAAGAGAAGCGTCTTAGAAAGTGGTTGGAGGGACAGGAGGATCGTGAAAGGGAAGTTGCAGAACGGAAACAGAAGAAACTGGAAAGGCTAATGGCTGAACCAAAAATTGAGGTCAATCTTAATCCAGATTATGAGAAAGTTCGTCAGGAGTTGCCTGAGCGTGTCAGTGCGGCTGTTGACGCTGGTTGGGAGGCTGCAGGTACATCTAAAGAATGTGGGACGAAACGGAAAGCAGAGGAAAATAAATCAAAAGGAAAGAAGAAGGCTAAGTTATGGATAGATGCAGAATTATCTGACTGTTCATCGTTAAGTGATGATGATGAGGAAGAAACTAAAATGAGCCCTGGACAGACTGTTTCTACAGACAGTGGTAATGAGTCAGATAAGGCATCAGTAGCCAGTAGCAAAGTCTAGCAGTATTTGTAACTGCCTTGTATTTAACCAATTTTTAATTTTGTATATAATTTTTTGCATTTTTCAAGAGTAATCTATCTGTTTAAGTAAAATATCTAAAAATTATGTTAACTTTGTTTGCAACTGATTTACTACCTTATAATGAATACACAAATTTTTTTGTAATTACATGTTAATTGATATATGTATGAGACTAGTTGACCAAGCCAAGTAAACAAATTACAAATGTGATCACACATTATGTAATATTTATAATATTCTTTGTTTATATAACAAAAAATTGCATTGTGGTAGCTCAAGGGCTTAGCATATGCTGTAAATTTCATAGCTCGCTAGCAACCCGGGTGATCCCTGCCAGCACTAATGAAATTAATTATCATTACTGTCTTTCACATCCACTGCTAAACATATACCCCCCCAAGGAATGCCACAAAGCAGGTTCCTGAGCCACCTGTATACATTTATTATACATACATTGACTGCCAGCATGTTTTGCCAGGTCATCACTCCATCTAGTGGGCTGCTGCCCCACAATTAGCCTACTGCTACAAGGCTGCCACTCAAGAACCTTCCTTCTCTATCAGTTGTTATCGTGGCCGGCCCATTGCCACTTCAGCTTACTATCTGCAAAGCTAATCTGTTGGGATATGTTGGTCACTCTGGTTCTACTGTGGATATCTTCATTTCTAAGTTTATCTCTCAGAGAAATCTAAACATAGTTCTCTCCTTAGCTCCATTGCAAGCGACCTTAAGCTTTCTCATACGCCAGTAGTATAAGACCACATTTCAGATCTATAAGTCCATCACTGGCAACATACTGGTTGTACAATCATGTTTTCTAATTTTGAAGTATATCTGACGAGAACATGCGTCATAATCTCCCATACCAATGAAATTTTTTAAATGCAATATTAAGTAGTTATATACCACTTGCTCAAAGGTGGAAGAAAACATGATGAAACCTGCATTTCTAGGGGAAAAAATATTTTGAAGACATGTGAAGTTTGAAAACACGCATTGGTGCCGTGCGGCAGACACTTCCTTGCCTTAACAACTCTGCTACTGCGTCGTCACCTGCACCAATGTGCATTGGCGAACTTCGTTTTTTCAATATTTTTTTATATTTTTCTCTCAGACATGCATTGCTGGTATCCTTAACAATTTCGTTGTTTTCCTTTTAACTGTTACTGTTTCAAGCCATGTGATAAATACCTCAGTTTTTTTTTCACACAAAAATTGCAATTAACAATTTTATTGATTCCAGCAGGGATCAAATAAGGGTTTGCATACTATGAAATTTACTGTGAACATTCCACGGTATCTTGGGTTAGCCCCTAAGCTACCATGGCTCTAATTTTATTTCTATTTATTAATGTTCAAATTATTTTCTTTCCATCCTATAATAATACAAAAATGGTTTATGTAAATTATGCAGATATTTCAAATGTAGTGATGTAAGTGAATTAGGGTAAATGCAGTACCTAAGGCAGTTTTTCGGACGCATTTCAGCCATTGTGATTCGCTTGGTTGACTAGTAGTTTTGGAAATAGAAATGAATCATTTTGTCAGGTTGTTAGTTTAAAATTTTTGTATGATTGTTTTATTTATTCCAGAATAATCTATAATTTAATCTATTACTTGCAATGTTATTTAAAAAATCCATGTATACCTACCGTTTAATATGAATATTCGAAAGTTAGATTAATAAAATTAGATTAAGTGTAACTGTTTTTTAATATATTTTCACACTCCTCAAAGTTGCCATAACTTATTCTTACTTGCAAGTGGCAACAAAAGTATGAAATAAAAGTTTACATCTTCAAGCCTTACCAATTATAACAAGAACTGGCTTAATAAGTAAAAACAAAATATTATTTGTATATGTGACCACCCGGAGTGGTAAATTGCTTGATGGGACTTTAAATTTAAGGTGTTCGTAGATTGAGGTAAGTATATATATATCTTCATCTCCAAAATATCATAGACTAAATATTACAGATACTTGTATATTTTCTCGTTTGTCAATCAGTAGCGACATAGAGTACATTTTTATAAAGTAGCTAACAAAGCTTGCAGGTAGAATTGGCGTGTTCAGCAAAGACCTCCTTATGTACCCTGGCTGGATAAAATCTGAAATATTGGCTTTTCATAAATGTATAAAATAAGTAAACATAGGTATGATGATTGATGATTTAGCGCCATCTGTTAACTGTGTAACGAACACCGACGAAAGAAGACGACACACGAAAGAAGTTCCGAGAATGAATGTTGATACAAATGCAGTGCTTCCAACAGATGGCGAACTAACCAAACAAAATAGCGTAAACACTGACCTCTATATACCCAAGTACGTATATAGAGGTCAGTGAGGTGAGCGTAAAGCACCGTTTAAAAAGAGTAAATATTGCTTATTTGAAACCAACCTTGTTTTATTGGTGATAAAACACCTCAATCACAGGTTTATTATTGACGACTCGGTGGGTCGGTAGCACGTATCTGAGTAATTAGATATTAGCAGTTTAGTTCGAATTTAGCACGCAACAAATATTTGTATGGCCTTTTTTACATTACAAATAATTGTATCTGGTCCGGATGTTTGTCCATGCGCAACTTTTATATATAGAAATGTATTTATGTAGTCAATACCGCCGTGTAGTGGTGACGTAAGACAATCCACTCCCCTATATCATATCGTGGTTGTTATAAGGGAGAACTGAGTGAAATAAAACAGGAGATGGATAGAAGCACTTTTACTAGGTGATAGGACTACTTTTTAACCGACTTCAAAAACGAGGAGGTTCTCACTTCGACAGTTTTTTTTGTGTGTTACTTCAGAACTTTTTTCTAGGTAAATCGATTTTGATGGATCTTATTTTATTTGAAAGCTGGTGCTTATCATGTGATACCATATAAATTTGATTGTGATCTAACCAGTAGTATTTGAATTATCCTTGATAATGCGTATTTAATTTGAGTACATATTATATGTAGATATTTGCATTTTATTTATATTGAAGTCGGTTGCACACAATTATTAATTTTACCACTTGTCTGCTTAGTACGACGTAGTAGTTACCTATAGGTACTATCCTCTTAGCTATTTCTGTCGCCTGTTCTATTACGAAATTAATACTTAATTAATTTTACTTATTATTACCAAAGTTGACATGTATTAGCGGTGAAAGAGGATCCTCTACCCCATATCGTCCTATGGATGTAAGAAGCAATAGAAACGGAACGACAGATACGGCAGGAACGGGAGATAAGCAGCATTTTGATAAAAACTCAAAATACCGAATAAAAAAATGCGGTTACCAACCCACCTTCTGAGCGTGGTAACTGCAAATATTCCCGCTATGAGGCAATCTATGTTGATGATGATGATGATGATGACTTACTAAAATCTAGTATTTTAGGTCGTGACGCACTAGTCGTAGTTTAGGTCGTACACATTAGTGAGACAAAACATTACCTGTTTGTATCATAATATCAAAAAGCGCTTAGATCTTAGTTCTTCAACAAATTAGCATGTCCTAGAAAGGAACAAGTCTAATCTGCCAATGGCAATTTACAGTACAAGGTAATTTGCTGTTTAATATAGGAGGAACTTCATTGTCATTCTAAGTCATTAGTAAATTTAACTAAAACTGGAACAACTGTAAAATTGAATTATTTTAAATTTAAGCCTTAGATACTTTTCCGTTTCATTTTGCTTTACAGAGTTTTACAATTGAGAGATTTACAATTTCTAAAATTCGAATCCAAAATCGTGCGTGCACGGACGGACACGCACGCACGCACTAGCACGCACGCACGCGCACATGCACGCATGCACACGCACGCATTCACGCACACACACACACACACACACACACACACACACACACACACACACACACACACACACACCTTTAAGAGGAAACCTTGAAAACGAATGGGAGTTTTGGAGACGTGGCTTATCCCGTCGGTGAAGCTCGCGGACAACTGAGGAAGTGTCAAAAATGAGTGATACAATGACTTCATAATACACACATTTTGAGATAGATAAAGGTACCGAGCACGCGCTCGAAAAAATCTACGTGCCTAAGCGCCATACAACACTTTAATTCTTTTGAAACAAAACTTTGTTATGGATTAAAGTGGTTTATGAGAACTTAGATATGATTATTTAATATGCCTAAAAAATAATTCCATGAACTTATTCGTAAAAATATTGTGGTGTCATGGTGAAATGTAACTACTTAATAGAGCCTATTTTGCAATTATTTCCATCGGGAAAATTACATATTATCGTATTTTCCTTTTATGAAATCCAGTCATATCGTCAAAAATTATATACCAAAAATTTGGTTCGTAGTCTATATAACTTAAGGGGATATAGTAAGTCAGCTCAAATTCTAATTTCGTCCCCACTTGCCCACGTGTCGTATGCTATGTACCGACATTTTTGTAATCACTAATACTGTAAGTAGAAAGGTCGTTAGACACTTATTTCATTAGGTTTATCATATTTATGCCTGTTTCTTAATGCCAAGCCAATCGCTTCTTATTTTTATTACGGTTATTTCCCATTTTAGTTTTACGTCGTCCTGTTGCGTAATGTATATTCTGATCGTAAGCGACACTACCTCCACCTTCAAAGCACAGAACACTAATACCTTTCAGTTTATGCAAAGGTACTCTGTGACTAATACCTTTAGGCGGGCTTCAAAGGCCGAAGCGAAGTGACTGGAAGTGACCATAGATTACTGCGTATAGTAGAGTATACTAGAGACGTGGAAGTGACGTGACCGTGTGGCAGGAATCCAGGGTTGCCGTTCTACAAATTTTAAAGTCCCTAGACTAACAAAAAAAATCCGCCAGAAACAGGATTTTTCTTTTTATTAAAATCCGCTAGATGTCCCTAGGTACATTTTCGTGCTAGCATTAGGCTAACTGAAAAATCTTGCCATATGGCATATATACAATGAGTACCGAAAATCTAAATGTATAAATTCAGAAAAACCTTAAAAAGAGTGTAGTGTAGATTTCATATAGATCAGTTATTTGTAGTGTAGGTTAATAACATGACCTACCTACCTACCTAAATTTCGTACCTAAATTTCAAAATTAATAGCGAAGTATGGATCCAGATCTTCAAAAAGAACTTCAGCGGAAGTTGAAGCTTCGCCAGTGTCTCCAGTTCCCATCTTTGGTTTGCCCTTACCGACTTGGTTGAAAAAATCTTTAGGAATATCATAGGTCGCGCAATTCTTTTTAAAACCCTTAATTGATTTCTTGTTAGAAGAATTTCAAAGTTTTTTCCGACAGCTTGTTTCGCAGTTTGCTTTTAACTATATCCATAGCACCAAATACGCGTTCAAATTCTGCATTTGAATTCGGTAGTGAAAATATTATTATTGCAAAATTACATAAATCTTCGAATATGTTTACTCCTGCTGCATTATTGTATGTCGAAACAGATGAAAGTGAATGAACGACATTGAATTGTTAGTTGACGTTCAGGAATTCCCGTGAAATTATATATACAGTGTTACCAACGGTAGATTACAAAATTGGACATAAGATAAATGACTTATTTGAAGAAAATTACTTTATAAAAAGTCGCCATCTCAAAGTCCAAATGTCGCTAGAAGTCGCTAAATAATTATTTCTCGCCAAAACGATTTTTTTATCCGCTAAACATTGTTGAAATCCGCTAGATCTAGCGAGAAAGTCGCTAAAACGGCAACACTGCAGGAATCACGCTTCAAGAGGCCGATAGTTTAGGTAATTTCTTTTAACAGTGAAAATAACGGTATTTCAAAGAAAGTAAATAACATAAGCACTGCTTTATAGTTAGTTCAGTTAGTATGCAAAGTTTCATGATCTTATTTAAAGTATTTTATGAATAACAACGGTTTATTGTTTATTTTGGAGGTAAATTTGGATTTTTTTTTCTATCGAGAAAATTTTACGAAATCGTGTTTTCGTCTAACATAATCCTTAACATTAATCCTCAACTTTACCATATATTTATTTCAAAATTAATGCTGCAATATTTTCGGTATAACGAAGGATCTTGCTAAGCCATTTGAGATTATATTTCCCCTTAAAAATATGTGAATCCTAAAATTTCTAAACAACTTTCGAAAATCAAATTTTAATTATTTTGTTTGATTTTAATGTAAGTAGTAGTTGATTGTAATTTTAAAGTCCTGCATTTTTTTATAGGAAAAGGGTGACAAGCGAGCACACAGTCTACCTGATGGTACCTGGATGGACATCTACATCAGATGGTCTATGGTACATCTATCCTCGTTTGCGAATCAAAACGCAGATGCGTTGTCAGCCTTGAGGACTAAGATGGAATGCCTCTTTTCCAGTAAAAAGGGTTTCCGGTTCTCTAGAGCTCTACACTCACCATATGAAACACAGCAGCATTAAGCTGCTATTTGACGCTGGTATTCTGTGGGCGTGGTCCTTCCGTCGAGCCGACATCGTGATACACTATACAATTAATATAGCTGCATCATAGCTCTACGTATGTAAAGAATTTATATTCTTTGAAATAATACTAGTTTTTACGGAATTTATCGCGTATATTTAACTTTTTAAATACCCGACGTTTCGAACGCTTTACAGCACTCATGGTCACGGGCGGGACTGAGATGTTCAACGTCCATATGTGTGAAGTAAAACTTCATTAGTTCCATATATATATATATATATATTTATATATATATATATATATATATATATATATATATATATATATATATATATATATATATATATTTAATTTTCCGGAAAATATTTAAATTAATTATTGGCTACCTTTCATAATTTGTTATTATTAAACTGAAAATTCACAAAACATGAATTTAAAATGAATTTACAATTTTATTCACTTTAAACGTAGAATATTTAATGTATTGAACAAAATATATAAAATTGTTCAAAACGAAATAAAATCACGAAAATAATTGGCTATGAGAGAAAGAGAGAAAGAAAATGTCCGCGCGCACTGCTCTCTCTTGCTTATCAACCCCCGTTCGCCTCGCCCGATCACACTTTTCGTAACGCTTTCGTCACGCGTTCGCCAGTTTACTCCCCAAGCCAAGCATGCGTAACGAAGTTTTACTTCAATAATACTCTATGACTAGATTATTATCTAATAGTTGAATGTTTACATAATGATTTCTTATATTTACGCGAACACTATACATTGATTAAAACTACTTTTACGGATTTTATCGCGTTTTATTTATATTAATTTTAATACCCGACGTTTCGGGTGCTTTCCAGCACCCATGGTCACGGGGGACTGAGGTGACTGACGTCCCGATGTCAAAGTTAACCCGGAGTACCTTCAGCTTTTTAATTATTGTCTTTGGTCCGATCTACGCAGAATGAACTAACTGTATTTTGAAGTCTTGCAGTGGTATGCTTGGGTTTAGTTTTAATTTTATTAATTATAGAATCCCAAGCAGGTGGTAGTACCCAGCCTCCTTCTCTATTGAAATTAGGATGTTTTTTAATTTCAATAGCCTCACGTATCATCCTTGGAAGGAATCGGTGTTCTTGAGGATTGGGTTTAGGGGCGTCGATGTTCTTTCGCGAGGATTTGTGGTTTATCAAATCTGATGTAATGGTTGGGGCCATCTAGAATATGATCGCAAACTGCATACTTCCCGGAATGTTGATGCTTCACGTCAGTTATGTGTTTTTTACGCGGGTTCTAATTGATCTCTTTATTTGCCCTATATATGAGAGACCGCAATCACAATCAAACTTGTACACTCCAGCATCTTGTAGAAGAATATGACACTTGACGGATGGTAAGAACTGACTAATCTTCTTCGGCGGCTTGTAGAATGTTCTAATAGAAGCTCGCTTCAAGATGTAGCCAATCTTGTCTATGACACCTCTGACATATGGTAGTATAGCAGGCACACGCTCGACTGTGGCCGGCTTCACTCGGTCACTGTGACGGAGGCGCGGGACCCGAAGCTTGTTGTCGTGCAGAACCTGCTTGACGTGCTGCAGCTCGGCGGCCAGGTGTTTGCTGTCACAGATCCCTCGTGCTCTCTGAAACAAAGATTTGCCCACGGTAGCTAACTGTGAAGGATGATGGTGAGATTCACCATTTAAGTATCGGTTTGCATGGGTCTTTTTTCTATACACAGTATGACCTATGGTGTTGTTAGGATTTCGGATGACTAACACATCTAGGAAAGCTAAGGAATTATTTGCCTCTAACTCCATAGTAAATTGAATTTTAGGGTTTATGGAGTTAAGATGTTCTAAAAATGCAGTTACTTTGTCTGATGGTAAAATTGTGAAAGTATCGTCTACGTACCGCTTGTAGAACCTTGGGGTAACAGGTGCAGTAAGGAGGGCTTTCTCCTCAGAGTCTTCCATGAATATATCGGCGACAATGGGAAATACAGGTGAGCCCATCGGAACACCATCTACTTGCTTGTAAAACTCTTCCTTCCACAATAGATAGCCGGATGTAAGGCAATGTCTTAGTAGTACTGCATATTCTGGTGACATGTTATTTTCATCTAGTTTCCTAGTTATAATTGAGATGCAGTCTTCAACAGGTAGGCATGTAAATAGAGACTGAACATCAAAACTGACCATGGTTTCATTGTCAGCAAGACGTAGGTTTTTTATCTCACTGACAAAATGGTATGAATCCTTAGTATGTGCTTTTGTGTGTCCTCTGAGTGGTGATAATATTTTGGCTAAGTGTTGAGCCAATCTGTACGTTGGCGAATCGATTTGACTCACTATTGGACGTAATGGAGCGTTAGGTTTGTGTATTTTTGGTAACCCATACAATTTGGAAGGTTTTGCATACGAAGGTATCATCGAATTGACGTCTAGATTCAATTTCTCGGAGTATTTCTTAATAAGATTAGTTGTAGGGTCTGTTTTGACCTTACGGTATGTACTTTCATCCGACAAAATTTGTTGTATTTTAAAATTGTAATCCGACGTATCCATTACAACCGTAGCATTTCCTTTATCTGCGCGGAGAATCGTAAGCTCTGGTCTGTTGCGTAAGGTTTTTAACGCGTTAAATTAATTTTTGGGAAGATTTAATTTCGGCGATGTACTTCGACGTAACATAGACGAAATGTCTTGGCGTATGTCCTCTAAATCTTCATTACCAATATTATTTTTATACAGACAATCCTCAACACTACAGATAATGTTTTCATACGGGATTCTTCGCGGTGTAATTGCATAATTAAAACCTCTTCCTAAAACTTTTAATGTGGCGTCGTCCAGAGTATGTTTTGACAGGTTGTAGACCACGCCTTGTTTACTATTCGTGTCTGTGGTCTTTTCGTTCTTAGGTTGCCATTGTTGGACATTTGATTTAGTTGTTAATTTTTGGTATTTATCAATATGTTTATTTTTGCATTCATTGTATTTAGTTGTTTCGCGTTTATCTAAAGTTTCCATGCAATTCTTATAATCAAATGTCGATAAAACTGTCTTTAATTCACTGAACGAATTGTCTATGGTTTTGTTTATGAAACATAGATCGGTACGTTTTTGCTGAATCACCGTTATTAACAACTTTTTACTCGCCTGATTTAAGATCTTAGCGCTTCCTCGAATGTCTTTTTTAGTAGATATCTTGACACACGTAGGAATGAGATTATGATCTCTGCATCTCTTCAAGAAATTTAAAGCTGTTATGTATCTTGCGCGCTTGGTCTTTAGATCTTCTAATCGGCGTATTTTATTTGCTATTTCCAGTCCGTACTGGTTTGCATAATGATTTATTATATTTACGCGAACACTATACATTGATTACAACTACTTTTACGGATTTTATCGCGTTTTATTTATATTAATTTTAATACCCGACGACCGTATACATTGAATGTTGTATTTTCGTACATTATAGTTATTCCGTATATCAGGAGCCATGGAAAAAATTGCTTCTGATATAATCTTATATACTTACGTAATTATAATTCGTCTCTTCATGTGTTTGACAAACGATTGCACCGATTTTAATGATTTTTTTTGTGTGTGTTTGTGTATGTGTCTGGATGGTTTAGATTCACATTTGGACCCTTTTGAATTTGGTAGGTGGCGCTATTGTCGATATTCCGAAATAACCCGAGCGAAACCGAGTCGAATCGCTAGTATCTATAATATAATATAATGCCTGCATTTTATATAGTCGCCTTTTATCACACCTGTATACGAGTAAACGAATTTCTTTACCTCCGTATCTTCGAAGTTTGCAATCCGGCAATAGAAGAAAAGATTAATAACCTTATTTTGGGTAACTTTGAATTGGGGTTTAACTTTGAACAAAGTTGTGAAAAAGATTTATTAATTTATTTAATGGATTTTTTTGTTGTTTCAATATCGTAACTGCGCAAAACGGATCGCCAAAATGTATATCCTCTCAACTGTCCGGGCCAAAATGCCCGCTTCGGCGCAACATAAACTATCTAAAAATATAATTTTGAAAATTTCCCGCCTTTTCTATACTGAAGTTATTGGAAGTGTTCGTTGCTCTGATTTGAAAAAACTTAGTGTAAACAGGTATGTATTATTATGATTGTATAAAATGTAGTTTGTATTTAATTTTTTTCAAATAGTTATTGCTTTTGATGTTAAATATTGTGTAAAACTGATAAAGTTTAGAAATCAAAATCGAAGTAATTTGGGTAACTTTGAACGGAGTTACCCTTATCATAAAAAATATTGTTTTGGATAACTTTGAATGGGTACATACATTATGTTGCTCAATTTCGATTAAAATTTTCGCTTTTTACAACTAAGCTATGTTGCAGCTATATGCGCCGAAAAATTCAAAAATTAAACTAGGCCGGTAACGCCAAGACATCTGATGGTGAAGTAAGCAACGTTTTCGTAAACAAGTCGTGGCAGAAGATATGATCCAGGAAATAGAAGTTACAAATGTAGAAAGCCCTGATTTAGACATAGGTTTTAAAGTGATTTTAAAGGATGAAGATAATTAATAGAACAATATATAGTAAATAAGACAAGTGGTAATTTAAAGGCCCTGACGACTGAGAAGTGTACAGGCAAAGGAGACGTTGAAGTACCGGAAATAAAAGACGGTACATATTGTGTCTTTAGAGAAGAGCGTAGTTTGTAGCGGTGGATAGTAGCGGCTTTTTTTGAGTAACGAAACGAAACTATCTGTCGAATATCAATAGCGGCTTTTGAAACACTCTATTTTAATAGAGGGTTTTGAAACACTTTATTTTAATAGAGGGTTTTGAAACACTCTATTTTAATAGAGGGGGTTTTGGAACACTCTATTTTAATAGAGGGTTTTGAAACACTTTATTTTAATAGAGGGTTTTGGAACACTCTATTTTAATAGAGGGTTTTGAAACACTTTATTTTAATAGAGGGTTTTGAAACACTTTATTTTAATAGAGGGTTTTGAAACACTTTATTTTAATAGAGGGTTTTGAAACACTTTATTTTAATAGAGGGTTTTGAAACACTCTATTTTAATAGAGGGTTGGATTTTTTTTGAAACACTTTATTTTAATAGAGGGTTTTGAAACACTTTATTTTAATAGAGGGTTTTGGAACACTCTATTTTAATAGAGGGTTTTGAAACACTTTATTTTAATAGAGGGTTTTGGAACACTTTATTTTAATAGAGGGTTTTGGAACATTCTATTTTAATAGAGGGTTTTGAAACACTCTATTTTAATAGAGGGTTTTGAAACACTTTATTTTAATAGAGGGTTTTGAAACACTTTATTTTAATAGAGGGTTTTGAAACACTCTATTTTAATAGAGGGTTTTGAAACACTTTATTTTAATAGAGGGTTTTGGAACACTCTATTTTAATAGCGGCTTCAATAGAGTGTTTCACGTCGTGTATCGTGCGAATGAAACGACGTCCAATTCACGAGAAAATTGTTTGTTACCGTTTCGTATTGAATTAGACATGGTGTTAAATTTATTTATTTGATTAATCATTTCGCACGGTTTGATAAAAATATCACTTGAAAAGATTTAACGGCAAACGATTTATTTAATAATTATGAATATGATAAATTCACCCTCAAGTTCATCATAAAATATTGAATATAAGTTTGATTTTATAGCAAATAATTATTACAATGCTTATTTTTAGACATCTCAAGCCTACATTTTTATGTAATAAATCAAATGAATATATGTATTGATGTTTTTTTATAGAATATTGTTTGTAGTATCTTTTGTAAAAAAGTTCCAAAGTACACTGGCATTACTTCGATATATTTTTGATAACTATCACATAAAGTTTTAGTATTATTTTTACACTTAGTTACTTACATTAATTACTGTACAATTATTATTATTAACATTAATATATACAATTGTATTTAGTTCTTATTTTATTAAAAATATTATTATTATTGCACAAAAAGAAAACAAAAATATTAAGGGGAAATATAATCTCAAATGGCTTAGCAAGATCCTTCGTTATGCCGAAAATATTGCAGCATTAATTTTGAAACAAATATATGGTAAAGTTGAGGATTAATGTTAAGGATTATGTTAGATGAAACCACGATTTCGTAAAATTTTCTCGATAGAAAAAAATCCAAAGTTACCTGCAAAATAAACAATAAACCGTTGTTATTCATAAAATACTTTAAATAAGATCATGAAACTCTGCATACTAACTGAACTAACTATAACGCAGTGCTTATGTTATTTACTTTTTTTTAAATACCATTATTTTCACTGTAAAAAGAAATTACTTAAACTATCGGCCTCTTGAAGCGTACTTCGCTTCGGCCTTTGAAGGCGGAGGTTGTGTCGCTTACGATCAGAATATACATTACGCAACAGGACGACGTAAAATTAAAATGGGAAATAACCGTAATAAAAATAAGAAGCGACTGGCTTGGCATTAAGAAACAGGCATAAATATGATAAACATAATTAAATAAGTCTAACGACCTTTCTACTTACAGTATTGGTGATTACAAACATTGTAGGGATTGGGACGAAATTAGAATTTGAGCTGACTTACTATATCCCCTTAACAAACGCGCCTAAAAAGTAAAAACAAATCGTGTCATTAAACTTAAACACAAGATTAATTTAAACCGGGCCAAGGCCACTTAAATTATGGAATTTGAACTCTTTTTTGTTAAAAACATGCACACTTAGTTTCTCATTTCTAATATCGCATCTATACGAAGGGGATAGAGTCATAGGTCAAATGCAAAAGCACCCGCGCTCACTCGACATTCGACGACCGGTGGTACTTCTACCACAGCGTAAAGAGTCGGTTTCTTTACTCATGTACTTCTACTTCAACAGCCAAAGCCGTCGCCGATGCGTCGCGAAAATAGCCGAATAAACGTTTCGTTATTGTTACTGATCGCTCGTTCGTGATTCGTGAAACGTGAATCGTGTTACTGAGTAAAACATCTACTGTAATAGATAGTTTCGTTGCACTGCCATAACCCGCTACCCGCTATTGTGTGAATAGATGGTTTCAGTAACTAATTACGTTTTGTAACGACCACTCCTAGTAGTTTGTTCCCAGGAAGGATACAATAACTTAGACACTCACAAGTCTCTGTGCTCCAAAAAAACCATTTTAGGAAGTGGATTTTGCCCCTCTAAAGCTGACATATGTCAAATCGATAAGGCCAATATAGTAAGTATTTACAAGAGCAACAGTTAACCAGAAAAGGCGAATAACTTTTTATTGAAAATGACATATTATTCGTGAAATGGGGTGGATGATTTTGTTTAAAAAAATTGTTTAATAAAATATTACTTAAAATTACAATTTTGATCTCATTCAATAGCCAAATAAACGTTCAATTTATTAGGTTTATTATGTTACTTTGCTACTTTATCTTGATGTAATAAATCATTATAAAAAATCACGATCTTTTTTTTCACCAAATTGGTCCACCTTGATTTGTATGGCAAGACCTAGTTGTCTATAATATTTAAACGTCACCGTAGATGCCATTTTGATAGATTATTTTATTTATTTATTTTATTCTTTATTGCATCCTTAAACAAAAGAATACAAAGGGCGGACTTAATGCCTTGAGGCATTCTCTACCAGTCAACCCATGGAGTGGTGAGAATTTGATGTAGGTGTGGCAATAAGAGAACACTATACAAATGATAATTAACTACATAATATATACAAACTACTAATAAATAAACTATAAATATATGATCCATCCTTACATATATACAAATATATAAATAAATGGATATACATACAAGTATATATATATATATATTTAAATACATACATAATTAGTATATACAATTAATGACTATGAATATATACGTCTCTTTGGCAATACATATTAAATTGATGAGTCATGTAAAATGCATTGTCTTTAAGAAATGATCACGGACCAACTTTTTAAAAGCGTACTTATTGGGAGCTTTTCTGATGTCATCGGGCAAGATAAAGGCGTTAGTGACTTGAAGGATTACCATAGAACTCGGTGAAGTGAACTGGAGTACAGATTTTGTTGTTAGAAGAAGAGCGTAGGATCCTATCATGAGATGAAGAAAGATAATGAAATTTACTCTTAAGATAAGAAGGCGAAGATGGATCATTTAATGTGGAAAAAAGTACAAGTAATATTCTGGAGTTGCGCCTCTGCCGGATTGTAAGCCAATTTAGCTTAGATCTGTATTGAGAAATATGATCATACTTACGTAGCCCAAAGATAAATCTTATACATTTTCGTTGTTTCTCCCTTGCAAATTATGGGTAATATAAGTGATTGGACAGGCATGATCTTAGATTTTGTGGGAAGAAAATGATTTAAACGATACAGAGAGCATAACGTGGCAGTGACTTTACGACTCACATCTAAAACCTGAGTTCTCCAATTCAGCGAGCTGTCGATGTGAAGGCCAAGATTTCTAACAGAATTACTGAAAGGAATTGTATTATTATCATAGTAAATAGGAGGTAAGTCTGTCAGATTAAT
The DNA here is from genome assembly GCA_907164705.1 of Parnassius apollo. NCBI lineage: Eukaryota > Metazoa > Arthropoda > Insecta > Lepidoptera > Papilionidae > Parnassius > Parnassius apollo. Next base: position 2,089,060 of record CAJQZP010001045.1, on the reverse strand, counting down.
CTTAGCCAGCATCCTTGAGCTACCCACCAGTATAGCTTGGCATTTTAAAGGATTGACCAAAACTCCATAACGAGTAGACCAATCCTTGATAGCTGCTAAGTTGCCGTTAAGGTTTTTGATCCCATTATGGATATCCCCAATCTCAGTTGGCACATAAAGCTGATTTTTTAAATTAAAGGCGTTTTTAAATAAAAATACGTCATCTTATTTTATCCAAACGTAAAAATATTGAATTAATGTAGGTTTTAACATCCTAAAAAGTTTAGGTTCAAAGTTACCCAAAACTCACGATAACTTTGAATTTGACTTTTAGAGGAATTTCTATGTAGTTCTGTTGTTTTTCCCGTCAATTTAATGTGTTGGAAAAAAACCCTATTCAAAAGAACACTAATTATTCAATAAAATAAATGTGTATAAATATAAATTAGATTGTAATATCACAAATACTTTAAAAATTGTTCAAAGTTACCCAAATCGACTATACTAATCATGGAAGTAATATGTACTTACGTACTAGAACAGCTATCTCAAACAAAAAATGTGCGCTACTCTGTGTTCGCGTGGTTGTTTTTTTTATCATAGAATAAACATAGGTAGAATGATCAGTAGTTAATAGTAGATTGTATTGTTAAATAGGTAAATTATATAGAGAACAATATTTAAATTTTGTCATTTATTTTGTATATAATATTTGTTTATTTAATATAATATCATATCACAATTATATTTAATGATATTTTTATCTGAATATTTTAAAAGGTATCTAAGTCAAATATAAAAAAAACATACTAAATGTATGTTTAACAAAACTTATTAACATAACATTTAAATTACAAAAGTCGTTCATAAATGCTGGGCACGCGAGAGTTAAAAATGGACGAATTTATACCACTTTGACTTAATGTGGAAATCTAAAAATAAAATAAAAGAATAAGAAGCAGATTTAAACATGAAAAATTTTGCCAAATTATACAAATTATAACAACTTATATATGTTTCTACAAAAAAAATGTGTATAATAATATATTCGTCGTACTTAAGTACCCACAGAAATGTCGCATCTGAACATATTATTGTTACGAGATTGAGGTTCGTGAAAATAAAAATTGCCGATAAAATTATCTAAATTAACACTTTAATTTTCTTTACACAAATTAAAACTTAAAACACTAATAATTAAGCACACTGATTCACTTTATTCCGCTCCGAAGCTTCGCTTGTCTCGCCAAATTCAATACTTCCCCGATCGCACCTTGCAGCGCCTATAAATATACATTAGTACCGAATCATCCAGAACATTCAAGTAAATACGCGCACCAATCGACAAAGCGCCGAAAGTTCGAGAGTCAGCTTCCAGAAGCTTAGTTCTTCGTTTCGACAACAGATGGCGCTGTCGGTTGAAAGATTAGTGATGTCATTTTCTGGAAAGCTCTCCCCTCGCTCCGTTACCCAACAGTAGATAGCGCTAGTGCCAGATGTCAACTTAGCCGCGCAACATTAATTTCATAATCTATATTCCATGACACGAGATGGCGTCTTAGGAATAATTTGTTTTATTATTAATACATAATATTTTTTTAGTGATTAAGTATCTTATTAACCGATGAAAAGTAATTCCTTGGTTTTTACTGACATTTCTTGAATTATTTGTGCAATATCTAAGTACACACGACGACATATTTTTATCAAGAGATTTTTTTAAATCAACACAACACGTGACAACATGCACCGCAGTTGAGTGGAACAGGGTAGCTGAATGCAGTGTAGCCTCTAGTACGTAGTACATAATAGCCAATGATACTAATTAATATTTTTCTTCTTATGTCATTATTAAAAAAGTAAATATAAAAACAAAAGAAATATTATTTTAAGCCAATTATACCATATCATGTTTAAAGTAAATTATACCCTCTTTAAAGAGCGATAACGTCGATTTTTTTTATGTGTAGTCACATTTATATTGGAGCTCCGATGTGAAAAGTTATTTATCTACATTGCGTGTAAAACTTACTAAAACATAATTAATTATCTGTGTCAATACTTTTTATAGAATAAAGGTGACAAACGAGCATACAGTCCACCTGATGGTAAGTGGAGGCTAGAGCCTATAGATATCATCAACTATACTCGATTAAGAATCAAAATGCAGATCCGCCATCTCTTTTGAGGATTAAGATGCAATGCCCCGTTTTCAGTAAAATGGGTCTTTGGTTCCTTACTTTCACTATAAAAATAACACTGCAGAATTAAGCTGTGAGAGCGAGGTCCTTCCCCGGTGAAGTAAAACTATTTATGTTACATCATAATGTAGCTGCAGCGTGGCTCTACCACGTACAAAGCTACAAATGTGTATTTAGGTGGTGGTGTAAAAATATCCACTACCCCATATCACCCCATGGGTGTCGTAAGAAGCGACAGAGGGAGAGATCAGGAGTTTTCCTCATAACGACTAAAATAAAAATAAAAACTGCCGTTGTCAACCCGCTTGCCAGGCCTGGCAACTATGGCAAATATCTCCCATATGAGACAATCTATGGGGGAGGCCTATGTTTAGCAGCCGACTTTAATAAGCTGTGACGGTAATTGACCAATTTGGCGATATATTGAGATTCTATGCATTAATTTAGTGTATGTGAGGATACATGGATGTAAAGGAGGCGGGAGAGGTATGACAGGATCGTGCCAAATGGCAGTCAGTAGTTTTTGGTAGGGGTGGAAGACGTGACTGTTTTTGTCTTAGGTACGAATGTAGGTATTTTTTGATGGGTTTTTTTGTGTAGAGCCATGCTGCAGCTATATTACTAGTATAGTTGTAACACGAATGGGTCGGCTCGACCGGGGATGGACCACGCTCTCACAGAATATTAGCGTAAAATAGCAGCTGAATGCTGCTGTGTTTCGTATGGTGAGTGTATGAGATATTTATTACTGGTAATGAAGCATTCCATCTTAGTCCTCAGGGGCAACAACGCATCTACATTTTGATTCGTAATCGAGGACAGATGAAGGTGTCTATGGGCCACAGCAACCACTTACTATCAGGTTGACTGTGTGCTCGTTTGTCACCCTTATAATATAAAAAAATTGAGATTTAATTCCCACACTAGGATTTTCTCCTGCACCAAGCATATAGTACACCTGATGGTAAGTGGATGCTATAGCCCATAGACATCTACATCTATCCTCTATTAAGAATCAAAATGCAGGTGCGTTCTCACATATTAGGACTAAAATGGAACACCTTATTTTGAGTAAAAAGGGTCACCGTTTCTCTACACTCACCATACGAAACAAAACAGTATTGAGCTGCTATTTGACGCTGGTATTCTGTGAGAGCGTGGTCCTTCCCCGGTCGAGACGACCCTATCGTGCTACAACCATAACATAGCTGCAGTGTATCTACCACGTATAAATATGGGAAACATTTTAGGAAATTATTACACTTGTTTATTTTTTATTACAGATCAAGACTTGGGGTTTGTTATTTTTGCTGTCCCTACTTGCACTGGTGATCGCTAGGCCGCAGGAGTTCGAGGATGAAGAGCATGATGATGGCTATTCGACTGGTGATCGGAGAGGTGTGCTTTTAAATTTTTTGTGATTGACAAAACTGGCGAAATAAAATCTTCTGAGTCATTTACACTTAATATACAATATGTTAGAAAACCCTGTGGTTTACGTTCAATGCGTTATCAGAATCAGTATTCAAACGTATATAACTTTAATTATTATAGTAAATACTATAATCCTGTCGCTCATTCACTCTTGAGACTGGCCGCCGTGACTGAAATTCGGTCTGGAGGACATTATAGATAATTTACTAGAGTACTTAATAGATAATTTAATTCTATTAATATTTGAATTGTACGCTTAAATTGAATTGCTTTTATTTTCACTTGCTGTAATCCATTGTTTGGATCCTGAATAGAATCCTGGTAGTAAATGGTGTTAAACCTTTAGATCGTAAATCGTACTGTCTTAGCACAGCAAAAACCCATTCACTCTTACCTTGAAGACATTCAGATTGTAATCGGATAGAAAGACATACGCCGACTAATTATTTCATTCCTTTGCTGTACCTAAGCATTACGAAAGACAAAGCAAATCGTTTAGATCGTATATGTGTAATGTCGGCAACCAAGAGGTGAAGATCCGCCGAGCGTTTGTACATCCGATGGAAAGGGGGAAGGGAGAATTAAGTTATTGTAATATTATATTGACCTACATGAAAATAACGTTATGATGTTATGAGTTATACTTGTTCGTTTCTGCCAGGTTTTTATTTCTTCCTTTAACACTAACGAGTACACAGTCTAAATAATGGTAAGAGGTTACTGTGGCACATAGACATCTACATCTATCCTCGATTACGAATCAAAATACAGATGCGTTGTCACCCGTGAGGACTAAGATAGACTGCCTCGTTTCCAGTAAAAAGCGTCTCCGGTTCTCTACACTCACAATACGAAACACAGCAGCATTAAGCTGCTATTTTAAGTTGGTATTTTGTGAGAGCGTATTACCTCTCCTGTCTTTGATTATATACAAGTTTGTAATCAAATCTCAATGGTGTCTCCCAACGGCCTATCCGTCTTAAGATGAACATGGACATAACAAAGATCATGTTTAATGTCCATGTCACACCTATGCCGGTAGTTGTTGGGAGCACTATGCTCGAAGTTGTTGACGAGTACGTTTACCTGGGACAAATAGTCCGACTAGGTAAGTCCAACTACAACCTAGAGGTCAGTCGACGGATTCAACTCGGCTGGGCAGGGTTCGGGAAATTACGACACATCTTCTCGTCAGGTATACCTCAAACTCTGAAAACTAGATTGTACAACCAGTGCGTGTTGCCAGTGATGACTTACGGATCTGAGACGTGGTCCTTCACTGCTGGTCGTATGAGGACGCTCAAGGTCGCTCAGCAAGCTATGGAGAAGGCTATGCTCGGAGTTTCTCTGCGTGATAGTCTCAGAAATGAGGACATTCGCAGTAAAACCAGAGTTACATAGACATATACAATATGTAACGTAATTAACGCACACCCTCAGACACCTCAATTAGTATATTATGTTATAATCATAATACATACACTGAATTTTTAGTTAAACATTTTTATGCGCTGATTATTTATCAAATTAGTTATACTAATTCCGGAAGAATGTTGTGGTCACAGTAAAAATCCACGAACGCAAAAACTTTAACGTGCTTGTAATAAAGTTAATTTTTCTTTATTTTTATTGAATGAGAGAATTAGTAATAATACTAATAAAACTGCACTCTTAAAAGTCTTATTGCCTTAAGTTACGGTCCATTTCAGTTTGTTTTGACTGTACAGATTTAGTGTGACTGTAATTTACGTAGTTTTAATTATTTTTGGGATAAAAAATTACCTATATTAAAAATGATAGAAATCGATTCAGTAAACGATTCTGAACAAACTACTTTCTCAAAGTGCGTTAATTATGTTACATGTTGTATATAGACATAGCCCAACGTATTAGTTAGCTGAAGTGGCAATGGGCTGGCTATATAGCTCGAAGAACCGATAACCGATGGGGAACAAAGGTTTTCGAGTGCAAGCCTCGTACCGGTAGGCGTAGTGTAGGGTGACCCCCCACTAGATGGTGTGACGACCTTGTAAGACATGCAGGAAGTTTGATGGATGCAGGTGGCTCAGGATCGTGCTTTGTTTCATTACTTGAGGGAGGCCTATGTTCAGCAGTGGACTTGTGAAGGGCTGTAATGATGATGATGTAATCAAAGAGTATATGGCTCTACCACGTAAAAAACTTCCGTAACGTTGCTTCAGTCTATTTCTTGTAATTCACGAAATCGAGCAGGCTTTACCGTGGTAAATGAAAGAAAGATATATATATATATATATATATATATATACACAGAGTGTTAGTGTAAACACCGTTGTCCTTGAAACCAGTGGTTTGGTTTCACTTATAGAACGTAAATTCAATGAATTTAAAAAAAAAACTTTTCTTTCATAAAATTTAAAAATTTTCTGTCCGACACCGTCACCCTATGCGCCCGAGTGACGTAATCACTGTAAAGATCACCGCCCGCGCTAGCTATCTACAACTACATTCCAATAAAAACACAATAGGTACACATAACCTGTGATGTAACTTTTCCTTCATACTTTCATCCTGGCTTAGGACAAGCAAAAATTGAGGAATTATGGAAAAATTGAGATTTTACAAAAAGAAATGTTGTTATTTTTCATTGAATTTACGTTCTATAAGTGAAACCAAACCACTGGTTTTAAGCACAACGGTGTTTACACGAACAACCTGTATATATATATATATATATATATATATATATATATATATATATATATATAATAAAGCTTTTACTTTTACTGTAACAGAAATATGAATCTTCTTCAGACCCTTAACGACCATACTTTGAACATGTGCCTGTCTAATTGCAGAGGATTTGACTTTGTGTTTGAACCATCGCATCGCTGTATCTGAAGCTTCGCAATTTGACGGTATTTCTCATTGCTCGTTTGGGTACTTCGCGCCTGACAAAAACTGGTTTGTGTTACGCTACCAGTACACGGTAAAACCCGTATCGTTTTCGTGAAACAGGGGATGGGAAGCACCATTTTCCTTCAATTCAAAATAGTGAACTGCGATTGCCTACTCGCTTTCTACCGCGGCATCCATATTATCTATAGACATTAATATTTGCCTTATTCAACCTTAAGGGGCAATCTATGGGGAGGTAATGGTGATGAGTGATTTTAAAAAACTTAATTGCTTCATCTAGTATAAGATGTTTTGTTTAAATTTTTTTCAGGTGATGTATCCCGTGTACAAATAAAAGTTTACCGAGGTCCCACAAAACACGACGGTTACGCGCCGTGGGGTTTCTGGGTCAAGCAGCCGTCTGACGATCAATAGATTGTAGATTTAAATAAATTAATTGGAAAGTATAATAGATAGTATAATATTGTTTTCAAGTTGTAGTAGATGTACTAAATCATATTTTAGTGTACGCTTGAACGTAGAGATGGCGCTTTTATAAATAAAACCAAAGACTAATTTTATTGCTGTTTTATTTTTCCATTACACTAATTTTTTCGTGAAAATCTATTTTTTTAGCTTGGAAACAGATTATTGATATTACAAATCACCTGATGGTAAGTGGCTCCTGCAGCCATGCACTCGCAACTAATTTCAAACAAAGTAAAATACAGTTCAGTTTTACGTGGTAGAGCCATACTACAGCTATATTAGTAGTATAGTTGTAGCACGAATGGGTCGGCTCGACTGGTGAAGGCCCACACTCTCACAGAATACCAGCGTTAAATAGCAGCTTAACGCTATTGTGTTTCGTATGGTGAGTATAGAAAACCGTAGACCCTTTTTACTGGTAAGGAGGCATTCCATCTTAGTCCTCACGGGAGATAACGTATTTGCATTTTGATTCGTAATCGAGGATAGATGTAGATGTCAATGGGCCACAGCAACCACAGGACTGTGTGTTCGTTTGTCACCTATCTCCTATAATCGAGCCGGCTGCCAATGAAATGGTTAAGACAAATCTTCTTTCTAACAACGGAAGTAGCCCATGTACAGCTGTTGACATTAATGATCTGATGATGATGATGTTGTAAAATAAAATACCATCACAAATACGCTAAACATCTTAGAAAATCCCAACATAATTGCCAATCTTATCAATGGTATTCAGGTAATACTAAACTCAAAAGATTTATGATCTGCAAAAACTAAACATGTTTTATTAGCCTAATTAGGTACAATACTTAAAATATAAATAAAAGTAAATTACAAAGCACTGAGTTAGCGTTCCGAAGGTATACGAGTATTTGTTTACCTTTCTTGAACTTTAATTGATATATCTACATCCAGTGGCGTAGCTATGCAGCCAAGGGCCCCGGGGCAAAAAAGAAATTGGGGCCCTATTTGAACTAAACTAAATAATTTAAATGTGCAAAAATACTATGTAGTATGTGTAACGCAGCATATACTATTTAATAGTACTTCCATGTACAGCTTAAACCGCTATATGTAGAAATCTGAAAATGGGAAAGTCGCTGCCTTTTATAACGTAGGCGTCCACTATGAAAGGATCAAGGAAAATTCAACCTCTAAGGGGATGAAATAGGATGATACTGTTTGTATGAAACTTATTATTTTACGGGGCGATTGACTTGAAACTTACTAAAGGTATTCTCTATATTACGTGTTAGAGTCACGCTGCAGCTATATTATGATTGCAGCACGAATGGATTAGGTAGGTTCGACCGGTGGGGGGGGGGGGGAGGGGCAGGGCTACGCTCACACAGAATAAAAAGTTAAAGTTACAGCCTATGTATGTCCCACTCCTGGGCACAGGCTTCAGCTCATTTCTGAGAGGGTTTTACGGCGAGGAATTGTCCACCGAGCGTTTGCGTGTTGGCAAACACCACATGTCTTCTAAATATTTTTCCTTATTTCCTATTTCTCAGACATGCAGGTTTCCTCACGATGTTTTCCTTCACAACCGATCACGTGGTTAATCAGCACTTAAAATTGCAATTAACAATTTCATTGATGCCGCCGCGGGACCTACGCGGTTTGTTCGCGTACTGTGTGAAATCTACAGCGAGCACTAATCATCTGAACTACCACGGCGCTCTCTCACAGAATACCAGCGTAAAATAGCAGCGTAATGTTGTTGTGTTTCCCATGGTGAGTGTAGAGAACCGGAGACATTATTATAAACAAGGCATTCCATCTTAGTTCTTCGGGGTCACAACGCATCTGCATTTTGATTTTTCATTGAGGATAAATATGTCTATGGACCACAACCATCACATTCACCTACCATCAGGAGAAGTGTGTGCTCGTTTGTCATCCTTTTTCTATAAAAAGTGAAATAAATGGATACGGATTTAGCATTTTAGAACAAACAATCCATTAAAGAGGGACCAGAAAAAAATTAATTAGCATTTTTTTAAATACAAAAGTCACACTGGAAATAAAAATAATAAATTTCACATTTTTAGTTTGTTCAAAAAATCTTAGAGACTTAAAGAGGGGGTGCAAAGTTTGTATGAAAAATATTATATCATGACGCACATCTCAAGAAAATAGTCGTAGAAATCTAACATTTGTTGCCTTTTATGACGTAAGCATCCACTAAGAAAACTCAACCCTTAGTAAGAGAGGCGTTACCATGTAGTGGCGGTGCAAGCATATCCACTACCTCATATCATTCCGCGGTCGTCGTAAGAGGCGACAGTGGGAAAAAAACCAGGAGTTGGGCAGCCGTGTCTTCCTAATAACGACTAAAAATAAAAAACTGTGGCTGTTAACCCTATGTGTGTGGCAACGTGGCAACTGTGGCAAATGTCCCCCCTATGCGTCAGGTGGCCTACGTTCAGCAGTGGACTTTAATAGGATGTAACGATAACGGTAAGAGGGGGAAATAGTATGTTACAGTTTTATGAAACTTTTTATTTTACGGAGCGATTGGCTCGAGACCTACTGAAAGTACAATCTGAGATGTTTCAAAACAACCTCCTAAAGAGGGCCATAAGGTTCTTAAATTTGTATCGAGAAAAATTAATGATTTTTTTTTAATTAGAAAATAGGTGCATATTATTCTCTCGAGTTTAACATAGTAAAATTAACATTGTTAATTTTTTCAAAATCTAACCGGCTTTAAAACGAGGGTGCATTTTGTATATAAGAAATATCCTGGATGTCTCTCCGCCACCTCCCCTGTGCCACGATAGCTGGACCACAACCTCGAAATCACATTAAGCCTGGTCCCTATTGCAAGTTAAAAAATACCAGCTTGCAGAATTCCCACAGCTATTAACATCTCTTCTCTAGTTAAATGTCAACGCAGCATTGCAATATAATGAAAACTTGTTATGACAGCCGAAGTACGCGAAAAAGAAGCGGAACCCGAAGACGCATGAAATTATGATAATTTAGCTTCCTTTTATTACGAAGACTATATGTTTGACTTTACGGTTTTAACGTAAAAATGCTTTATGGATTTGCATGAAATTTAGCACACCATTTCACCTCATCGTCACCGTTTTATCCCGATAAAAGTATCCTTTTAATAAAGGAAGGAATTTTCAATGTTGGTCCATACCAATACCAGGTGAACGAAGTCGCGAGCGGAAGGTAGTAAAATAAGCAATGACGAAGTAGATTACAGTTAATAATACAGCTATTTAGACAATAAAACTAAGCAGACGATTTTATTTTAACAATGATGTTTAATATTCTAGAAGTGAAAGAAATTTTTGTAGTTTTATTTCGAGCCGTTCGAAGTTTATTTCTCAGGGTCATAAAGTATAAAATCTTTTTTTTTTAATTAATTAGTTTACCCTTTTTACTGGAAAGGAGGCATTCCATCTTAGTCCTCACGGGTGACAACGCATCTGCATTTTCAATCGAGGATAGATGTAGATGTCTATGGGCCGCAGCATCCACTTACCATCAGGTGGACTGTGTGCTTGTTTGTCACCCTATCCAATAAAAAAATATGTATAATTTACGTTATATAATTTTTTCAAATGTCGTTCACGGAGGCTGAGGGGCCCCTTGAGCTCGAGGGCCCCGGGGCACTGCCCCGCCTAGCCCCAAGGTAGCTACGCCACTGTCTACATCTATTAACAACGATAGCATTTATATGAAACTAATTTTTATGGGTTTTATCGAGAATATTCATTAATTAATTTTATATTCCCGTCGTTTGGAGCATTTTACATCACCCGCGTATTATGTATGTAATTTAAGAGTGAAGAGTGACTGGCTACAATGCTGGCCGGATAAGGAAATGGAGTCACTTCCTGAAAAAAAGTTTTGATAACCCATTTAGTGTCAAATTTTGTTGAATTTTAGACGTCTTCTTTATTATAAATATAAATATTTATTGTAAACTGCCAATATATTTACAGATTCAAAATATGTACTAAATATGTTAAAAATTTAAAAATTAAAAATGTGCCAGTGTGTATAAGAAATCCGATAAAGAAGCTTGTAATAGAAAATTTGGGAATAATGTGGACCTCGACTATAGTGCTAGTTCATAAAATGGGTAATATATTTTGCATTTAGATTGTGGAACTGATGGTACTTAAGAAAATTCATCGGGTTGGATTTAGAATCGTTTGGCAGGAATTTGAGGGAGTAAGGTGTTTTATTTGGTAGAGGTTTGTTCCCCGATTATAATTATACCACTCACATTAAAAGGTAATGCACCGTTATCGAAAAAATAAATAAAAACTATTATAACCTAAAATGCGTAAAGTATGAAAAATGATACATTTTTTATTATTAAACTGACTTTACGGCTCTGGGTTCTAGCCTTTCTGAGATAAAATTATACGATATTACTGTAAAAGATGGATAGCGGTTACAAAAAAAATTTTAAAAAATTAATGCATCCCGCAATTTCCGCCCTTGTTTGATTTTCTTGCGTGAATGTGTGTTCTCCAGTGTATTATTGTAGCTTTTATCGACGAATGTTTTCTCTTTTTTGGATACCGATTGCTTGCCTACACAACGAATTATCTACTTTTCTACCCCGGACACCGATTTTCTGCCTACTCGATTGACCTGTGCGCGCATTTGGATTTCGATTGCTTGCTTACACGACTTACTTGCTTTTCTACACCGGACGCTACGCATGTAACATTGAAAATGTCTGATTCGGAGGAACCTCAACCATCTACGAGTCGCGGTTTTGACAGTGACGAACCGCCAGTGAAACGCCATTTATATGTCGAGGAGTTGGAATCAATGTCAAACACGGGAACAAGCTATTGCTTTTGCTGAGGAAAAAGGCATGATTCCAGCAACAAAAATATGTAGCTACCATAAAAAGAGTATGTGTGCAGAATACTCCACCAATAGAACGGTGGGTTCATTTGTCTGCAACCGAGGCCCATGCAGATCTAAATCAAAAGTTAGCCGTGGCAAGGGCACTTGGTTCGAGAATGTTAAATTAACAATGCCTCAAGTATTTTACTTAATGTATGCATATGCAAATAAGTGCAGTTATGACATGACTTTAAAAGAAGATTATTTTGAAAGGGAAAATTGTTTATCTAGAGCAACTGTTAATGATTGGTTCAACTACTGTCGGGAGGCTGTAGTCATCTATGAAATAGAGAAACAAAGTTTCCTGGGAAAAATTGGCGGTCCAGGAAAAATTGTCCAAATAGATGAGAGTAAATTTGGAAAAAGGAAATATAATAAAGGTGAGTTATGGCTAAATGCATGCATATAGTTAATGACCTGGAGATGAAATAGGCTAATTTTTATCAATAAAATTTGAAATTAATACTTAATCTTGTTTTAGGTCGGCACATTGAAGGTCATTGGGTGCTGGAAATGATTGAAAATGATAGTGAAGATTTAAGATTAGAAGTTTGCCCCCAAAATGTGCGATCTTCTGAAGTTTTGATGCCCTTGATTAAAAAACATGTGGCTGAAGGCACAATCATCCATACTGATTTTTGGCGGGCTTATGATGGATTAGAAAATTATGGGTACATACACAAAAAAGTAAATCATAGTGACCCTGAAAACCCTTTTGTGGTAGCAGACGGCACACACACTCAAAGAATTGAGTCTCAATGGCGTATCGTCAAAAGATATTTCGGCAAAGATAACGATAATAATAGAGAAAATTTTACCGACTTAATATATGAATATTTATGGAGAAGAGAAATTGTAAAAAATAAAAGAGATCCTTTTGAGGAATTAATAAAAATAATAAATTATGTTAATAAACAATAAAGAAATGATTATAATATACTGTGTTTTATTTCTAAATTGTTTAAAACTGTCTGGGCAGTTAATTAATTTAATACTTAAACATCCAATAATACTTTCAGTTGTAATAGGTTAGATGGTTGTGGCGGGAGCAAAGGCAACCTTTATAGATATCTGATTTGTACTAAAATTAAATCAGCACCCTCCGAATCCACGTAGTCTTGTCTGCCCGACCCCTAGTGTTTTTGTAAAGCCGTAGGCATGGAAGGAGAGCAGCCCCCGCCCGTCGTAGCAAATCGCAGACACCTGTGCGAGCCGTAGTGTGCTTATTATTATATTATATATTATGTTTATAATTAAAAGTAATTATAAAAGCTAACATTTTGGTGTTTTGTTGAGTGCAAGAGCGAGTGAAGCAAGCTGGGACTTGGGGCACCCCGACTCGGACAGGTTAGGTTAGAAGGGGATGGCGGGATCTTATGAGCGAGCGAAGCGAGTGAATAGACCCCACCATCCCCTTCGTGGTTATTTTTGTGTAAACCACTCAGAAGTAGGAGCCCCGCGAAGCGGGGCTCCGTCGACCGGGCTTCCCTCGACTGCGCTACGTGGTGCTTCCCTCCCTCAACTCTCTCCCCCCATAAATCAGGTTTATAGTCAAAAACATTACAAAAACATAACCTCAAAATTAGATTTTTAAATATTTATAAAAAAAAACTAAGCAAGTCCGGTAGGAGGTGGAAGTGGGGGGCGACTCTACAACTCCCCCGCCTCCTTCCTCACCACCTCCCACCCCCGAAATTCATTTTGAGTTATCATTTTTAGGTTAGTTCTATGGGATTATCTTTTTGATTTTTTTCAAGAACGGTGCATTACCTTTTAATGTGAGTGGTATTATTATAATCGGGGACCAAACCTCTACCAAATAAAATACCTTACTACCCCAAATTCCTGCCAAACGATTCTAAATTTCAACCAATTCATCTAAAAATTATCACCTCAATTTTGTGCATAAAAGTTAAAAGTAAAACTAACACTTGGCGTTCTACAGGCTACAGGTGTGGTACGTTTGTGGGTATTCGGAAGTAAATATTAATAAATAACAGTGAAAGGCAGCGTCGTACCGCTTATCGTACCGACGCTGCCACTCAAGAATTTTTCTTCCACTTCGCTGGCAGATTATTGCTATTTATCCGATCTATTGCTGCTTTAACTTCCTGATCTGTTGTGCTATGTGGACTTAATCCTACTACGGATATCCTCAATATGAAGTCTATCGCGCAGAGAAACTCCGACAATGGCCCTTTTCACACATTTTCCTGATTTAGCCAGCAATGAAGGATCGTGTTGAATCTGGATTTGAGGATCCATGTCATAACATACAATACGCACTGGTCGATTACTCTGTTAGTTTCAAGTTTTGAGGTATACCTAGGTGACGAGATGTGTCATAATCTCCCGAAGACTGTCTAGCCGGGTTGGATCCGTCGTTGTAAATTAAGAAAACTCAAATTTTTGATGTTTTCTTCGAAATCTACAGTGACGACCGAATTCGGTCTAAGTTCATAAAAATTCCAAGTTCAGCGAGGCCCCTTCAGATGTCGTAAATTACTTTTCGTTCGGATCACACACATGTGTGTGTGTGACACACACTGAGACATAGAGATACAGATACAGATACGGAATATTAATTTTTAATGTTCCTGGATTGACTTTTCGGACAATTTGTTTTAGGTAAACATACTCGTCAAAAACTCCAGGCGTAGTGCTCCCAACAACTGCTGATATAAATATGACATGATCGCTACGCACGATCTTTGTTTTATCCATGTTTATTTCATGACACCCATTCGTGGTAAAACACTAGTCATTGATTATAGTGCTGAAGTCCTCCAGGGATTCTGTTATAAAGACTATAACGTCGACAAATCGAAGGTGGGTGATGTACTCGTCGTATCTTTTCCAGTCCAGTAGTTTGTAAACATCTTCCAATGCAGCAGTGAAGATTTATATAAAAGTTAAGAGTTATCATGGATATAACGTCATCCTTTCAGTATCCCTGTTCGATACTCGGATAGCCATCGTAGGCTTCTTGTACAAACATTTCAGTAGTTGGATATACCGACAGTCGACTTGGCAAAGCTGAAGAGGATGTAGCAACGCCAAATCTCGACGGAATCAAAGGCTTTCTTATAGTCCACATACGCAATACAAACTGGTAGATTAACTCTTCTATCTTCTTTATAATTTGTGTAAGGGTGTGTATTTGGTTTATGGTACTGAAGTCTTTTCGGAAACTAACTTGTTCGGGAGGCAGGAAGTCGTAGTCTGCGTGCTAGATTTCTCTCTTCGGATTTGTTTTTCGAGTAAATATTTTACCAGACTTCTCTGAATGCACCTCATATCACTTTTCCTCATATATTCCATTGGGTGTTGTATTAGATGATTTTGAGAAAATCCAGAAAAATCTAAACAAAGTACGAGCTTACGTACTTTGTTATATATATATATATATATATATATATATATATATATATATATATATATATATATATATATATATATATATATACTGAAGTCTTGCAAGTGTTTGCTTGAGTTGGATTTTAAGTTACAGCCTATATACGTCCCACTGCTGGGCACAGGCCCTCCCTCATTTCTGAGAGGGTTTTAGGGCAAGGAAGTGTCCGCCGCGCAGCCCAAATTCGTGTTGGCGAAGTTCACATGTCTTTGAAATATTTTTTTTCTTATTCCTGAGACATGAAAACATGTTAGGACACCTCCTCACGATGTTTTCCTTCACCGTCGAGCACGTGGTAAAGCAGCACTTAAAATTGCAATTAACAATTTCATTGGCGCCGGCGGGGATCCAACCCGGGTTACTCGCGTTCTGTTATACTTACAGGGAGAGGTTGGATTTAATTTTATTAATTATGGGATTCCAAGATGATGGTAGCACCTGGTCAATTGCAACGGACGGAGTAGCGACCTAATGTATTCGATGCCTATGGGAGGCCTATGGTCAGCTGTGGACTTGTGATGGGGCTGTATATGATGATAATAATAATATCTGGAAAGGTCGTGATGCCAGTAGCTTATTCCTTAGCCATTATAATTTTTTAACATTAACATTATAATGCAATTATTACTTGTTTTGCGAGGCTATCGAAATGAAAAAGAAAACATCTTTCAAGATAGTATAAGAGAAGATGGTTGGGTGCTACCATCTGCTTGGGATTCTATAATTAATTAAATTAAATTAACCTAAGAATACCACTGCAAGATTTCAAGATACTGTAAGCTCTTTCTGCGTAGATCGGAACAAAAATGAATATTCAAAAGCTAAAGGTAGCCGGGCTAACTATGACATCGGGACGTCAAACATCTGTTTCCCCCGTCACCATGTGTATTTTATAGCACCCGAAATGATAGTAGTTTAAAAATAATTAAGTAAGTTAAATTTTAAACGCGATAAAACCCATAAAATTAGTTTTATTTATTGGTTTCTACTGTACTGTACGTATGCAACGGCGGTGTAAGAATATCTACTACGACTACATGGTAGAGATACGCTGCAGCTATGTTATGGTTGTAGCAGGAATGCATCGGCTCGACCAGGATAGCACCACGCACTCACAGAATACCAGTGTAAAATAGCAGCCTAATACCGCTGTGTTTCGTATGGTGAGTGCAGAGAAGCGAAGACCCTTCTTTCTGGAAATGAGGCATTTCATCTGAGTCCTAAGGGTTGACAACGCATCTGAATTTTGATTCTTAATCGAGGATAGCTGTAGATTCTATGGGTCACAGCATCCACTTACCACCAGTTGGACTGTGTGTTTGTTTGTCACCCTTTATATAAATAAAATACCCGATATCATCCCGTGGGTATCGTAAGAGGCGACAGAGGGAATCAAATCAGGAGATGGGCAGCATTTCTAATGACAAATAAAACTGGCAACTATGGTATCCGCCCTATGAGGCTATCTATGGGGGGGGACTTATGTTCAGCAGTAGACTTTAATAGGCTGTGACGGCATCGGTAATGGTAGAGGTTTCTATAATTAAAGTTTTTTTTTAAATTTTACGTTTATTTTCAGTACGTCGGAAAAACTTTTTGCTCTTCGCCCTACTTCTGGTGTCGTTCCTTGCTGTTCTGCCAGGCAGCTGGTGGCTAGCGAATGTCGTCAGTTATTCACTGCTGCCACCTCCACCTCCTCCCACCCAAGACTTAAGTCAGTTCATAAGAAGCAGAAGTTTGCTATACTATTTGAACAATATGTTAGTGTATCATTTTAGTTTCTGTTATTTAACATCATTTAGACCGCGTCGCGATGTCCCGGGTTGTAGTCCAGGGTAAGGCCAAAATCACTTATTGATTTTTTATTATTTATTTAATTATTGTTGAACAAAAATGTACAAAGCCGGACTTAACACCTTAAGGCGTTCTCTACTAGTCAACATTTAAGTAAGCAGAGATTTGTATGAGACTATATAACTAAATGAACAGTAACTAGGTATAATAATAATGCCCTCCAGACCGAATTTCGGTCACGGCGGCCTGCCTCAATGGAGACTAGCCATCGGCGCAGGACAGGATTATAGTGCCCAAGTGTAAGAGCAAGCACAGGTGCTCTCTCTATTCTCTCACTCTCATAATCCGATGGGACGGTAAACCGACACGAACGGAGAGATCAGGCGCAGTACCAACGGTTTTACGTGCTTTCCGAGGCACGGGGGTGAGACACCGCCAACTTCCTGACTCCGGGCAGCTACTGAGAATTTCTTGACGGAAAAACTCAATAATTGATTTTTTTGGCCCGACCCGGGATTCGAACCCAGGACCTTATGATCAGCAGTCGCACTACTACAGCCCTTTGAGTATTAAACCAACAAAGCTCCTGCCACTAGACCAACGAGGCAGTCAACTAAGTATATGTATTACTTATAGATGTATATATAACCTCCGTATCTCAGAAAGCATGTAAAGTCATCACCGTCCCATCGGATGATGGGATGACTAGTCTACGTTGAGTCTGGCCGTAGCCAAAATTCGGTCTGGAGGTGATTAATATTATTACTGAATCTTTTTGTTTTTCTTAATCAGCTTAAAAATTTTGTTTTCTTCTTTTGAAAAAAATACATTACCTACCACCAAACTAGGATTTTCTCGGGTGATCTGAGGCGACTCCGTGACGGACTGGGGGACTCCGTGACAGACCGCTCCGGGTTCAAATACAGAAGGCGGTGCTCTTCGATACCGGCCACATTGCCCACCGGTTTCTTTCCCTTTCCCCTAACCCTTAGACTTAATTCCACCTAGTTTTTATTCTGTTTATTTATTTATTTAACTGCAATTATTGTGTATTTAATTTTTTATATGCTTATACAGCCCCCGCCTAAGTGAGAGAACTATTTTTTTAGAGGGGCCCAAAGAACACGCGCCTCACCTGATGGTAAGTGACTACCCCATGCACAACTGCGATACCAACTCTTTCCAAGGTCCTTAAGGCGTATTATCCGGAAAAATCACTGGTGGTAGTCGACTCCACAAAGAAGTCGTGCGAGGAAGAAATCCCCTAGTAAATTGCACAGTGAAGGACCGCCAATAATCCAGATGGTACGTATGGTATACTGAGTGTGGTCGCAATGGTGAAGTTTGGAATGGAAATTGGAATGGAATGAGTTCAAAAAAACACTACACTATACTAATAGAAACTGGTGATATCAATACTCCACAGTACGTCTATTTGTATTAATTTTTTCTCCATTCACTCCATAGTATGGGGAGGGGGGTCTGAGACCTGCAATGAAATTACTTTTTTAATTATAGAGAACTTCTTGCGGAGCCCACTCCTTCAGACTGTAAAAGCCAGCCCATTATCCCGATGATAATCTTGGTGTCAAGTCGTCCGTGGCATTTCGAGCAACGTGAAGCGATCCGGAGCACCTGGGCCAAAAAACAGATTACATACTTCGTCATGGGCGTGCACCACTCAAGGGACAACTACATGATGGTGGGAGTCATCTCTACGTATTAAAATCAATTGCTCTCCGTTTTATAAGAATTTTTGTGTCAAAAATACTGAGTGGAAAATACAAGGAGATAAATAGAAATGAGAGTAGAACGCTATTCAATTTAGGCCGTTTCTTCGGGGATTTCGCTAACACAGAACACTATTACTCCTAGCGGACTACCTCATCGTTCTAGTGGTCGTAAGCGTGGTTACTGATAATGAGATCTCGGGTTCGAATCCCGGGTCGGGGCAAAATCAGATATTAGGTTTTTCTGTCAAGGAATATCCCTAAAAAAGGAAACCGCTCTGATCCGTCCAAGGCCTATGGCCATCAACTCCTTATTCTCCAAAATAATGGAATCCATTATTAATAGTCAGCTCATGCGGTATCTGGAGGAGCAATAGTTGATTAGAGAAACGGTCGGGGTCGCTCAGCGTGTGATCTTCATGTTTGTCTAAAACACCGATGGGTGCAGGCAATCGAGTCAAGGGGAGGCTTTGTAGCACGGATGGGTCGGCTCGACCGGGGAACGACCACGCTCTCACTGAATTACTGCGTAAAATAGCAGCTTAAGGCTGCTGTGTTTCGTATGGTCATTTGCTTCCTTATGCAAAGTGTAAATAAATACGAGTATATACATGTAATTCCCTTATTTCCTCAGTAAACTTCTGAAGTAGCAATAGTAAGTTTTCCACTAGCGACTCTGTCAAATGACCAGTAAAGTTGGTGGCACTATATCTTATTTTGGACTATGTTAAACGTCATATGTTTTTTTATAGGATATGGTGACAAATGAGCACACAGTCCACCTGATGGTAAGTGGTTGCTGCGGCCCATAGACATCTACATCTATCTTCGATTACAAATCAAAATGCAGATTGACGTGAGGACTAAGATGGAATGCTTCGTTTCCAGTAAAAAGGATCTCCGGTTCTCTACACTCACCATACAAAACACAGCAGCATTAAGCTACTATTTCACGCTGGTATTCTGTGAGAGCGTGATCCTTCCCCGGTCGAGTCGACCCATTCGGGCTATAGCTCTACAATTGAGATAGCTGCAGCATGGCTCTACCACGTCTAATAACCTGTACCTATAAAGTCTTTCACTATAAGATTTTTGTTCGTATTTTGGGACTCTCTCTATGCTAGTAATTACCCTGAGGTTTAATCATTTCATCATGCGGTGCTATTACCAAAGCGGTATAATGACGTCACTGGTGTTTAAAAACCATTTTTAATTGTAAAATTACATAAAAAATTAATTGTATTAATTTTTAAATTTCCTAAATTTTTAGTATATACTATAAAAATATATGCAACTTTTCTATTATGGCTGTAGCACGAACTGCACAAAATACTAGTGCGGAATTGCAGAAATATATTGTTGGTGTTTTGTTGTAAACGAAAAATTTTAAACGCAACTTTTCGCGACTTTTGTGCGAGTACGGCTTTTGTGTGAGTGCGACTTTTGTGCGAGTGCGGCTTTTGTGAGAGTGCGGCTTTTGTGAGAGTGCGGCTTTTGTGTGAGTGCGGCTTTTGTGCGAGTGTGGCTTTTGTGTGAGTGCGACTTTTGTGCGAGTGTGGCTTTTGTGTGAGTGCGACTTTTGTGCGAGTGCGGATTTTGTGAGAGTGCGGTTTTATGCGAGTGTGGCGTTTGTGTGAGAGCGACTTTTGTGCGAGTGCGGCTTTTGTGAGAGTGCGGCTTTTATGCGAGTGTGGCTTTTGTGTGAGAGCGACTTTTCTGGAGTGCTTTTTGTGAGAGTGCGGCTTTTGTGCGAGTGCGGCTTTTGTGCGAGTGCGGCTTTTGTGCAAGTGCGGCTTTTGTGCGAGTGTGGATTTTGTGCGAGTGCGGCTTTTATGCGAGTGCGGCTTTTGTGCGAGTGCGGCTTTTGTGCGAGTGCGGCTTTTGTGCGAGTCGTATTACGCGATATCTTACACCTTACACCCGAAAAAAATATACACCCGAATCGAGAACCTCATCCTTTTTGAAATTGGTTAAAAAGTGAGCCACAGGTGTTTTTTCTTCCTATGTAAACTAAACTACAGTCTAATAACTTATTCCTAGATAAGGAAACGTTACGTTCTCCTTAACGATTCATTTTATATTACATAAGAGGCATGTCAAAACAATTTATATAACAAACTAATTGTTCAGTAACTTCATCATCATCATCATCAGCATTATAGCCCTACACAATTTCACGGCTAAACATAGGTCTACCCCCAGGATAGCCACAAAGCACGGTCCTGAGCTACCTGTATCCATCGACTTCCTGCATGTCTTACCAGGTCGTCACTCCATCTAGTGGACTGCCCTACACTTAGAAATTAGAATCGTTTAATTCAGCCAATTTAGAAGGAATTAAAAAAAATTCGTCCGTATATGAATTTTTGAATTGGTATTTTAAAAATGCGTCATGCACTTTTTTTCTAAACTTGTTGTACTTTTGCCAGTGTCAAATAATAAGAAATTATCCTTTATTTTAATTTTAATAAATTTTAGGAGATTGTCGGGTGCCTAAACCAACAGACTGTCGATGACGATAGTATCTCAAGGCGCCAAAGCTGACACAATAACTTGTGTTTCACATAACCATCGGAGCACGTGTTTCATCGTTCGTTCCCACTACCAGTTCACATGCGCAGCCATTTAATACACAAAATTGCACAACTTTTACGTATCAAAATCCACTTCAAACCATTACTTAAGCAAATATTATATAATACAGGGGCAACAACCTGCCGCCGGTCAAGGTCCTGCCAAAAACCTTCTTGCACTTCATTTACTGCAAAACGGCTCGTAAAGGAAAACAAAGCGTTTTTAAACATAGGACCCAGCACTTAAGAAGTAATTATCTCTACTCTAACGTCGGGTTTCTATTTTTTTAATAGAATATGGGTGACATGGCGCTCCTGTAAAATAGCATCATGCTATAAGCAGGAGTGCTACCGAGCCTGGGCTGACGCATCAGCGTCCAGGGATGTAAACACCAGCGCTCTAAAAAAGAAGTATAATTCCGCCTCTAGGTCCTTCAAAAGAGTCATTGCCAAGGCAAAGTCAGAGCACATAGGCAGAATTGGGGAGAGACTAGTTCGTCTTCCTTCTGGAACCCGTGCATTCTGGTCTCTCGCGAAGGCTGTCCAGGGGAATTTCTGTCAGCCATCTCTTCCATCTCTGCACAGGGAGGACGACTCACTGGCCCACACCGCAAAGGAGAAAGCCGATCTTCTAGGCTCTTTCTTTGCGTCTAACTCGACTCTCGATGACGGGGGGAGTACGCCGCCAACCCATCCCGCGGTGTGAGTGCTCCATGCCGGAAGTGCAGTTCACTCAGCGCTCGGTTCGCAAAGCACTCCTCTCCCTGGACATCCATAAGTCGAGTGGGCCTGACGGAATCCCCCCCAATTGTGCTAAGGACGTGTGCTCCAGAGTTGGCACCGGTTTTAACGCGTCTTTTCCGGTACTCCTACTTCCTAGGCGTAGTCCCAAAATCATGGAAGACGGCTTTCGTCCACCCGATCCCTAAAAAAGGCGACCGCTCAGACCCGTCCAACTACCGGCCTATCGCCATCACCTCCTTGTTCTCCAAAACAATGGAGTCCATTGTAAACTGTCAGCTCATGAGGTACCTTGAGGATCACCAGCTGATTAGTGACCGCCAATACGGTTTTCGCCGTGGTAGGTCAGCTGGTGATCTTCTGGTCTACCTAACTCACAGATGGGCGGAGGCAGTAGAGTCCAAGGGGGAGGCATTGGCCGTTAGTTTGGACATTGCGAAGGCCTTCGATCGGGTTTGGCACAAAGCGCTTCTTTCGAAGCTCCCTTCCTATGGGCTTCCCGAGAAATTGTGCGATTGGATCACCAGTTTTCTTGCGGATCGGAGCATCAAGGTCGTTGTAGACGGTGCAAGCTCCGATTGCAAGCTTATTAATGCTGGTGTTCCACAGGGCTGCGTGCTATCGCCAACGCTGTTTCTTCTGCATATCAATGATATGTTGCAAACCCGTAGCATTCATTGCTATGCAGATGACAGCACTGGTGATGCTCTTTACACCGGCCGAGCCAATATTTCTCGGGAAAACGTCTCTGAGTGCCGGGACAAACTTGTGTCTGAAGTCGAGTCTCTGCTGGAGAGAGTCTCGGATTGGGGGCGACTAAATCTAGTCCAGTTTAACCCCCAGAAGACACAAGTTTGCGCGTTAACCGCTAAAAAGAACCCCTTTGTCATATCCCCTCAGTTTCAAGGCACTCCCCTTGTTGCCTCAGCCAGTATCGGAATCCTCGGCGTCGACATATCGAGTGACGTGCAGTTTTGTGGTCACTTGGAAGGGAAGGCCAAATTGGCCTCTAAAAAGCTTGGCGTGCTCAGCAGAGCGGGACAGTATTTCATGCCGGCACACCGCCTGCAACTTTACAAGGCGCAGGTTCGGCCGCTCATGGAATACTGTTCCCATCTCTGGGCTGGGGCTCCCCAGTACCAGCTCCTTCCACTTGACCGCATCCAGCGCAGAGCGGCTCGAATCGTCGACGACCGAGTGCTTTCCGATCGGCTCGATTCACTGGCGCTGCGAAGAGATGTTGCATCTCTTTGCGTATTTTATCGCATCTATCACGGGGAGTGCTCTGAGGAATTGTTCGGATTAATCCCAGCCGCCAAATTTCGTGAACGCACTACACGGCAAACGTCCCGATACCATCCACACCATCTGGATGCTTGGCGGTCCACCACTGTACGTTTCAAAAGGAGTTTTTTTCCACGTACAACCTCTCTGTGGAATAATTTACCACCGGTGATTTTTCCGGACCGATACGATCTCGGGACCTTCAAGAAAAGAGCTTATTCCTTTCTAAAGGGCCGGCAACGCACCTGCAATTCCCCTGGTGTTGCGGTTGATCATGGGCGGCGGTAGTCACTTAACATCAGGTGAGCCACATGCTCGTTTGCCCCCTCTTCTATAAAAAAAAGACATACGAGTACACAGTCCACCTAAGTGGATGCTAGGGCCCATAGACATCTATATCTATCATGGATCAAGAATCAAAATGCAGATGCGTTGTCACCCCTGAGAGCTGAGATGGAATGCCTCGTTTCCAGTAAAAAGGGTCTCCGTTTCTCTACATTCACCATACGAAACACAAAAGCTTTAAGCTGCTATTTTACGCTGGTGTTCTGTGAGAAGATGATACGTCGAGTTAAACGATGCATGCTACAACCATTATATAGCTGTAGCGTGGCTCTCACGTACAAAATAAAACCAATCTTTGAAATTTCAGACGGGCATTTATCTCGAGGCTCAGCATCTCCGTGATATGATAGTTTATGATTTCATCGACAGCTATCAGAACCTGACCTTGAAAACGGCTCTAATGTTGCAATGGACCCTCCACAAGTGTTCACAGGTGGACTTCCTGTTCAAAACTGACGATGATGTCTTTGTCAATCCGTGGACTCTGAGTACGGTGGCTCGTGATAACCCTCACGCTCAACTCCTCGGTGAGTCTTTTCAACTCCACAGAGTCAATAATTCAATCTTCGTGCAATGTATATCTATTACAACAAAGTTCCAGACAATATACAAGGTCCCTATCTATCTACCAAGTATCAATATTTAATTAAACAAAAACTGCATAGCAACATGTATTCATTTATTATAATATAAATGAATACATGGTTGATATTAACCCCTGGTAATGAGGTGGTCGCCTCCAATCTGTTACTTAAATAAGCTTCGTAAGTATTTTGTACAAACTGTATTTTATTATTAAATTTTACTTTGAATAAAGAAGTTCCGCTGGGTTTCTTGCTGGTTCTACCGAGGACCGTGCGTAGTACTATTATGTATTCCATGCCAGGACAGAGGTTTTTTCCGAACAAGTAGTAAAAGTAAAAAAAAGGCTCAATCAGAATTACTTGTAATCTTTAAAATAATATTCTACTCTATTTAAGGACGTTGGTTTTACAAACTTTCTTTACGACAGCGAGCGATAAGTATTTTTAGTCCTTATACGTCTCACTACTGAGTAAAGGCCTCCTATCATTTCTGAGCGGATATATTATATAAGAAAAAAATAAATGTTTTTCTTCACTGCCGAGACGTACTAAATTAGTACTTAAAATTGCATATTTTTGCGTATGTTCGTCTGTACATTTTTATAATATAATGTGAGAAAAGAGTACGCAGTCCACCTGATGGTAAGTGGATGCTATGGCACATATACATTTACATCTATCCTCGATTAAAACCAAAATGCAGATGTATTGTCACCCCTGAGAACTAACATGGAATGCTTGCCTAGTTTTCAGTAAAAAAAAGATTTCCGGTTCTCTACACTCACCATGCGAAGCACATCAACATTAAACTGCTATAGGAAGATCAGGTCTTTATTTTTACCTAGAAAGCATACATTTTTTATACGTGGGGAGCCATGCTGCAGTTACATCAGTATAGTTGTAGCACGAATGGGTCGTCTCGACCGGGGAAAGACCACGCTCTCACAGAATACCAGCGTATAGCTCTTTTTTGTCTAGGATTCCGTGGGAGTGATTACAACCCCCATACTTTTTTCTGCTGCCATACAGAAGTGCTCACATTGCTGTTCTAAATTAAAGGGTATAGAGAGTCAATATAATTAAAAGATGTGAGGCATTTAGGGTTGTCACCCGTACTATAATACATAGTATTGTACTATATTTCAGTCAATTGTACTATATGTTACAGAAAATATTATACTATAAAAATACTATATTTTTATCCCTAAATCAACATTCGCGCTTTTTTATATTAACTGTGATTGGAAGTCCGGAACAAGTATGTTTAACGGAAGGAATTTTTCCATTATGAATGTAAAATTAAAAGAAGAAAAAAAAAGAGCATGTATTAATTAATTAAAAAAATTGTTAATTTATTATAATATGAATTTAAATTGCTCAGACTCTTATAATTATTTTAAAAGAAAGCTAGAATGTGAGGTGGTTATATCATAAATGGCTAAAACAAAAAGCTAAGTATAACAAATATATATGGAAGAATACATAAAGATTAAAAATAAATGTGTTTCTCCTGAATATCTCAAAAGTACTATATTTTTGCATCTTTTTTGGGAAGAATACTATATTTGTTCCAAAAAAGGTGACAACCCTAGAGGCATTCCATCTTCGTCCTCAGGGGTCTCACACACAACTCATCTATCCTTGCCGTTGTATAAAGATGGCTGCAGGTGTGTCCATGGACTTTTTTAGATGTGCAAGGACGGGTTATGTCGGACTAGTACCGACCAAAGTCCCATAGTGTTCTGCCTTCGTCACATATTGGTAGGGCCATGGGAATGCTTTCACACACATCTGTGCCGGACACAGGCTACACCTCGAGTGAAGACTACTTCTCCCCCATCTCCTCTTAGGTAAGGTGCACCAGAACACTGGGTTCCGCTGTGTCCAATGCTCAAACGCCATGGTTTCAGGGAAAACGAGCACTCAGAAACACTAGCCTTCCCGACCAAAGCGATGGATCTGGTCTGGTGTCCATAGACTGCAATAGCCACTTACCATTAGGTGGACTGATACTGATGGTGTTCTGGGCATTTTACGTCTGGCATAAAACAGATGGTTATATTGCTATATTTTACAGAATAAGTGTGACAAACGAACAGACAGTCAATCTCAGAGTTAGTGGACGTTAGGACCCATAGATATCTATCTATGGGTCGTATTAACCTGTATCATTTATCCTCGATTAAGTAACAAAATGCGGATACGTTGTCATCCCAGGACTAAGATGCCTAGTTTCCAGTAAAAAGGGCCTCCAGCTCTCTAGATTTATTATATGAAACATACTAGCAAAGCTGCTATTTTGCGCTGTTCTGTGATAGCTTAGCCCTTACCCAGTCAAATGGACCCATTCACAATACAACCATAATATAGCGTGTTTACTTTTTAATAAATGTGTTTCGTATCGTGAGTGTAGAGAACCGGAGACTTTTTTTACTGGAAACGAGGCATTCCATCTTATTCCTCACGGGTGACAACGCATCTGTATTTTGATTTGTAATCGAGGATAGATGTAGATATCTATGGGACGCAGTAACCACTTACCATCAGGTGGACTGTGTGCTCGTTTGTCACCCTGTCCTATAAAATAAAATATTTCCTATAAGTCTCCTATACCTTAAACTTTTACAACAGCCATGGACGAATGGGATCATCGATTTACTTTTTTCAAGTTGATGAGCGTTATTTCATTCGTTATTTCTTGTGTAGGCTACAAAATAAATAAGGCGAGACTACATAGAGACGAGTACAACAAGAACTACATGCCTCGTTGGCTTCAGCGCGACGATATTATACAGGAGTATCTGTCGGGGACCGGATACCTCATCAATGGTAAAGTTAATATAATCAGGCGTTACTTTGTGGAAATCCGTTATATTGAAGATGTTAAAAAACAATTAGCTAACATCCGATTACATATATACAATAAAATTAATTTTATTCTATTACGTGGATCTTAGGTAATACATTTTAACGTATTAAGTGAAGTAGAAATTCCGAAAGTAGAGGAAAGAGGTAGCGAGATAAGTATAGGTGAAATAATGAAAGCAATGAAAAGCATGAAAGCAGGTAAGGTAGCCGGATATGATAGTTTCACTCGAAATGCTAAGGGCCGGAGTGAAAGTGGTGGCAGGCCTGCTGTACACCTTGTTTAATTTATGCTGGGAACTGAAGCGGGTACCGGTAGACAGGTGCAAAGCCGTGATAGTCCCAGTATATAAGGGAAAAGGGTCGCAGCAGGACTGTAAAAACTACCGTGGCATCAGCCTTCTTAGCATTGTGGGAAAACTGTATGCTAAGGTACTGATTGAAAGGGTCATGAAAGAAACTGATGGAAAAATTTGGGATGTGCAAGCGGGATTTAGAAAGGGAATGGGATGTACAGATCAAGTCTTTTCTATGCGCATGATCGCGGAGAAGTTTTTGGCCAAAAACCAAAAAGGTTTTTTTGTGCGTTCATGGACTTGGAAAAGGCCTATGACAGAGTGAATAGGGATGTGCTATGGCAAACACTGAAGTTATTTGGGTTGGGCGCTGGCTTGATACAGGCATTGGAGTCCCTTTATAGGGACTCTAGTGCTTGTGTTAGGGTCTACTCGGACTGGTTTGACATCCATAAAGGTGTCAGACAGGGCTGTGTGGCTTCCCCGTGGTTGTTCAACCTATTTATGGACAGTTGTTTGCAAAATTTGAAAGTTGAAGAATGCGGATTAAGAATGGGTGAGTTAACCGTCAAATGCCTTTTGTACGCCGATGATCAAGTTATCCTTGCATCGTCGGCGGCCGAGTTGCAAATGATGGTTACATTAATGAACAGATCATTAAAAGAAAGGGATATGAAAGTGAACGCAAGTAAGACGAAGGTTATGTTATAGAACGACGAGTGAATGCGGGAAATAGAGTAAATGGGGCCCTGCACTCTATTGTGAAGAGTCAAAATGTGTCGAAAAAGGCACGTATGGCAATTCACAATGCTGTGTTGGTCCCTACTTTAACGTATGGTAGTGAAAGTTGGGTGTGGCAGAAGAAGCACGAGAGTAGAATCAACGCAGTAGAAATGCGGTCGTTAAGGAGTATGTTAGGGCTGAATCTGAATGACAGGGTAAGAAATTGTGTAATAAGAGAAGAGTGTGGTTTGCAAGATGATGTTGTGACCAGGTTTAAGAAAGGAATGCTTCCGTGGTTTGGTCATGTGGAAAGAATGAATGAGGAAAGAGTGACAAAGAAAATTTATGTTGCAGAAGTGAATGGCAGAGTCGGAAAGGGACGTCCTAGGCGAAAATTTATCGACCAAATTGGCGATTTATTGAAAACGGGCCAAATTAGGAATACCCTTAACCGACGAGCATGTACGATGCATGCATGGCGACGAGGTGTATGGATGTGAAGGAGGCGAGAGAGGTGTGTCAGGATCGTGCCAAATGGAAGTCTGTAGTCTCTGCCTACCCCTCTGGGTGACAGGCGTGAGTGTTTATGTATGTGTATGTACATTTTAACGTCTTTAATGGTAAACTTTTCTTTGAAACGCGTATCCGATGAATTAGGTTACTAATAATACTCTATAGTGGTGAAAGAATTTTTATATTTCTATAGTGGTGAAAGAATTTTTATATTAAACAATATTTGCCTTCAGCAACAACTCTCCTGAGCGTGATGATAGTGAGCGTGACATTTAAAGGAAAGTAAAAATAAGTGCGATAAAATCCGTAAAATATGTTTTATTCAATGTGTAGTATGCGTTTAAATTAAAGAAACCATTATGTAGCGTGCATAGGTGGACCTGACGTTCGAGAGCGTCACGCTAGTGAGCGTGACTTTGGTCAGCGTGACTTTGGTATGCGTGATATTTTAAAATAAGTAATTTAGACACGATAAAAATCGTAAAAATAATTATATTCAATACATAGTATTTGTATAAATTTAAGAAATCGTTAGATCGTTTCACAATTTATGATGGTATTGTGTAACATACATACAAAAAAGAACGAAAAATATCGTCTAAAATATCGTCTCAGATATCGTCTCAGATATCGTCTAAAAATGGATATAACAGTCTGCTTGTGTTACAGGTGGATACATTAGAAAAATTTTAAACGCTGCGTACAAAGTACCCTTGATAAATCTTGAAGACGTATATATATCGTACCTGGTGGCGAAAAAGACTTTGAATCTTACACTGACCCACGACAGAAGACTTAGCCCAAAGAAGCCCTGGATTCCCTTCGGCTGCGTTTACTGGAATCTGGCAACTGTTCACAGTGTGGGGTATAGCGAAACTACGACGATATGGTCGAGTGTGAAGCTAGTCGCTAAACAGTACAGAAGGAATAAAAATGTCTGCGATATTTATAACTTTTTTAATAGGGATATATTCTTGTATTGATGGCTTTTCCAATTTGACGGCGTGAGAGAATTACACCATAATATTAACCCGTGGGTGTCGTAACAGGTGACGGAGGGAAACTGTAGCAAGAGGTGGACAGCACGTTCATTATTACAATTTAAAGTATAAAAACTTCGGTTGCCAGTCTGACTGCCAAGCGTGGCGACTATGGCAAATTATGAAGCAATCAATGAGGGAGCCCTATGTTTAGCAGGAGACTGTTGATAGGCTGTAATGACTAATTGATTGTTAAAATTGGCAAACGGGTTGCAAAGTTAGAGGCCGTGGGATCAAGAAGCTGCAACCATTTATAGTTCATTAATCATAAAATATATTAATTTGAACTTATTTATTTGAATACAAAATTATTTTGGACTCTTTTTTAATTATACAGGGTTATTTATCAAAGAGTAGCCAAATTTTAAACTTAAGTTCAAATATATACATAACAATATACCGTTATCGCAGTTTTTAAAAATACGAATAAATAAGACTTCTTACTTTTCGACTTTTATTTCAAATTATCCCAAATTGAATGTGATTTATAGGTTCCAACGTTTTTGACAACCAATTGATACTTACAAATGTGTGCGTGCGCAGTAAAATCAGTTAAAATAAAACATTACCACGCATTTTGAATTTAAAAGATAAAAAGGACAGATTGTTTGAGATTTTTTTAATTAATTTTTCTTCACCATTTGCTTGTATGTTATATTTGGAACCTTCTCTACAAATTTGGCCGGTTATTGCATAATAATCGTGTATATTTTGTGTTTTTATTTTATTGATTTCGGTACTTTGTTATTAAAGAACTTCTATACTAGTATATTTTTATGTTTGCATTGTTTATGTCCTATTACAAATAGTGGTCTATCGCTAGTCGCGGGTTTTAACTAATGTTTAGGAATAGTTCTTTTAAGATATGGTGGCCCTTAGTCGCGGTTCCACAGACTTCGCTATCTAATTGCATACTTTATATTTTAATTCGCATAATTCCGCGGGAATTCTTTCTTAAAACAGATTTTAGTTTAAACCTGAGATTTTACAAAATAGGTACTTTTTGTAAGAGATCGTGTATGTTTATTAACAACTACTTTTTTATAGAAATTATATGGGAGTCATCATGAAGTCCTAGCAACATTCACTAAATCTTGACATAAATAAACTTTCTAAGTACATTTTTTTATTTTTTATTTACCTCCATTACATTTACGAAAAGCTTTTTTGGCAGGGAAATCGTCTTTAAAGTTAATCCGAGACAAAAAGTTGATTTAGATATTCCGTGAATTTCAAAAACTAATCGACATTAAAGTAATTTTAGCTTCAAATTAATATGTTTGGATTATAAAGATGCAGAGGAATTTGGTGCAGTTTTTTTAGCCCACAATGTATTCTTAGTTTACAATTTAAGATAAATACTAATATATGCATCATGGAGGCAGAGCTTATGACAATTTGTTAAGCGCTGTCGTACGCTTCGTCATTATCACATTATAGTATTATCGATGTAAGTGATATCGATAGACTCAGGAAGCGCACTTCAACACCTGGCTCGGTGCACTTGGGGTGTATGAGTATAGTATAGTTCAGGCGCAGATGCAAATATATATTTAAAATTTTTTGATAAGAAATTATTATTATATTATTATGAGGCACACCGACAGTCTACTCCATGCTGGATATTATTTATGGGCTAACGTCTAAAACGAAATCTATAAAGCTGTAGTGGATTCCGTCTCATTGAAGTGCAGAATATAATCAGTACCTAGATATTTTGGCTAGACAGGCTACTGCGGACATCAAGTACAGTATCTTACCCTATTACAATGAAAGTAATAATCGACTGCCTCGTTGGTATAGTGGTTGTAGTAGTGCGACTGCAGATCATGAGGTCCTGGGTTCGAATCCCCCGGGTCGGGCCAAAAAAATCAATTATTGAGTTTTTCTGTCAAGAAATTCTCAGTAGCAGCCCGGAGTCAGGAAGTTGGCGGTGTCTCACCCCCGTGCCTCGGAAAGCACGTAAAGCCGTTAATCCTGCGCCTGATCTCTCTCCCGGTCGTGTCGGTTTACCGTTCCGTTGGATTACGAGAGTGAGGGAATAGAGAGTGCACCTGTGTTTGCGCATACACTTGGGCACTGTAATCCTGTCCTGCGCCGATGGCTAATCTCCTGTTGAGGCAGGGCGCCGTCAGCGAAATTCGGTCTGGAGGACATTATTATTACAATGAAAATAAATAAAATAAATAAAAATAAACTAATGAAAATAACCTCTGGAATTGAGGTGATCGCCACCATGCTGGTTTTATAAAAATTCATACAAAAATTGTACAAAATAAATTTATTGTAAATTGAAATATGTTTAAAAAAGTCCCGCTGGGTTTCTTGCTGGTTCTTGCCAGGACGGAGGTTTTTTTACGAACCAATGGTGGATAAAAAAAATGACTTTCAATAAGTATTATACAATTATCTATATTGAATAAAAAAAATGTATTTGTCTTATAAAAAGGCAATATTATATGCCATGGAAGGAGAATTTCGACTAACGCTCAAAACGGTATAACCGCTTAAATTAACATGGATTAATAACAATAAGCCATCGCGCCAAGAAGCAGTAGTGATAATGAGGCTTTGTTCGGGACACATTCCATCTAAGAAGTTTGCATTTCTCATGAAAAAGGTCCAGTCACCGAAGATTAAAACCGTTTCCCAGGAACAAATACATGTTTTAGTGGAGTGTGCCGACAACGCTGCCTTTCGTATTGAATAAGTGCCACCATTTTTAAGACTGCTGCTTGTTATATATAATTTTAGCTAATGCATATTCTGATGTTGTAAACTTGTTAAACAAATTGTACAGGGTTGAAGTTCTCGGAACGATTTTTAAATTTCAAATGTTTTAAAACAATATTTTGATTTAATGAATATAGTATTTGATAAACAAACATTTAGATATTAAACCAAATGAATCTTGCAACAGAAAGTGGCTGCAATATTGCGCAGTCACACATGCCAGATGAGTTGCGCAGGTGTATTCGACTGATAAGGATTAATAGTCGTCTCGTCTTATTGGAAAATAGTTAACATTGTGCGGCTTATTTAACTCGTACAGCACAGACGTGGATTTAGGAAAATTTTATTTATCCTATCGAATGACCTATTAAAACTATGAATTAAATGAAACTAATTTAACACATTTTATGGCGCTTAATTTAATTCTCGACGTTTGAATTGCTCGGGATCCTACAATTATCAAAATAAATTCCAAACCCAAGCATACCACTACAAGACTTCAAGATACTGTGAGCTCGTTCTGAGTAGACCCGACGAAAAGTTCATAGTTTAACATGGGCTAACTATGGCATCGGGATGTCAAACATCTCAGTCCTTCCTGTGAACATAGGTGCTGTAAAGCACACGAAACGTCGGGAATGAAATATTTTGTTTTACATGGTAGAGCTATGCTGCAGCAATATTGTGCTTGCAGCACGAATGGGTCGGCTCGACCGGGGAAGGACCACGCTCTCACAGAATACCATCGTAAAATAGCAGCTTAGTGCTGCTGTGTTTCGTATGGTGAGTGTAGAGAACCAGAGACCCTTTTTACAGGAAACGAGGCATTCCATCTCAGTCTTCAGGGCTGGCAACGCATTCGCTTCTTTTGATTTTTAATTAAAGATAAATGTAGATGTCTATGGGCCACAGCATCCACTTACTATAAGGTGGACTGTGTGCTCGTTTGTCACCCTTATTCTATATAAAAAAAAACTATAATATCCGTGAAATTAGTTTCATTTAATGTGTATTTGCGTAAATGTAAGAAATCATTATATTAAAACTACATTTTTGTACTTTATAAAATATGTCTATTATAAATTAATAATATATAATAGACATATTTTATATGACGATCTGGTAAGATATACATGAAATTGATGGCTGCAGGCGGCTCAGAATCGTACATTGTGGCATTCCTTTGGGGAGGCCCATGTTTAGCAGTGCACTTGTGAAGGGCTGCAATGATGGTGATGATGAACTTGTAGCGTGTTAGACGCACTGGAATTGGTAATTGAAATTTTAGGCTAATGATGTTTTATTTTCCTCCTATGCTTCATATAGCCGCATTGTAAGAGCATAAGCCCATATCATCCCACGAGATGATATGGGCTAATGCCGTCACAATACGGCCCCGTCCTATGGGTGTGGTATTAAGGCGACAAAAAGAAATGTATCCGAAGATGGGCAGCAACATCTTTCTGATTAAAACTCAATAATAAATAAAAGACTATAGTTGCCAACCCGTCTGCCAAGCGGGGCTTCTGTGCCGAATAATCCTCCTATCTATCCGCTATCTATGGGGGAAATATATGTTTAGCAGTATCATTTTCATGGGATGAATTAATTTAATGCAGTTCTTGGTGAATGTAAAGGCCATAAAGATGGCATTTTAGAGAGACTCACTGGCACTGCGTAGTGATGTTGCATCTCTTTACGTATTTTATCGCATTTACCACGGGGAGTGCTTTGAGGAATTTGGAATTGTTTGGACTAATTCCAGTCACACATTTTCATCATCGGTAATCGTGACAAAACTCGCGATACCATCCATACCATCTGGATGACTGGCGGTCCAACACTGTGCGATTTAAAAGAAGTTTTCTTCCTCGCACGATTTCCTTGTGAAATCGACTACCACCAGAGATTTTTTCGGACCGATACGACTTAGGGACCTTCAAGAAAAGGGCCTACTCCATTTTTAAAGGACGGCATCGCATCTACAATTACACTGGTGTTGCATTTGTTCATGGGCGACGGTAATCACTTACCATCAGGGGAGCCGTATGCTCGTTTGCCACCTCTCCTATAAAAAAAGAATAATTTAGAAAAACATTTTACGCCCACACTTTTGCAGCTTTGCGCTTTTTTTAGCGCTTTTTTGACAAGCTCGTGGAAACTGTCCATGAGGTCGGAGCTAAGTTCTGCAAGACTCGCCGCAGAAGAACACAAAAACTCTCCGATCACACTCTTAATCTCATGGCTGTTATACAGGCAACTGAACAGACAGATCTCCAAATGCATAGAGACTTACGCAATTTTAATACTGCTCGTATTAAAGAAGCGATCGAGCGGAACCAGGGCTCCAAAGTCTTTGCCAGAGATCTGTCTGCCAGAAAGAGCCAACTGTCAAAGCTGAATACTGAGTGTGGCAGCATCGTTTCCAAGACACCTGAGATTTTGAGTGAGATTGAGAGGTTCTATGGGCAGCTGTACACATCATCGTTGGAGCCACACGCAAGTGTGAGTAACGATCCAAGAGCAAATCTTACCCGACACTATTCCGATGATATCCCGGACGTCAGTCTGAGCGAGATTAGAATGGCTCTCCAGCACCTTAAAAACGGCAGGGCCCCAGGCGAGGATGGAATTACAGCGGAGCTTCTGAAAGCGGGTGGAACACAGGTACTTGAAGTCCTTCAGAAGCTCTTCAATTCCGTCCTCCATGGTGGCACTACTCCGCAGGCGTGGTCTTGTTCTTTAAGAAAGGCGACAACGCTCTCTTGAAGAACTACAGACCGATTTCCCTTCTGAGCCGCGTCCACGTGCTGTTTTCGAGAGTCATTCGTATTGACTTCTTCGTCTCTCACGCAGACTCGACGACTTCCAGCCTCTCGAACAAGCCGGTTTCCGAAAAGGCTTCAGTACCATAGACTACATACATACCCTGCGGCAGATTGTACAGAAGACCGAAGAGTACAATCTGCCACTTTGCCTGGCGTATGTGGACTATGAGAAAGCCTTTGATTCCGTCGAAATTTGGGCGGTGCTACAGTCCCTTCAGCGGTGCCAAGTTGACTGTCGGTATATCGAAGTGCTGAAGTGTTTGTACAGTAGGGCTACGATGGCTATCCGAGTACAGAATCAGAGCTCGACCTATCCAACTGCAGAGAGGTGTAAGACAGGGTGACGTTATATCCCCGAAACTCTTCACCGCTGCGTTGGAAGATGTTTTCAAGCTACTGGACTGGAAAGGATACGGTATTAACATTAATGGCGAGTACATCACTCACCTTCGATTTGCCGACGATATAGTCCTTATGACAGAATCGCTAGAGCACTATGCTCAATGACCTCAATGGTGTCTCCCAACGGATAGGTCTTAAGATGAACATGGACAAAACAAAGATCATGTTTAATGTCCATGTCTCACCTATGCCGGTGGTTGTTGGGAGCACTATGCTCGAAGTTGTTGACGAGTACGTTTACCTGGGACAAATAGTCCGACTAGGTAAGTCCAACTTCGACCGAGAGGTCAATTCGACGGATTCAACTCGGCTGGGCAGCGTTTGGGAAATTACGACACATCTTCTCGTCAGGTATACCTCAATCTCTGAAAACTAAAGTGTACAACCAGTGCGTGTTGCCAGTGATGACTTACGGAACAGAGACGTGGTCGTTCACTGCTGGCCATATGAGGACACTCAAGGTCGCTCAGCGAGCTTTGGAGAGGGCTATGCTCGGAGTTTCTCTGCGTGATAGACTCAGAAATGAGGATATCCGCAGTGAAACCCGAGTGACCGACATAGCCCAACGGATTAGTAAGCTGAAGTGGCAATGGGCCGGCCATATAGCTCGAAGAACCGATAACCGATGGGGAAGAAAGGTTCTCGAGTGGCAGCCTCGTACCGGTAGGCGTATGGTAGGGCGACCCCCCACTAATTGAAGTGACGACCTGGTAAGACATGCAGGAAGTCGATGGATGCAGGTGACTCAGGACCGTGCTTTGTGGCGTTACTTGGGGGAGGCCTATGTTCAGCAGTGGACTTGTGAAGGGCTGTAATGATGATGACACTTTTGCAGCGTTAAATATGTTTTTCTGTTTCATAATCATAATATATATTAATAAATCAATATTCAACTGCTTCATAACTGTATTTCATACCTAACAAATCCCTGGGACGTTTATTAGGCTATTAATATATTTTAATATTTAAACTACGAAAATCTAACAATATTAGATATAAGTAAAGATGATTTAATTTCCGTACAACATTATTAAACTATAATTGAAGCTATATGAAAGTGTTCCGTGTATTTGTTATGTGAATAGGACTCAAGTTTGTGTGTGTTTGTGTACCACGTGTGTGATTATCTACCACGCGTTCGACAGTAAAGGAAAACGAAATACATAGGATTTTTGAAGTTTTTTCAATAGAAATTAGGGCTGCGTAGTAAACCCTACATCGCCATGCACCATTTAAAACGAAGGGAGACTTTGTCTTAGCCGTGCACTACACATGTTACATTTTACTTATAATACCTAAGTTTGGAAAACCGTACTTACATGAACATATAATTAAAGTTGTTCTACAAATTTTCATATATTTATAATTAAAAAAGTCGTCGCCAAATACGTCCCCTGGTTCAGAACAAAGAATCTCTGATGCATACGAACATAAAACCATATAAAACCTAGATCTATCAAGTTACTTGTACATTTGGCGTGACGTAGAATTATCCACCATGGACGCGAAGTTGGTGCTGTTCTTAATCGCTTTGTTTTTATTTGTGCAGCGTCATGCAGAAGCTGGTAAGTTGTTTAAAATTTATTTTAAAATTTATTTTTACCAGGTGATTAGGACTCTGTTTCTGGCTAGAAGTTCGTCTGGTTAGATGTCACCCCCTTCCCTTTCTCTGTCGTCAAGCAGTAGTGAGTGCACTGCCGTGTTTCGGTCTAAAGGATATAAGGAGTCAGTATAATTAACGTGTGAGATATTCCATCTTAGTCCTCAGAAGTGACAACGCGTCTGTTGCTTTCTTTGTTTGTAGGTTGCAAGGATCCAGAGGTTGCAAGCTATAAGTGTAACTGTCACGTGGTTTACGATTTCGTTAGTCATTACATTTTTATAAAGAAATTGAATAAATAATCTCGTAGTATATACGTGGTTTGCGTATACGTGGTAGAGCCATGCTGCAGTTACATTAGTAGTACTTATAGATGTAGCACGAATGGGTTGGCTCGACCAGGAAGGACCACGCTCTCACAGAATATCAGCGTAAAATAGCAGCTTAACGCTAATGTGTTTCGTATGGTGAGTGTAGAAAACCGGAAATCCTTTTGCTGAAAACGAGGCATTCCATCTTAGTCTTAGGCTCTTAGTAGTACTTCCATCCTCACGGATGACAACGCATTTGCATTTTGATTCGTATTTGAGGACAGATGTAGATGTCTATGGACCACAGCAACCACTTATCATCAGGTGGACTGTGTGCTCGTTTGTCACCCTATCCTAATAAAAAAAATTATAAAGGCCTCCCCAATAGATTGTCTCGTAGGGGGATTCTGCCTTACTTTCTGGTTGGCTGGTTTGTTGGCAACCGCAGCTCTTTATTATGTTGAGCTGTTATCAGGAAGTTGCTGCTACCCATCTTCAGTTTAATTATCCTCTGTCACCTCTTACAAAATCACGGAAGGAAATGGGGTAGTGGACCTTCTTACACAGCCACTACACGGTGAATCTGGTAGCATACATTTGAGTAATGTATGCTACCAGCTATGAAAAACGGCGCTGAATAATAGGGCGGCATGAATGTGTACGGGAAAACGTTCATTGGAATAGTTACATCGGCATATTGAAGGGAAAGACATGCCAAAGGATGCCGTCATTGAGTTATATGTACTACGTACTAGAGAAGCTATTCCAAACTAAAAACGTGCACTACTCTGTATCCGCACATGCGCGGGAAACAGTAGAGTCGCGCATGCGCAGTTAGTATAAACGCGCGAAAATTGTCATAATAAATTATTGTTTATTTAGATTGTATTGTTAATCGAGTACATTTTTTTAAGTTTTGTTTATTTTGCATATGTGCTAATTTAATATAAAATAATCACTAGCGCCGCTCCGCACTGCATGAATATCGAAGCCACATTAACAGGTGTACGGTACGGATTCAGTTGAACGTAATGAGTATTCGGTATTGCCATATCTAGTGCGTAGTACATATATACATATATATATATATATATATATATATATATATATATATATATATATATATATATATATATATATACATATATGGATGCCTTCGAATGTAAAAATATTTTGTCCAACTTTTGACGTCAATACTGTTGGATCTGTATGTGATTGGTACTCACGCGAAGAAGCGTCTGCAGTAGCTTGAAGTAAACCACGTAAGGCTTTGACGTGTCGTGACAAGGCAAATATGAGAGTTAATGATATTAAAATAATATTTTAAATCACTTCTTTATGCCCGATCTCACCATTTTGTCAGTAAGCGCCAGCAATTACGGCTTAAGTCTGTATAGAGAATTTCTAACGTGGTAGAGCAACACTGCAACTATATCACAGCCGCAACACGAATAGGTCGGCTCAGACAGAGTAGGATCTCGCTCTCACAGAACACCAACGTGAAATAGCAGAGTAAAGCTGTGTTTTGCATGGCGAGTGTAGACAACTGGAGACGCTTTCAACTGGTTATAACACACTCGATCTCAGTCCTCAGGGGTGACAGCGCATCTGCATTATATTTGTAATTGAGGATTGATGTAGATGTTTATGAGCACATAAACATCTACATCTACCGATATATCTACAGATACCTATTAAATAGTCTTTTAATAGAAATGTCTGAAATTGAAAACAGTTTGAATTCCAATTGTAATAAAGCGCGGAGATTATGCACACATTAAGTATTTGTTTTGGTGATAGAATCTTGGCAATTAGATAAAATGCAAAATGACTACATAAGGATATGTAAAGTGTGCTTATGGTAATTAATATGAAACAGTTATACAATGAACCTTAAGAGAACCAGTATTATATCTTATACAAAATGAATATTCTCGTAGAATTCTCGTATAATAGAAATATGCCAAAGAAACCGGAAGAATTAGAAGCTTTAGGTCTTAAATGCATTCCCGGTCATACGTTCATAAAAATTGGGGCAAGTGTGGAAGAAAAAGTGAAAAATGACGATTCAGAAGAAGAAGATGACGATGTTGTATCCGAAGCAAGGAGGACACACATGAATACGCAAACTAAAGATGAAACTTGTAAAATTTGCGTTTGCTCTGTTGAGGGAAAAGACGAATACTGCAGCAGAAGACCGGCGAGAAATGTGAACGAATGTATTAGAATGAGCATGTTGGTTGAAGGTTTTCATAAGAATGTTCCGTATGAACTTGAACGGTCACTATCCTACAGAATAAGAAGAGGTTTGTTTATAAAAAGCGGGTTAAGGCAGTTGATAGAACCGTTTCTAGGTTTAACTTTGTAACTTCTTAAAGGTTGTGATTACCAAGCAAGACTAGTAGCAAGGTAGATACAATGTGTTTATGATTAATATCTATATTAAAACTAGTAGTTTTAAGAAACACATATTTTATCTATTGTTTTTATGTTTGGAACCAGAATTTAGTTACATTTGTATCTCTCAATTTAAATCACAGATTACATCTGGCACAAAGATGAAATTCCTTACTCTCCAAGCGCACTTTGCTATCGAGGAACTTCCTACTACACGAATAACATTAAAGCGGATGCGACTCCAATAGAGGAGCAAATGAAAGTCGATTCACCATTGGATTATGCCACAAAGGGTGTTTGTTATTACTGCGTGTGTTCTATGTCCGGTGCGGCGGTTGGGTGCATAAGTAGAAATACGTGGTTCTGCGACTATTACCGAATCATCAAAAAACCTGATAGCGCCAGAGATCGTTACAGAAACTTGTTCAAACAAGATAGACCCGCATATTTTAGACAGTTGTCGTATCGAATTAGAAGAACGATGGACGAAGGCCTCATTGAGTTACTTGACAACGGTATGGGTTTGAGAAATTTGGTACGCACGGCACTTATATTGGGTTTCTTCTATTCAACATAAAATGTTATATATTTGGTAAAACTTATAGTATATGTTTGGTACAGTAGACTTAGATTGTTTTTAGTTTTTAGAGGCTTATTTTAATAATGGTGTAAATATGAAGAAAATTACATTACTTTAGCATAACGTGTTGTCTTCTGCTACCAATCTAAATTTTAATTGTGAACGATTTCAAAGCGTTAATTTCCCGAAACTTTTGATATTAGAAAAAATTTTTTGCGTATTCTTTTCCTTTTGTACACAAAAGATTGGTCCTTGCAGGAGGCGACACGTTGTGCTGCGGGCATCCAAACGGTCATCGAAGAACTCTTCTTGAAGGAGTGAGGAACAGGATACGTGTACTGCGAAGAAAAATTCCGAAGGAAAACATATTATCTGGAAGTCCTGCAGGAGATTACGTAGATTTTATCGTCAACAATGATAAGTAACGCACAGCATTACTCGTCATTGTATAAAGATTCTCAAGCGTAGATTATATAGATATAAGAGTACAATATTGAGAGTCATCGAACATCTTTAAATTTCTTAGACACAAGAAGAAGTCAGAAGCCTGCAGTGAGACAGCAATAAGGCTTACCACGAAAATACAGATAAATTTACTACTTTTTAAATAATGTGACTGAAGAAAGTGAACAATGTTGTCTGAGACATTTGTGGCTTTAGTGTGTTTGTTGTTTTTTACTTTTATACTACAATTGCGTGATTATTCATTAAAGTATTTTATGTAAAACTTAAAGTGATGTGTTTCAATGTGACCGTGGATGGTTTTATGTTTAGTTGTCTTAGTAATCACAACTTAACACCCACTAAATTGCACTCTTTTCCAAGATGTTTTGCGCACGCGTCTATCACCTGCACTAGCCCGTTATTTATCATTTACTGCACATTTAATTTTATCAAAAACGATGTTCGTATTACTTATTTTAGCAATAAGAAAATCGCTTATATTTTGATAGTTTTATCAAAATTTAGGCACCTTTTTAACTTCACCTTGTTAGAATTTAGTCACTATGTTTGATGATTAAAAAACTGAAGAAATAGGTATATTTGGGGATGGTTGCAGAGACAGTACAGGTTAGTCCACTTTTTCTTCCTGTGAAATTACCTCCAGAGGAAATCATGGTACTTGTTAGTCTATTTATCAATGATTTACTTCTTATTTATTATATTAACATGATCAATATAGAAGAGTAGATAGTAACTCCTACGAAATATGATGCGATTCGATATTAAAATAAAATCATTCGAATCACAAAGTGTTTGATAAAATAAAGACTGTTATTTTATGTTTTTGATCAATGATGATGAAATAAATATAACATAAAAGGACAATGTAGAAATAGTGAGCTTCGCAAGTATCCATATTGCCCATGTTTATAAAATAGACTCGAAAACGAATTGATATTTTAATCAGACTGGTTATGAAGAAGTGGAATCAAAACAATTGTTTAAGTTTGTTTACAAAGTTACCATAATATAAATTGGCAGGTCAATCAATAAAATGTAATATGCAAATAATAAAATTGATCAAAAAAAGAAAAATTAAGAAAAGTAAGGTCAAGAAAAATTTAATAGGGATAAAATGGACTAACCTGGTTATAAACTGCTGGTTTATGTTAAACAGGCAGCTAAGACTTAACTAACGTAAAATAGGTATAATATGGATTATTTACACAATCTGAAAGGGAACAGAAAGAATACAAAGGTAACAAAACTTCGACAGAAAACTATTTATTATGGGTGGGTACAG
Organism: Parnassius apollo; assembly: GCA_907164705.1. Lineage (NCBI taxonomy): Eukaryota > Metazoa > Arthropoda > Insecta > Lepidoptera > Papilionidae > Parnassius > Parnassius apollo. The sequence goes on along the minus strand of CAJQZP010001045.1, from coordinate 2,046,683 downwards.
GTAATTTTAATATTTTATAGTTTTAAATTAGTTATTTTTCAAGCATATTTTTTGTTCGTTTTTTGAATAAATATTTTGTAAGCCTTTTTCCTGATTTCATAAACACTTGTACTAGTTTCACAATATTTACTAAACTACTACACTTTGGATGCTATTCTAATCTACTGAGGACCAATTAAAGAAACTTGAGCGTGTTCAGAATTTCGCTATTAGGTTCATATTTGGCCTCTGCAAATACGATCGTTTCCGAGTTTCGTACTAAACTCAAGTGGCTTCTCATCAGGCTTTGTCGGAATACTCACGTTCTATCTCTACTGTACTGTGTTCTATTTGATCCTAAAACACCGAGATATCTTAAAGAAAAATTAGTTTGCGGGTGCAAATAAAGATTATTCCTGATTAGTCGATAAGGTGCTCTACTACATTAAATATATAACTTATTAATTTTTTTTCCAAAAATATTCATTTTACTTTAGTCGTGGTAGTATAATTTTCTACCCTTTCATATTTCATAAATGTCGTTTTTAGTAATGTTTATACGTGGTGTAGGTTTAAGAAGGCTATAATATTGTTACGAGCTTAGGGTTCGTGACAATAAAAATTGCCGATAGAATTCCCAAAATTAACTCTTTAATTCACTTTACACTAATTAAACTTAAAACACTAATAATTAATCACACTGATTCACTTAATTTTGCTCCGAAGCTTCGCTTGTCTCGCCAAATTCAATACTTCCCCGATCGCACCTTGTAGCGCCTATAAATACACATTAGCACCGAAACATCCAGAATATTCAATTAAATACGCGCAAGGCGTCGAAAGTTCGAGTGTCGGCTTCTAGAAGCTTAGTTCTTCGTTTCGACACCAGATGGCGCTGTCGGTTGAAAGATTAGTGATGTCATTTTCTGGAAAGCTCCCCCCGCTCTCGTCCCTGACACTACATGACGTCAACTTAGGCGCGCAGCACTGCCCTCTCCAAAGACATGCTCGTCCCGAGCATTATCGGCCCCATAATAACGCGCCAAGCGATCCACATGGACGATCTTAGGAGTCCCTCTTGCGCCTTTCTGTATCCGGTAGGTTACATTTATTTATTTATTCTTTATTGTACACACAATAAGTTGGTAACAATTATTAAATATTTAAATAAATGTACAAAGGCGAGCTTAACCATAATAAGAGTTCTCTTCCAGCAAACCTATTGGGAAAGAGAAATAGTTTTATATATAAAGCAAGTAGGTAGCAGCGTGCGTACTTAATAATTAACATAACGCTACTTAATAGAAATTGGCTATAAGTTACAGTTAACAATTAACATATAAGTAATTACATCGTTGATCCTGGTTACAATCCGGTACGGGCCGTCCCATTTAGCTTGAAGCTTAGGAGATTTCCCTTTGCTGCGGACTGGATTGTGTAACCACACTAGTGAACCTTCGTCGAACCCTTTATTGTTCATTTTGCGGTCATACCGGGTTTTCATCTTCTCAGACATTTGCTGGCCCGATTGTCTGACGTGCTCATAAATGTCATTCATTTTATTCCGCAAGTCATTTGCATAATCGGTTATACTGCGTGGGGCATCATGTGGTATCCCAGTGATCAGGTCTGCAGGCAGCCGTAATTCTCTTCCAAAGTTTGCGAAGGCTGGTGTCACTGCTGTGCTTTCGTGAACAGCGTTTCGATATGACAACAACAAACGGTTGTATGTGCTTGTCCCAATCTCGTTGCCGATTGTCTACAATGTCTGATTAAATCGTTCTACCATTCCATCAGATTGCGGGTGATAAGAAGTCGTTCTTGTTTTATGAGTACCCATAACTCGGCAAGTTTCCTGGAATATTTGAGACTCAAAATTCCTTTCTTGATCGCTGTGAATCTCTAAAGGTACTCCAAAACGACAGAAGACTTCATGAACTAGTTTATCTGCAACTGTTGAACCTTCTTGATTTGGAATGGCGAAAACTTCTGGCCACTTAGTGAAGTAATCCATCACAACCATGAAATACTTGTTACCGCTTTCACTCTCCGGAAACGGCCCCGCCACGTCAATGGCTATTCTCTCCCATGGTGCACCAACATTGTACAACTTCAACGCACCTCTACTACGAGTCTGAGGTCCCTTTGCAGCCGCACAACTTGTACATTTGCGACACTTCACTTCAGTAGAGTTCGTTTAACTCCCAGATGGCCTCCTGAACAATCATTATGGTACAGCTGTAGAACTTCCGGTACTTTAGCTTTAAGGGCAACCATTTGCAAATGACAGCTGTCTCCCCGAACATTTTCCCATTTACGGCACAGAACTCCATCCTGAAGCAGCAAGCTGTCCCACTGGGCCCAATAGCTTTTAGTGGTCAAACTCATCGCTGACACGTCGCTCCACTTGGGCTTGGGAGCACTGGCCTTCATCCATTCCAGAATCGGCTTGATGTCCGGATCTTTCTGCTGTGCATGTTTTAAGCTGTCTTTCCACTCGTTGCTGAGGTGGTCTGCCCTGAGCATCCTTACGGATACCACTTCCTTACTCTCTTGCCTAGTACAATGTCTGCAATCTTCAGGACAAGGTCTTCTTGACAATGCATCTGCGTTGCCATGAGATTTCCCGCTGCGATGTTCGATCTCAAAGTCGTATTCCTGCAGTAGTTCAATCCACCTCGAAACTTGTCCTTCTGGATTTTTAAACTGCAATAGCCATTTTAGTGCAGCATGGTCGGTTCGTAAGTGAAATTTTCGCCCCAGAAGATATTTGCTAAAATGCTGCAACGACTTTACCACAGCTAGCAATTCGCGTCTTGTGACACAATAGTTCCTTTCCGGTTTTGAGAACGACTTGTTGAAGTACGCTATCACGACCTCTTGGTTACCATTCCGTTTAGACAACACACCGCCAAGTCCTATATCACTTGCGTCTGTGTTAACTATAAATTCTTTGCTTGCATCAGGGTATCCCAAAATAGGTGTTTTGCACAGACGGTCCTTGAGATCCTGGAATGCGATATTGCAACTTTCATCCCAGCAGATATGTCGCTTCTCCTCGGTTAGCTTATGCATAGGTTTGGCTATATCTGCAAAGTTCTTCACAAATCGCTGGTAATAGGAGCACAAACCCAAAAATGCTCTAACCTGCGTCTTGTCTTTTGGGACCGGCCAATCCTTGACAGCGGCGATTTTCTCTGGATCCGTGCGGATACCTTCTTCCGATACTACATACTTCATTCAATACTTTCCCGATCGCACCTTGTAGCGCCTATAAATACACATTAGCATTCAATTAAATACGCGCAAGGCGTCGAAAGTTCGAGTGTCGGCTTCTAGAAGCTTAGTTCTTCGTTTCGACACCAGATGGCGCTGTCGGTTGAAAGATTAGTGATGTCATTTTCTGGAAAGCACCCCCCGCTCTCGTCCCTGACACTACGTGACGTCAACTTAGGCACGCAACAATATACAGCCGAAGGAAAATAAAAGCTGCCTCTTCATACAAATTTCGCCTCTACCTTGTACATTTTGTACTTTACTATCACTTTTACTACTATTTTTACTGAAGCAAGGATATTTCTTCTTTTTTCTATCCATCTTTTTCTGTTTTTTTGGGTAATAAATTATATATAAAACTAAAAATATATAAAATATACCAAATATAAAAGTCCAAGTCAATTAATCTAATACTAATATAAACACTAAAAACTAGAACTAATATGACAACTAAAAAAATAATATATATTTAAGTAGAGCAACTTTCACGATATGCTCCTCTCAGTCCATAAGAGCTGCGAGAGGGAAAGAGATCACCCGTGCGAGCGAGAGGTAAAGTAACGTTGAACAACACTACACACGTCTGAACGCCGAGAAATCCCAGCGGAACTGAGAGAATTTTCAGGCTTTTCTGGTTTATAAATGGCATATAGGTAAAAAGTACGAAAATGTATACGTTTTTAATTTTATTTATTTTGTTCTTTTTTATGTGGTTTTAAGTACGACTTTGCTACATTTATACTTCTAATAGAAAAAATAGATATTTGCATTAAAAAAAATCATGAAATTACAACTTTTTAAGCCCTTCAAATAAGAAAATTAAAGCATTTATAAAAAAAGTGACCAGATCAAATTATTGTAGACAATATGGAAATAAATGTATCTGAATACTTTTCTTGATATTGTTATAGTTTGTACATCGCAGAGGCTTTAATAAGACCTTTTACGCATGTAACCTAAACATAGGCATGTTTAACGCCTAATAGAGCTATTAATTTAAAAACCAAGATAAAATTAAAAAACAGTTTCGAAAATATCAAATCCTACACTTTAAATAAATGTAAAATATGTTTCACTTTTTCTTTTTGAAGTACTATAAAAAATATTTTTTAAATTTTGCGAGAACACTAATTTTTACAAGGCTGGGGCCTTAATATATACTTGTTTGTCTATTATTTATGCATACTACTATATGTTTAAATGAAAATGATCTCCTTCACCAAGGTTTGCCGGGAAGAGATCGCTGTTTAGCGATAAGGCCACCTAATTGTACATTTTATAAATTTCAATTTTGTTGTGTTTTGTAATTTTTTTTGTGGGCAATAAAGAGTATAATGATAATAATAATACTGATTGACTGATAATGATTGACGCTGTGGTCACAGAGCAGGCATATCATAAGATGCGGAATGCCCATATGACATATATAGACTATCACAAAGCATTTGATTCTGTGCCACATTCCTGGCTAGTCAAAGTTCTCGAATTGTATAAGATCCCTCCCGAGATAACATCACTGCTTCAACAACTTATGTCTTGCAAGAGACTGACAGGTATCCCTCCAAATTCAAGACCAGCTCAGTTCTCCAGTAGAAATACCAACCGAGTCCTGTATCAGAATATGATAAAGTACAGATTTACTGGGACAGATCAATTTTTACGGATCGATCAATTTCCCACAACCGGCCGGATATTGTGCCGATTGACAAAGAAGTGAAGCGGACTTATTTGATTGACATTGGTGTTCCCAACTCACACAACATTCAACAATACTACATAGAAAAAATTTCAAAGTACCAACCACTTGCTGAAGAGACAAAGCATATGTGTCGGCAGAATGAGGTAATTAAAATTCCGCCTATCCTCTCAACTACAGGTATTATACCAAAACAGCTAAGTAGCAACCTTGAAAAATTGGGCTTAGCAATATCTATGCTCTACAAAATTCAAAAGGCTGTAATCTTGAGGACAACTGCCATTGTCAGGAGACATTTAACCTTGTAACCAAATAATTTCCTTAACATCTTGCCGTTAAAGCTGATTTAAGGATCATCAATATCACCCCATAAAGAGGAGTTACCGATAAAAATATAATAATAATTAAAATACTATAATGAAAGGAGAAGGAGCTCCACAGGAGGTTCTACAAAGCTTTTCATGAGACTTTCGTAGATACTGTAGCCTCCCTCCACTGTTTAAGCTTTGGTGACCTCTTCGGAGAAACCGAGGATTTTGTCTGTGCAATACAGGATCAGGTTATTAAGACCAACAACTATCGGAAATACATCCTTAAGGATGGCACCGTTGACATCTGTCGAGCTTGTCACCATCCCAGTGAGTCACTTAGGCGTGTCATCTCCGGTTGTTCGGCGTTTTCTAACTCTGAGTACTTGCACAGGCACAATCTAGTAGCTAGAAGACTTCACCAGGAGTTCGCTCTGAAATACGATCTCATGGACCGGAAATTGCCGTATTACAAGTACTAGCTGGAAGCCGTGCTCGAAAATGATCGCGTCAAGCTCTACTGGGACCGGGCCATCATCATAGACATGACTATTCTTGCGAATAAGCCTGATATTGTGCTGATGGACCGGGCACAGTCAAGGATATTTTTGGTCGATAATATCATTCCGTATGATGAGAAGAACCTCGTGAAAGCCGAAACAGATAAGTAAACAAAATATCTGGACCTGGTTCATGAAGTGACCGAAATGTGGGGTGGTCTGCCGACCAAAATTATACGTGTAGTCATTCCTTGCGAATGGGCTAATCCCGGTCAACCTCTCGGGTCATTTGAGGCGACTGGGACTCAGTGACGGACCGCTCCAGGCTCAAATGCAGAAATCGGTGCTCCTCGATACCGCCCGCATCGTCCGCCGGTTTTTTCCCTTTCCCCCTAACTTTCGGCGGTTTGGTCTCCCCTGCCGAGGGCTTCCATCTGGTTGGGCTTTTATTTATTTATGTATTTATTTTATTTTATTGATATTTATGTATATTTATCATTTTCATTCATAATTATATATTTATGGAATTCAACCAGATGAGAAAACTATATGGATACCCCATAATAATAATACACTAGCAGCTAGTACAAGTGTTTATCAGAATCACAAAATGAGTGGAGTTAAAGTGACTACAATCACAAGTATAAATTATATAATTTGTAAAATAGTTTCAATTCAGCAAAAGCAAGAAATTTCTCTTGCATGACATTGATTGGCTGATTGGAAGATAAAGTAGACATAGTATATTTAAAAACATGGAAATAGTCGTAAGTCATCAAGTCTTGATTAGTTATTTAGTCATGCATTAACGTTGACTTTCTCTGGGGTACGAATTGAGGAATGACAAAACATTAGTAGGTAAGTACATTATATCAACGCCATTCTCAATCCACCATTATTAGTACACTGCTGGATTTGAAGTCTTTGCAAGAATTTGAATGCTTCTTCATTTTTGATGATTGCCCGTGCTCACAACGTTGAAAGGGTTGTTGCAGGTAAAACTACTTGTAATGTCCTGAAAGTTTTCTAAAATCGTTACTAGGATTTCACCTTGCAGCGTGGAGGCATTTTACATACATAAATTGCACAAGGACAAACATCTAGATTATGAACATTAATTTGAAGGCCATAATTTAATCTGTAAACCAAGGCGTCATCATTGTGTTGTAATACCAGATATAGATAGTATACTGCGCCATATCACTGGTTTGTCGGATTTGTTTTGGGTAATTTCGTAGGGGTATTTCCCATTTATTCCCCAGAACTTTGTTCTTATGTTATACTACATTTTTACGTGATAGAGTTACGCTGCAACGTACAGTACTGGACTAAAGAGCAGGCTCGCAAAGAATACCAGCGTGGAAAAGTAGTAAATTTCTGTTGGGTTTCGTACTCACGGCATTCTATGTTAATGCTCAAGCAAGGGTGACAACACATCTGATTCTTTATCAAAAACATGTGTATCTGTGTACCACATCATTTGCTTATCCTATGATAGTCCAACTCTTATATGTACTTCTTCAAAATATTGGAAATTGGATAAAATGAATATTCAATTGTATATATTCCTAAAGAAAACTACGAGTAAGTTATGAAACGTAAAGGATGGAGCACAACGAATGTGTGCGTGGCGCGTTCTAGTGATTTTTATGTAAGAGGTGTTTGAAATATATGACACTACATGAAAAATTTAAGAACAAATATATGTCTTCCGCGTGTAGAGTGTAAGAACACAGAATGGTGTGAAGACACGTCTTTTTCACATTTGCATGTTATATAACAATTTAGTACACGAACTTTAAATAACGCGAACGTTTTTGGTGTGTACCGTCCTTTATGAATACTATTATTTTCAATTATTATCGATATATTATTAATAGCAGATTAATTTAGTACTTAAGGTACTGTAGCACTGTATCCAAAAATAATATAATTTTACAATATATATTTCAGTGGGAGATGAACTAGAAAGATCAGAGTGCGTGCCATTCTTGTCAGAATATACGGACTGTTCGGAAGGTATTCGTTACTATTTTTCAACCTTTTTTATCACTAGCCCATAAATCATTACGTGACATAATACGATTCCATTCAATTATTTTAATATGAAATGGAATGCTAGTTCTTCTCTGTATATGTCTCACTATTCGAACTGCTGGTAAATTTTGACATTCATTAGAGCTTCCATTCTTTTTTTTTGATTTTTCTACTTTTAGAATTCATTACATAATATTGGCAGTACCGTCTCTTTTTGATATGTGAACTAGTTTTAGAGTTTGCAATGATTTTTTTGCGTTTATTGCTTACTAGCCTATCAGAAGTCCATTGCAGAATATAGGTATACTCGTAGGTATAGGTATGCCTCATAGGGGGTATATTTGCTATAGTTACCATAGACGCTTAGCAGCAGGAAGACTATAGTTCATAAACGATAGCTTGAGACAGTACCTGTCAATGTCATACTTTATGGGCATGCCGACCTAATTAGTGCATGCCCATAAAGTATGACATTGACAGGTACTGTCTTTCCTACTAAGAAATTCAGGACTTCATAGGCGTGATTTTTACTAACAGCTGTCGCAGAGATCAAGCTATCTTTTATCAACCATAGTAGTAGTGGTTATATACTCTTTGATAAGAGCGTACATACTTTTAATAAGTAAAATTTCTATAATGAATAAAATATTTATTTACTTTGACATTTAGTATCGTGTAAAATTAAGAGTGTGAATAGCAAAGAGTAAATACTATGCGATTTAAATAAGAATAGAACTGGCTTGGCGCCATATTGTGACGTCATAGATGTCAATTCAAACTAGTTAGGTAGGGTAAGCAAAACAGATATTTATTTACAAAAGAACCATGAACATAAAGGTATTAATCTCAACCTGGCATTTCAAATTCGGTCATCTCTGCATTACTGTCCGAGTCGTCATCATTATCATTATAATCACCGCTACTTTCCTTAATAAAAATAGAACATGGATTTATGTAGGTAATTAAAATATTCCACCGACTAGTATCAATTATTTAAAATTAATTTATAGAAGTATTTAGGAGTTCAATAGATTTAGTAATGAGTTAAAACTCAAATAAAGCGAAAAATAAAACGTTATTAAGCGCAAATTATTTTCTTTGCAAGCCGTACTCAAGTGACTGTTGACAGATCGCGGTCATTCGAGGTCATTCACGTTCATATTCTTATATGAATCGCATTTAACTTTTCACTATATTACATAGCTGCCGTTTGCTTAACTAACGGAAGCCTGTGTTCAGTTGTGGGCTGTTGCTAGGCCGATGATGACAATATGTATACCCGATTATTGCTGTTCAATAAATATTTATACAACGCAATTTTTAGACCATTAGTACTAGTGTGTTATATGGTAGAGCCACGCTGCAGGTATATTATGATTTTAGTAGGAATGAGTTGGTCGATCGCGGTAGCACCTCGCTCTCACAGAATACCAGAGTAAAATAGCAGCCTACGCATACGATCACCATAGTAAGTGTAGAGAACCGAAGACCCTTTGAAGAAGATATTTTGATCCTTAATCGAGTATAGATGTAGATGTCTATCCACATCCACTTACCATCAGGTGGACTGTGCTCGTTTGTCACCTTTATTCTATAAAAAAGATTAGTATTATATTCAGATAAAATATTTTTCAGCAAACATATGCACTGGGTGCAAACAGTGCTCATGTACTGCTGAGGGTAGATGGACATGTCGCACTGTGCACGACTGTCCCAGGTACGATAACGAGGATTTGTTCGACGAGGATATTATCAGCAACGCGCACGAAGTGATCTTAAATGGTAATCAGAACACTTTATGCATCCAATTCAAATAACGTAGTTCTAATAGAGTAGAGATCCTGCATTATAATGTATCTTAATACCTTTTTAGAGCTTAAGGAAAAGGAAAATAATAGAGCCATTCCGGCTAAGCCTGAAGGAGGTCGTCTATTGGGTAAGAATATATAATAAAATATATTTTTAAACAACTATTTGAAATGTTTGCACTTTTAATAATAAAACTTATTCTTTATAGGTTACTTGATTGCTGTACCTTGAAAATACCACTTTTGCACCTCTTTTAATTAAAATTAGCACCACAGCACGTTTGTCTTATTTATTTTCATTAAATTATTATATACCAAAATGTATTTTATTACTTAACAAAATATAAGGTACGTATTCATGTATATTTTAAACTTATTTTATATTAATAGAATAACGTTTTTGAAACATTTACAGACGTAGAAAAGAATTTTGAAGTAGAAGAAGAACTGAGGCAACTGATGTCAAGAGCAAAACGGTCGCTGTCAGAAAAATCTCATAATAGTGACAGTAAAAATAATACAATCAAGTTTTATCATACCATAGACGAATTAAACGAAGGTAGATTGTTTATAATATTCATTCATTCATTACAACCTATAAAAGTCCACTGCTGAACATAGGCCTCCCCAGAGAATACCTCATTATGGAGATATTTGCCACAGTTGCCACTGCACTCAGTTTTTTATAGAATAAGGGCAACAAATGAACAAACACTCCACCTGATGGTAATTGATTGCTGCGGCTGCAGAATTTAATATGCAGATACGTTGTCACCCATGAGGACTAGGATACAATGCCTCGTTCCCAATAAGAAGGATATTCGGTTCTCTACACTCACCATACGAAACACAGTAGTATTAAGGTGCTATTTTACGCTGGTATTTTGTGAAAAAGTGGCTCTTCCCCGGTCGAGCCGACCCATTTGTGATGCTGCCATAATAATATAGCCGCAGCATGACTTTACCACGTTTTCTTCTAACTGTTATAAGGAAGATGCTGTTGCCCATCTCCATGTTTATTATATAAGCAAATAATAAACAACTAACCTTGTAATGGCAGAAGACGAGAATCTATCACACTATTTCGTCAAGGAGTCCCAGAACAAGAAGCGTTTGTGGGACAATGCCAGAAAATTTAATGGCTTCTGTTAGATAGCGGTATTTACATTGTTTATGCTAGGCGTAAAATGCCGAGGTCAGTGACGGGCAGCTGTGTCTGCTGGGTCAAAGGTGCGAGACATTTGATGCTGTTTAGGGTTAATTGTCTCTATAACTGGAGATGTTATGTCCAACGATAGACGTTTGTATCACGATTTTTATATTATGTATATTATAATACTGATCGAATCAGACTGAATTTCAGTCACGGCGGACAGTCTCAAAGGAGACTAGCCATCTGCACAGGACGGGGCTATAGTGCACGAGTGTGTACGCAAGCACAGGTGCACTTTCTATTCCTTCATTAGGAATAGGTAGCCATATCGATACGACCGGCGCACGAACGCCTAATCAGAATTTCTTGACAGGAAAACCCACTTACTGATTTTGACTCGATCCTGAATTCGAACTCAGGACCTTATGATCAGCAGTCGTGCTTAAGACCACTAGACCAACGAGGCTGTGGTGCTTGAAACATACTTTATTCAGTAGCCATTAGGTATCCCTACGATTTCAATGTTATCCGCATCGTTAAAAATTGAGCAAAAATTAAAAACAGCAAAACTTTGCGTTGTCAGCATGCTGTAGCGTAAAATTAATTTTTTTTTACAGATACCTTGAAAAACACGAATGTATCTGGAACTATAGAGGCAAATAAAATAGTTGGTGCTAAAATACCACAAATTTCAAGAAGGACTAGTATTGTGAACAATAAAAATATTTCTGACCTAAATGATTTACATATTGAATTCAATCAACCAAAAGACTATGATCGACATATTGTTGACAATAAGATTGATTCTGTAACGCACACTGAAAATAAATTGGATTTATTAAATCAAGAGAAAACACGCAACGTATTAGGTAACTACACACAAATTTCCAAGGACAAAGACCTCTCAAAGATAGTTGTTAATGAACTTAAGAAAGGTTCTGAAACAATTGGAGATAAGCTGGTTGCACCTGTATCTAATATAACTTTTACACCGGAAAACGACACTTTGACAGCAATGGCTTTTATTGCTGGAAATTTATTAAATAAATTATGGAAAATGGAAAAGGATTCAAATGTTGAATCTATTGAAACAGAAATACTAAAACATGAAAAAATTGCGGATTTGTTGGATTTGTTCAAAGAACCGCTCACAATGAGACAAGAAGTATTTATAAAAAATGCCTTAGAACGACTTTCTGAAGCTTTAAATAAAGACAGTAAAGTTAAAAACATTTCTTTATGCGAAGCATTAGGTTCTTCGGAAATACTTTTAAATAATGATAATATTAGCAACATAGATAAAGAAGCAACAAAACCTACAAGTAGGAAATGTAAAGTAAATAAACAGCCTGAAAAATATAAAAATGCCAATGCCAATAAGAAACAGGAGAACACTACTATTGAAGCTATATCGAAAATAAATAACGTACTAAGATTAATAAATAAATATGAAAATATTCAAAAACATTTACACGACCTTAGAAACAATTTACAGGAAACTACGGAACATGAAGAATATAATAAAACAAAAGTCGATTTAACTTTGACTAATGATGAGAGCAAATCATTGAATGTTTTTGGAAACCTATTAGAAAAAATTACGACACTACTTCTACCTAAAAAGAGCAAAACTAGTAAAAACCTAAGTACAAAAATTAGACATATGAGTCTATTTGGAGACTCGCAAGAGATTAAAAAAGAATTAAAACAAATAACTCATATCGATACAGATAATTTAACATTAACATGGAAAGATAAATTGATTATAGATTATCTAAATATTTTTAAGCAGAATTCCGGTTGTTTTTTTAAGGACTCGTTGAAGAATGAAATATTAAATAAAATCCCAAAAATAGGAGGTGATATAGTTGATCGCATTAGTAATTTTTCTAAAATAAGGTCATGGGATGAACTAGTCGATCTTATAGTGACAAAAAACGACAGTGATTTTAATTCTTTCACTACAACTGAAAAAACTGTAAATCCAACTACAACGGCAAAAAATGAGTTAAGAAATAATACCAATGAAGAAGATCCAGCATTAAAAACAGTCAAAAACAAGTTCAAAAAACATTTAAGTGCAATTATAGAGGATCTATTGGAATTACAAAATCAGAATGGTTTGCCATCAGTGGCTAATAATACAAGTATTGCAAATATTTTGCCATGTATTTTTAAAGTTTTGAGTTCAGATAATGAGAAATTGAGTGGAATACCGAAAGCTACTAATCGATCTCACCTTGATAAAGTAACGGCTATGTTTGAATCACTAAAAAATAATTTAAAATATAGTTCACCGTCACGAAGAATTGATTTACACAATGCAGATATGTCACAGTCATCTAAAATATGGGAGCGAGTCATTAAGGGTTTAAATAGAATTAGAAAAGAAACTACGCGTCGAAGTTACAACGAGAAAATTCCCAAATCCTATAAGGAACTTAAGGAAATAATTGATCGCGTTGATTTATCTGCAAGTTTCTATAAGCAACACGTTAAATTAGCAAATCTACCTCCAGCTAATCATTTAATATTATTAAAAACACTTCAAGCTAGCGCCAAACAGATCGAAAATACCTTGAAATACATAGAAACATCCATGGATACAGTAATGAATCTACCACTAGAAGAACGCTATGAAATACAAAAATTTGTAGACAATGCTGCTCGAAGTATACGTTTAATTGATCAAATTTTAGATAGATTGAAAATGTCTCAAAATAAAATAGAGATTTTGAGTAGGATTAAACCGAAAATAAAGCAGTTAAACAAGCAGTCATTGAAGACGTCAGAAGATGACGTATATAATGATCCAAACATAAATTTTAAGCTTACTAGAGATCAAATATTGCTTCAACTTATTAAAAATCGAGTTCAGTTATATTTGCGAATAAAAGAAGCGAAAGGAGTTGATTTAAGGAATGATATTAACTACAACGTAGCTAAAAAAATAATCACTCATTTAGAAAGTGGAAATTCCAATTTAGCAAAAGAATTATTTAGAGTATTTATAACGAAAATGGAGATACGTAATAAGAGCAACAGTTCGATTAATTATACTGAAGGTATGTTTAAAATAATAATACTCTGTAGTGGTGGTGTCAGAATATACTCTAGCCCATATCGTTCCGTGAGAGTGAAGGCCTATGTTAAGCAGTGGATTTTAATGTGCTGTAATGATGATGATAATATAATATATATAATGTGATGAATATTTATATATATATATATATAAATTTACTAGCTTGAATTTATGGGTTTTCACTCTTACACAGCAGCAGGTTGTGGTTAATCCTTAGCGTAATTAGTTATCTATATTGGAATCAAGTCTTTACAGCTGGAAAGCCATTGGAGCGGATTATAGTTCGTTACGATTTTGAATTTATAACTGATTGATGTTTGATGTATCATCATCATCATCATCATCCTTACACACCTTCACAAGTCCACTGCTGAACATAGGCCTCCCCCAAGTAATGCCACAAAGCACGGTCCTGAGCCACCTGCATCCATGGACTTCCTGCATGTCTTACCAGGTCGTCACTCTATCTAGTGGGGGTTGCCCTACACAACGCCTACCGGTACGAGGCTGCTACTCGAGAACCTTTCTTCCCCATCGGTTATCGGTTCTTCGAGCTATATGGCCGGCCCATTGCCAATTCAGCTCACTAAACTGTTGGGCTATGTCGGTCACTCTGGTTTTACTGCGGGTATCCTCATTTCTGAGTCTATCACGCAGAGAAACTCCGAGCATAGCCCTCTGCATAGCTCGCTGACCGACCTTGAGCGTCCTCATACGGCCAGCAGTGAAGGACCACGTCTCTGATCCGTAAGTCATCACTGGCAACACGCACTGGTTGTACACTTTAGTTTTCATAGATTGAGGTATACCTGACGAGAAGATATGTCGTAATTTCCCGAACGCTGCCCAGCCGAGTTGAATCCGTCGATTGACCTCTCGGTCGAAATTGGACTTACCTAGTCGGACTATTTGTCCCAGGTAAACGTACTCGTCTACAACTTCGAGCATAGTGCTCCCAACAACTACCGGCATAGGTGTGACATGGACATTAAACATGTTCTTTGTTTTGTCCATGTTCATCTTAAGACCTATCCGTTGGGAGGCACTATTGAGGTCATGGAGCATAGTGCTAAGGTCCTCCAGCGATTCTGTCATAAGGACTATATCGTCGGCAAATCGAAGGTGAGTGATGTACTCGCCATTGATGTTAATACCGTATCCTTTCCAGTCCAGTAGCTTGAAAACGTCTTCCAACGCAGCGGTGAAAAGTTTCGGGGATATAACGTCACCCTGTCTTACACCTCTCTGCATTTGGATAGGTTTCGAACTCTGGTTCTGTACTCGGATAGCCATCGTAGCCCTACTGTACAAACACTTCAGCACCTCGATATACCGACAGTCAACTTGGCACCGCTGAAGGGACTGTAGCACCGCCCAAATTTCGACGGAATCAAAGGCTTTCTCATAGTCCACATACGCCAGGCAAAGTGGCAGATTGTACTCTTCGGTCTTCTGTACAATCTGCCGCAGGGTATGTATGTGGTCTATGGTACTGAAGCCTTTTCGGAAACCGGCTTGTTCGGGAGGCTGGAAGTCGTCGAGTCTGCATGCGAGACGATTCGTAATGACTCTCGAAAACAGCACGTAGACGCGGCTCAGAAGGGAAATCGGTCTGTAGTTCTTGAAGAGAGCGTTGTTGCCTTTTTTAAAGAATAAGACCACCGCACTTCTGCTCCACGTCTCCGGAGTAGTACCACAATGAAATACGGAATTGAAGAGCTGCTGGAGGACTTCAAGTACCGGTGTTCCACCCGCTTTCAGAAGCTCCGCTGTAATTCCATCCTCGCCTGGGGACCTGCCGTTTTTAAGGCGCTGGAGAGCCATTCTAATCTCGCTCAGACTGACGTCCGGAAAATCGTCGGAATGGTGTCGGATAAGACTTGCTCTTGGATCGTTACTCACACTTGCGTGTGGCTCCAACGATGATGTACAGCTGCCCGTAGAACCTCTCAATCTCACTCAGAATCTCAGGTGTCTCGGAAACGATGCTGTCACACTCAGTCTTCAGCTTTGACAGTTGGCTCTTTCTGGCAAACAGATCTCTGGCAAAGACTTTGGAGCCCTGGTTCCGCTCGATCGCTTCTTTAATACGAGCAGTATTAAAGTTGCGTAAGTCTCGCCGCATGCATTTGGAGATCTGTCTGTTCAGTTACCTGTATGCTGTCAAATCTGTTGACGATTGCAGCCTCATCTCCCGTCTAACAGCCATGAGATTAAGAGTGTGATCGGAGAGTTTTTGTGATCTTCTGCGGCGGGTCTTGCAGAACTTACCTCCGACCGCATGGACAGTTTCCACGAGCTTGTCATTCGTATCGTCCACTGCATTGCAATCTTCTAGGCACTGAAAGCGGTTACGTAACTCGAGCTGAAAAGTCTCGGGATTCTGAGTTAGAGCACGAGGGGGACGGAGCGTTGACTTCATCAGACGAGACCTTTCCAACTTAACGTTTAGGTTCAGTGTGCTTCTAACAATTCGGTGATCGCTGCCGGTTTTCACCCTTGCGATCACTGATCATCACTGAACAGTTGGCGTCTGGTCGTCATAATGAAGTCAATCTCATTTTTTGTCGAACCGTCGGGGATTGACCAGGTCCACTTCCTGTGGTGCCGCTTCTGGATGAAAGAGTTCGTCATAAAGAGTCCCTCTTTCTCCATAAAGTTGGCCAGCTGCTGGCCCCTTCGGTTCCGTTGCCCTACTCCAAATTTCCCTAACTTCAGCTCACCGCTTTCTCTTGTGCCTAGTTTTGCGTTGAAGTCTCCCATCAACACCGTGTAGTGGGTTTTGGAGGAATGCATGGCTCTAGAAACATTCTCATACATTTCCTCCACCTCCTCATCGGGATGTGCCGAGGTTGGTGCCTAGACCTGTATGACCTTCAGCGAATACCGTTTGGTGATTCTGAGTATCACGTACGCAACCCTCGTCGACACACTCCCAATCTTTGCAACGTTGTTGACTAGAGACTTGTGGACGATAAATCCGACACCTCCTTGGGACAGATGGTCGCCCTCCCGATGATAGAACAAGTTGCCGGACTCGAGGATTACCGTGTCCTCCCCCTCTCTTCGGACCTCAGATAATCCAATAATATGCCAGCGCAACTTGTCTACCTCTTCTTCCAGCTCCAGTATCTTCTCGTCAGTCCTCAGGGTGCGTGCGTTATACGCTGCCAGGTTGAGTCGTCGTAGGTGGCAACCGAACCTCCACCGGAGATTCCAAGCACCCCCTGCCCCGCCGTTACCATGGTCGCCACCGTAGCCAGGAATAGCGGGGCCGCCGGGGACTGGGGGCCGTTTATTTGCGTCGTTGCTCATGGGGGGATATTTGCCATAGTTGCCACGCTTGGCGAGCGGGTTGGCAACCGCAGTTTTTTATTATGTTATTGTTGTTATTAGGAAGATGCTGCTGCCCATCTCCTTACTGTGTCCCTCTGTCGCCTCTTACGACACCCACGGGAATATATGGGGTAGTGGATATTCTCAACCGCCACTACACGGCAATGTTTGATGTATAAATATGGGTAAATAATTTAGTACCGATTATGATTGTCAGAAATGATTTTTTAGTTAAATTACTATATTGGGAAGAAACTAGATATTAAAAAAAAAACACTTTGCTCGACCAGAATGGATCACGGGAAATTTAATGTGAATATTTATTTATTTATTTTATAACTTGTAGAGCCAGGCTACACACCCACCCACCCACACACACCACACACACACACACACACACACACACACACACATACATATATATATATATATATATATATATATATAATATATATATATATACAATAGTAGTAGGAATGAGTCGATTTGACCTAGGAAAAGACCACGCCCTCACAGAATACCAGCGTAAAATAGCAGCTTAAGGCTGTTGCGTTTCGTTTGGTGAGTGTAGAGAACCAGCGACCCTCTTTACTTGTAACGAGGTATTCTTTCTTCAAGCGGTGACAAAGCATAAAAGTTTTGATTTTTATTCGGAGATAGGCGTATTCATGTATGAGCTACAGCATCATCTTACCTTCAGGTGGATTGTTAATTTGCTAATTTTTCACCATTATTCTATTAAAAAAAATATCCAACTGCAACAGATTTGATTTGATTTGTTTTGGGACCAGAAAATACTTAACATCTTATAAAAATGTTATGCCATATTCATTGTCTGTTTATTTTGACAGCTCCACCTGTCCAGAATGTCGAGTCTTATAAGGATCTGACAGAATTATCCTTTAATGCAAGGCCACATAATGTGTATGAGTCAAGAGCAGATGTGAAATTTCAAGCGCAAGATAACTTCTTGAAACAACTACTGAAATTAAAGGCTATTTCATGATCTTTCACTGATAACAATCTGCAGTGATAAATATATAAGGACTGTGTTTTTGTATATTTCATACATTTTTGTATAATTTGTAATAAAAGAGTAAAAAATGTAGGTATTTTAATAAAGGTATTTATTTTTAGCCATATTACCACATTTTAATTAACTAGCCTTGTGACGCTGTAACGCCGGAATGATCTAATGCTTTCAGAAAGATAATGTTGTAGTCATCGTCCTGTTTACGTCACACGTAAAATACTTAGATCGGTAACGGGGAGCAGCGTCGGAGGTGCGAGACGTCTGATCGACAATTCAGCCGACAAGCGTTACGATTAAAGCAAATACTCCAGAAATAATAGTTTTCTAGGAACTATTTTTATTAACAGTAGCTCTTGAAATATCGAAAACCTGCTCAACTCCCAAAGTAGGCTTCAGCGCGAGATTTGAGTGGATGTCATGAATGTATGGCAAGAAAGATGGAAGAATAAGACGAATGGCAGAGAATTTTTGTTTCTTCCCGGACGTGCCGACGCGAATCAATGCAAATCGGGTCGTGCCTGATTATTAAGTCTCGCAGATACTCAGTGGACATGGATGTTTTCGTATGACAAGAAGTTGGTTGAATCTGGTATGAGTGATTACAGTGCTGCCTATGAGGATAGGCATCACGTGCTATCGGAGTGCGCGTTTTATGATCTCTCATAGAGTACCAGCGTAAAATAGCAGATTAATACTGCTGTGTTTCGTATGGTGAGTATAGAGATCTGGAGACCTTTTTTTACTGGAAACGAGGCATGCCATCTTAGTACTCAGGGGTAACAACGCATCTGCATTTTGATTCTTAATTGAGTATAAATGTAGATGTTTATGGACCGCAGTATCCACTTATCATCAGGTTAAAAAAATGATGACTTGAAATGTAAGATGATGGATGGAACAGTACGCAGAGAGACGGTAAGGACAGCTTTGGTCAGCTGCGGGAGTTTACGCATGTATTTGCATGCGCGGAGAACGGTGATGGAGAAGCAAGTGAGAGATTTGCCCGAAACCGAAGGCGTGCTGTGTTCCCCCAGCCCAGAAAGGGAGAGTGGAAAAACAGTACAAGGAGTAGAGTAAATAACTCGTAGATAGTCAAGAAAGTGCACACAGGAAAGAGCCAAGTGCAAGTACCGAATGCATCTCTCGAGATTCGGCTCATATAACCGCGAAGTTGGTGGAGCCTGGGAAGGTGGAGCTCTCGAAATTTGTATAAAAGGAATGTTATTTCAAATATTTTGTTCAGAATAAAAGTTATCCATCCTTTCATTTCTAAAAGAGTTTTAGAGCAAGGAAGTGTCCGTTACGCTGCGTGTTGGCTGTTGGGTACAATCGAAAAAAATACCCAAAAAAAAGAAACACATGCTATAATTATTTACTAAACAACAATTACATTTGTGCTTAAATTTTTTTTCTGAAAGGAACAAAAGGTCGGTCCAAGAATGTCACATTAGGCCGTTGGGATTAATACTGAGATAATTACATTGTTACCACAAAGAAGAAGTAACTAAGTAAATTGAATTTTACGGTATTACTACAAAAAAATCAAACATCTCACTTATATTATATAATTTATAAACAAATAATTTATTCGGATTTTATCGAAAAGAGAGTATCACCCGGCGGGAAATATTTTCGGTTTCGTGAGTATCCATTTCTTTATGTAGTTAATGTATTCTTCTATATGTACGTATTCTATATATATGAGTAGTTCAGAAACTTTTATAGCGTGATTTAGGTCTCAGTTGCTGCGTTTGTAGCGCGATGGCGGCGCCGCCACAGTTCATTCCCCTCTGCTACCAGTGAAACAATTTTTTTTGAAATTGCAATACTTGTTAATCATAGAATTATTTGCGGCATTCCATCTTAGTCCTCAGGGGTGACAAAGCATATACATTTTGATTCTTAATAGAGGATAATTGTACGCGTCTATGGGCTCAAGCATGAACTTTCCATCAAGTAAACTTTGTGATCGTTGGTCATCCTTATTCTATATAAAAAAAAACGTTTACGTTTACGTTATTATAGCGGGACATAGTTAATCAAATAGGACTAAATTCGCATACGTTGCAATACACTGTATTTATTTATATCTAACCGTCTGGTCAGCGTTCGCCTAAAAACTAGCTCATTAGATAATTTTTTCTCTGAATCTTTTTGTTTTTAAAATACATACATTGATATCATACCGAAAACTAATTTTGATAACAATTAATATAAAGTTAAAGAATTTTTAAAAACAGATCAGCAGTTCTAGAGATCACCTCTTAAAAAAAAAGTTTTGTACAAACAACTTTACGCCCTTAGTAAGTGTAGATGTAGATTTATTAACGACTTCAAACAGAAACAGAAACAGAAACTTTTTTATTCAAAGTAGATTATAAATAATACCTATTGAAAGTCAATTTCAAAAAGGAGGAGGTATTCAATTCGACTATTTGTTTTTTTATGTGTGTTACCTCAGAACTTTTCTATATATTTTTTTTGTTTTTTCTCAATATTTCTTATAGATGATAGTTATTTTAGGTGATTCTTTTTGATCTGAAAGCTTGTGCTTCTCGGGTGGTCTCATATAAATTCAATTAAGATCTGACCAGTAGTTTTTGCGTTATCTTTAATAATGCGTATTTAATTGACTTCGAATACATTGACGATGTTCTCATTTTAAATATATTGAAGTCAGTTGTACAAATTTTTTAAATTTATAGCTTGTTATTTGTAATAAATTTAAAGTATCAAATATCGCAATTATAACACTAAAATTTCTTTGAACTTTTAAACATGAAAACATTAGACATATAATCAGTATACTTATATAGCCTTACTCATCGTGTTATAGTTTCCATGCATTTCAACTCATTATCCAGGAGAATTTCTGCTGAGGATTTTTTAATTTCATAATTCGAAATGAGAAACACCAAAAAAGCAGAGGGACGATTTGAACGTTTGGGAGCGCAGTAACTTGGTCAAAATGAACAACAACCCAAGAGAAAAGGAAAAATTGTACAGTGGATCGTAACAGTATTTTATTTTCCGAAAAGAGTCCTCAGTAGTAAAATAACTATGAGATACGGTAAGTCCGTGGATGTTCCTGAAATACTACTATAACCATTGCCCATAACATATAAAAATAAACGTAAATTATGTTTTCACTTTGTTTACTTTCATTGTAGGTATGTACTAATAGAAGTGTGTGTAGGGTTCTCATTTAATTATGATCTTTTCAAGTTCCTGTATTTAATACTTGACTTTTTTTTAGATGTGACTAAGCATTTAGCTGAGGCGCTGTGGGTCACCGATTAGAATTCTACACGGATCGAATTAGAATTATTCATGAATATTTTTCCTGAGATACATCCAGAATGTTTGTCTATGTTGAATTTATGTATGTAAAACTCCTCCAAGATTCAGGAGAAAACCCTAGCTCAATAATAAAATAGGTGAAGGAACTTTATTTTAGAAGATAATTGAGTTAATCATGTAACCCACCATATCATATTAAAAATATTCCTTCATTAATTACAACCCATCAAAACTCCAAAGGAGAACGTACGCCTCCGTTATAAACTGTCTCATAGGGGGATAAGGTTGGTTAAAACGAACAATAGCCAAGTCAAAAAGAAAGATTGATCGGTGGTTATACCAGTATTTTATTTTGTGAAAGGACTTCTCAAACTGAAGTAATAGTTCAGTAAACAGAAGTAAGAAGTGGTGTTCTCTTTGCAGTAAAGAATAGTTTCACCGTTAAAGGAATTACAAACGTAGATGGTTTCACTGATAGTAAAGAATTGTTATTTACTCTTTTAACGTTGAAAAATATTAAACTCTTAGTGTGTGTTGCATATTTACCACCAAACTACAATGACAAGCAATATCTTGATGCATTAAATTTAATAAAGTCATTAGTAGACGAGTTCACTATAAATCCTCAACTACCAATCATAAATATATATATCCAAAATGGTATACTAAAGAAATCATAAAATACATAAAATTGAAATATTTTAATTCAAAAATGTTTAAAATTCGTGGCTTGGAATTTAATAGGGCGTTATTTAAATATAACCAAAGTAAAAAAACGTATTAATACAGCATCTACATATAAATTATATAATAAAAGTTGAAAATGATATAGCACTCGAACTTTCAAATTTTTGGAAATACGTGAAAGAAAAATGAAAGAATAGACAACAGAATAAGGAATTTGTGTATAATAATAGAACTTTAGAAGGGCAACAAGCTATTGATGCATTCGCGCAGTATTTCAGCTCAGTTTTTCAACCTGATACTCCATTGTTAAATGCAGAGGCAGTGGAACGCGATGCCATGTACGCAGACTGTGTAACCAATGTCAGTATTAATATTATTAAAGCTTCAGATCTACGATGGGCAATACGCCGTCTTAAGGCAGCTTGCGGCCCTGATAACAAACCTGCTTTTTTAATAAAGGACTGTATAGCAGTTTTAGAGGAATCATTACTGTATGTCTACAATCTTTCACTTCAACAATGTCTCTATCACAATGCATGGAAAGTGTCCAGGGTAACTCCTGTACCTAAAAGTGGTTCGTCCACTGATGTAACTAACTTCAGGCCTATCGCAGTGTTATCAGTATTTGGCAAGGTGTTTGAATCCATTATAAAGAATTTCATTTATAAACAAATAGGTGGGCTTTTAGATAATTGTCAACATGGATTCTGGCCGGAACGTTCTACTTTGACGAATCATATACAGTTTGTGGACTACGTGACCACGCGGGTTAAGTCAAGTTGTCAAGTCGACGCGGCCTATTTTGATTTTAAGAAGGCGTTTGACCTTGTTGATTTAGATATCCTTTTATTGAAATTCGCAATGCTTGGATTCTCTACACCACTTTTAAAATTTATGGCAGATTATCTTAGAGACCGAACGCAATTTGTTAAGCTAAGAGGTTATATTTCTCAAGAATATTACACACGCTCGGTGTGAGTTAAGGTAGTACGCTCGGTGCAACTCTATTTCTAATAATGATTAACGATCTGCCCAGTATTATCTCAAGGGCAAAATGTTTAATGTTCGCTGATGATATAAAACTTTTCCATGCAGTGACCGGAGTTGACGATTGTATGGCATTACAGCGTGAATGGAGTGTAAAAAACAAATTGCCCCTTAATAATTCAAAGTGTAGTCTAACTTTTTCTCGGTCACGCAATCCAATCACAACGACATACCAGCTAGCAGGCACTCCATTAGGATGTGTCTATACAATTCGCGATCTAGACCTAATCATGGATAGTAAATTGAATTTCCATGAACATATTATTAAAACGTGCAAAGAAGCGAATAAAAGTCTAGGTTTCATAATTAGAACTTCGCATCTGTTTAAAAATGTCCGTGTGATAAAACTCCTGTATAATGTCTTCGTGCGCAGTAAGCTAGAGTATAGTGCCTTAGTATGGAACCCCCGAGAAACCATGTATACAATAGTGGTGGAAAAAATCCAACGTAAGTTTGCCAGATATTTGTATAAACGCCAGTATGGATACTACCCTTTTCTATATCTGTCAAAATTTGTATCGGGCATGGTTGGTCTGAATACCCTACAGTGTATGCGGGAACTTATGCATATAATGCATTATTATTTCTTGCTAAGTAACAAAGTAGATAATCCTGCAGTTCGTGAGACCATACATCTTTATGTACCGGACCAATATGTGCGAGGTGCTGGTAGACGAAAGCGTAGACTCCTCTCCTGTCCGCGTACGTGGCGCTCGCCACACGCAGATAACAGTCCCACTTCCAGAGCCGTTAGACTAATAAACTGTTTTCTCAGGGCCAATACAGACGCAGATATATTTTTTGAAAAACCCAGCGCAATGTATAAAAATGTATTAATATTCCGAAACAACTTTGTAAGATAGAAGAATAGTATATGTCTAGGTAATTAAGTTTAATTTATGATAAAGTAAGTAGATCTCATTATACTGTTGTAGCTGTAATTTATATGTATGTGTATGGTAATATTTAATAATTGGTGATTTTTTTGTGTATTTTATCTTATTTTGTAAAATTAGTGTAGATATAAGGGATTTGGTTGTATATACTGTAAGCTTATATTTTATCAATAAATGAATATGAATAAACTTTGGGTTAAGGAAAGTCAGTGGATACTCCTGAAATACTCCTATAAACATTGTCTATAACATATCAAAATAAACGGAAAATATGTTTCAGTTAGTTTACTTTTATTGTACTCGTAGATATATACTAATAGAAGTGTATGTAGTATTCACATTTAAGTATTATCTGTTCAAATCCCTGGATTTAATACTTGATTTAACACTTTTTCTAGAATTTTTTACGTTCCTAAACTTTTTCCTTAAATAATTTGGTAATATATTTTTTATCCGTTTTAGTACATTATTAACTTCAAGTGTTGATCTCTTCTTTCTAATAGAATTTGTGTTTACATTATTTTGCCAATTTATCTCTTTCTTGTTATATTGTGACAGGTCCTTTGGCGTTGGATTATCAACGTGTAGTTTTGAAATTTTTTTCTTTTTGAAAATATTTTTTATATCTATTTTAGATTTTTTGAATATATTTTTCACTTGCTGCAAGAAAGAACCCATTTTGTTTTTTGTCTCAGTTTTAGCATTGTTAATTGTTTTTGAATGTCGATGTATTTTCTTGTTTTGTGATTTTATGATTTGTTGAACTTTATTGGTAATAATTTCTATGTCTTCTTTGATCCTAGATGTTAATTTTTCACTCATAAGTTTGTCAATAATTATCCGTCTGCTTTGAGCCAAGTCTACTATAGCTAAAGTATCATCTAGTTTGTGAATATCTTTTAACAATTCGAGGTGCAATAATTTTAAATTGTACAAGCGATCAGACATGGGGCTAGAAGCAACAGCTCTTGTTAAATTATACCATTTAATGCCAATATTTTCTAAATTGTTTGTTATATTGTTTTGAGAGACGAAATCCCTACGACCGGTATAAATAAATTTGCCTTGATAGTTTTTCTTGATAATACGCCTTATAATTTTTTTCGCATAATAAGCCAGTGTATTTAATGCGTTAGACTCAGGCATGTCTTTATCTATATTATAAAGTATTTGCTGTACTCTACTGGTTGGTGTTTTTAGATTATTTTTATTAGTATTAATTGAAAATGATTTTCCGTAGTTAATTTCATTTCTTTCTTTAATTTTCTTTATCTTCTCTCCAATATGTAATTTTCCTTGATAGTGGACATAATATTTCATTGCTTTTATTAAAACATTTAAGTCTTCAGGTAGTTCTTTATAATTAACGTTTTGTTGTATTCCCACTATATCTTTAATTACTTCATAAATATCATTTTTAAGTTTAGATACATAATGGTCTAAAATGATAGAACTGTTCTTAATCTCAACTATGTCATTTTGCAAATATGGTAAAAGTTTTAATTTGTACAGAGTAAGATAAGATTTCGTTTCATTTTCCAATATGCTATGGTTTAAATTTGAAAATGTATCCTTCTTCGAAAACGTAAAGTAGTTCACTAAATTGTTTCTCATGTGCTTCAGTTCTCTAATTTCATGTTGTTTACTCTTAATAATGAATGTCAATGGATCGAATACATTCTCTTTGAAGTCTAGGAGTAATTTTCCATTTTTGGAGTTATTCACTAATGCATCCATTTGTATAGTTATAGGTTCTTTCACAATTTCTCTTTTTAATACACGCACAGATCTAGTTTCGTCTATATCATTTGCATCACCGATGCCAGGAACGCTTTCTTTTGTGTTTATTTCTAAATTAACTTCTGAAAATGTTAAAAATATAAGCCTTAATATCTTCCTCAGAACTAGAAAAGCAGTGAATAGTTTGTAAATCATTACCTACCATTATTTTAGATATTACACTACCGTCAGCTTACAAACAAACTACTTAAAACTCATACTGTAAACTAGGCGTGTACTTTACTACTTGTAAAGTATTTATTCAGTGTCGCATACTTATATTTATTTCTCGTATTATCGCGTATATCGACTATGCACGAGATAGAGTATCATAAGAGTATGAATAAACACTAAGCCTTACACTCATCCTAAATCATCTGAGGTAGTCTAGGAATGACATATTGTCTTGTGTTTTATAAAATGTGACTGGAGGAAATTCAAAAAAGGTTTCATAACCTCCGATTAGATAACGGTATAACTATCTATCACATGTTTGATGCTAAGCATGCTGGTGATGTGAACAGTATCAAATTTAAGAGATTTCTAATACATCGATCGTCATTCCGCTTGCCAAGCGTAGTGATTATGAAAATATTTTCTAAAATAGATTAATGGTGATAGAAAAGAAAAAAAGACTTAAGTTAAGATTTTTACCTTTTTTGTTCAGATTTGTATAAAAAAACAATTTCGTTTTAGCATTTTTTGAATTTTCAGATGTTTCTACTAAAATATCTGCTTCTTTTCTGAAAGTTTCCTCATCTGTTTTCGTTGTATCATTACTTTTCCTGTCCTCCGGCATATCCATATAATCTGGATCTAGTATATCCTCAGTATGATTTTTTAACATTGGTAAATTCAGTTTAGGGTATTTTCCATTACTAATGCTATTATTTGTAAAAAATAAATCGTCGAAATCCAAGTCAAAGTCGTTTTGTGATTCATTTTTCTCAGTAGTGCTAGTACCTAAAAATAATATTTATATTAAGTAGATATTGTAGCAGTGACGAAATTAAAATACATGCAACACCAAACATCGCTCCGACTTATAACAAAACAATCCTTTTTAATCCTCAGGAACAGAGAAAGTAGCGACAGATTTGATGTCTAGCTTCCAAATGACTAACAATCCAAAACACCTGAAGGTTCAGGTGTTGTGTACAGTGTGCTCGTTTGTCTGTCTTCCTTTTATTATGTACATTCCTTTTATTTTTTACGTGGTAGAGCCATGCTGCAGTTATATTAGTAGCATAGTTGTAGCACGAATGGGTCGGCTCGACCGAGGAAGGACCACGCTCTCACAGAATACCAGCGTCAAATAGTAGCTTAATGCTGCTGTGTTTCGTATGGTGGGTGTAGAGAACCGGAGACCCTATTTACTGGAAACGAGGCGTTCCATCTTAGTCCTCACGGGTGACAACGCTTCCGCATTTTGATTCTTAATCGAGGATATATGTAGATGTCTATGGGCCACAGAAACCACTTACCATCAGGTGGACTGTGTGCTCGTTTGTCAATCTATTCTATAAAAAATAATTATTGCCATCTATCAGAAGTCATAAGATCTTTATGGCATTTCTTTTAGTCAACTCTTACCACACCAATGGGACGACACGACATAGAGAAATAAATTCTCTTAAGCTGTCACTATACGTTAAATAAAACTATATACACTGATTTGATGGCGTTTGATTAACTTATTTTAACTTATTTTTAATTCCTGACGTTTTGGGTGCTTTACAGCACCCATGTTCATGGGGGTGGAGTGACTGAGATGTTTGATGCACCAATGTCATAGTTAGCCCAGCTTTTGGATATTCATTTTTGGTCCGATCTACGCAGAACGTGCATACAGTATCTTGAAGACTTGCAGTGGTATGCTTAGGTTTGGATTTAATTTTGTTAATTATAGGATTCCAAGCAGATGGCAGAACCCATCCATCTTCTCTTTTGAAATTAGGATGTTTTTTTAATTTCATTAGCCTATTGAAATAAGTTCGAATAAGTATAATTAAACGCGATAAAATCCGTATATATTGAATAAAACTATATATAGTTTTATTCAATGGTTAGTGTTCGCGTAAATTTAAGAAATCATTATGTCATTTTACGGTCTATTAAAAATAACATTTAAGAATTTAAGATATATATACAAGCTCTTGTTTTAGACAGATCCTTGTATTCTTGTGCTGTAATTTTTATTTTAGATACATACCCTGTTTTCCAGTGCTTTCTGTCACCTTATCCAATATATGTGTGTCATTTTTGTCATCGTTAGAGCCTGACGAATCATTGACTGCATTAATTAGAAAGGTTATTTCCTCTGATGTGAGCTTGTCTTCATTTATATTAATATCGGACATGACAGTACTGTATGCTGAACGTTTTTTTCTGATATAAGAGTCCCTTTTAACTAAAAATATTAGATTTTCATTTATTAGATTATTAGAACTAGATTTTGTAATGGAATAGCTCCTTTTATGACTAGGAATCCGTTCTTGTTACTACCTCAGAGGTATCAAACCTTTATCTGACCTAAGGTTTGATCTAGTTTGCAGAATAAGATATCCGGTTTTATAACTGGCTATGAGGCATTTCAAACTAGTTTTCAAGGGTGAAACCTCTTCTGTGACCTTCTTTATTTGAAATTGGTTCCAGGTAAGCATGGACGCCAGTAGCCACTAACCATTTTGTTGAATGTTAGCTTGTTTGGCACTAATTATACATCAATTTTTTTAAGTATTTTAAATACACACAAGTTTTCACAAGAGCGTAAGGGGGACTGGTTGAGGAGTGGGTTGAGAGGGGGGGGGGTGGTAATAGGTGTATTTTTTTTTTTTTTCACAATAACCCTATTACTATTACTTCAAATTTTCCGGTAATTTTATGTCAAACGTCAATAAAAAATTTCGGAAAATCCGAAAGTGCACGACTCATAAAGCTCATATGATCGTGAAAAAATGTAGAAAAATGCTCAACACACAACCTTCCAATCCTTAGCTTTCCTAGATGTGTTAGTCATCCGAAATCCTAACAACACCATAGGTCATACTGTGTATAGAAAGAAGACCCATACAAACTAATACTTAAATGGTGAATCTCACCATCATCCTTCACAGTTAGCTACCGTGGGCAAATCTTTGTTACAGAGAGCACGAGGGATCTGTGACAGCAAACACCTGGCCGCCGAGATTCAGCACGTCAAGCAGGTTCTGCACGAAAATAAGCTTCGGGTCCCGCGCCTCCGTCACAGTGACCGAGTGAAGCCGGCCACAGTCGAGCGTGTGCCCGCTGTACTACCATATGTCAGAGGTGTCACAGACAAGATTGGCTACATCTTGAAGCGAGCTTCTATTAGAATATTCTACAAGCCGCCGAAGAAGATTAGTCAGTTCTTACCATCCGTCAAGTGTCATATTCCTCTACAAGATGCAGGAGTGTACAAGCTTGATTGTGATTGTGGTCTCTCATATATAGGGCAAACAAAGAGATCAATTAGAACCCGCGTAAAAGAACACATAGCTGACGTGAAGCATCAACGTTCCGGGAAATCTGCAGTTTGCGATCATATTCTAGATGACCCCAAACATTACATCAGATTTGATAGACCACAAATCCTCGCGAAAGGACATCGATTCCTACCAAGGATGATACGTGAGGCTATTGAAATTAAAAAACATCCTAATTTCAATAGAGAGGGAGGCTGGGTACTACCACCTGCTTGGGATCCTATAATTAATAAAATTACAACTAAACCCAAGCATACCACTGCAAGACTTCAAAACACAGTTAGTTCATTCTGCGTAGATCGGACCAAAGACAGTAATTAAAAAGCTGAAGGTACTCCGGGTTAACTTTGACATCGGGACGTCAGTCACCTCAGTCCCCAGTGACCATGGGTACTGGAAAGCACTCGAAACGTCGGGTATTAAAAATAAAATAAATAAAACGCGATAAAATCCGTAAAAGTAGTTTTAATCAATGTATAGTGTTCGCGTAAATATAAGAAATCATTATTAAAATAAGTTTAAGGAAACTTAACAAGCTGAGAACAGAGCTACGATCGGAGTTTTTTTAAGAGATAGAATTTGTAATGAAGACGTCCTCAGTAGAATCAGAGTAGCTGAGATAGTTTAAAGTGTAAGCTGAAGTGAATGAGACGGCCATGTGGTTTTAAGAACCTTACAACCAATCAGGAAGATAGATTCTTGAGGTTGAGTGGTATGCTCGTACCCCTAAACCAAGTGTAGGTCAACCTCCCACTAGATGGAGTAGTGAGGTATACAGGAAGACAATAAATGCAGGGGAATTGGTGCATTCCTTGGGGGAGGGGGCTACTAGCATATACTATTTCAAGAAGTATCAAGTCTCGAGCGTCAAAATCGATATGTGTGTATCTAAAATATGACATGTTTGTCTAACCTGGCCTTAAAATACATAATATTACTTTACTAGGATCCACTATCAACTCACAATTGTTTAAGTTTTCCATAACCTGTACAAGCACTCTGTGGTCTATGTTCAGGGCGGTATCAGGGCGGCATCGCTGGGTCGTGCTGCAATTCCATCGGGCTTCAGCACTGCAGTCGCATGTAGTACAGCCCAAGCAGATATTGTCTGTACAAAAACCGGTGGATTAGAAAAAATATCTATGCAGATCACACGCGGTAGAAGTAAAATCTTCGGAAAACTAGACTTTTTTTTTTAAATAAAAATCGGCTCACTCTTGAAATCCATTTGGCCCAAGGGACAAATTGACGAAGACGCAACGAATGTAAAAAAGAGTTCACTTCAAAAAAATAGCAGCATATAAAATTGGACAAGAGATCGACCAGTCTTCACAAACCTTTGTTACAGTTAGAGTAGCTCGATATGTACGGAACACATTCACTGGTGCTGACAGATTCTGAAAAAGAAATAAAATTTCACACAATGTAACTTTGAATAACTGAAATAAATTACTGATTAGGGCTGTCACTAGAGCCAACTATTTTATATCGCTTGGTCCGTGAAATTGAACGTAATCAAATGTAATTTTTTCAAATAACAAAAATATACAATCCGTACAAATTTGACGACTCCGTGGCGCAGTAGCTTAGCTATGAGTGGCTACACTGAGGGCCGCGGGTTCGAATCCCGCTCGGAACAAGTATTTGTATGGCCTACAAATAATTGTTCCGGGTCTGGATGTTCGTCCTTGTGCAATTTATGTTTGTAAACTGCCTCCACGATAAAGGAAAAAATCCTAGTGTGGGGTAACGTTTTATAAAACTGAGAATAAAAAAATAAAAATGAGAATATGATCACCAGGTTTAGTGAGGGTTCGAATCCTGGTTCGGGCCAAAATGAGTTATTGGGTTTTTCTGTCAAAAAATTCTCAGTAGCAGTTCGAATCAGGAAGTTATCTGTGTTGCAGCCATGTGCCTGTGCCCAGAAAGCACGTAAAGTCGTAGCTCCGACCTATCTCTTCTTCCTTTTTATATACTCATCGCACTCAAAAGGACTTAACCGCTTTAGGGAATTTATTATGGTGTACCTACTTCAAATACCTGCCCATGGTCGCCTCGTTGGTCAAATGGTCGTAAGCGCGGTTGTTGGTCATGAAGTCTTGGGTTCGAATCCCGGGTCAAGACAAAATCAATTATGGGGTGTTCTTGTCAAGAAGTTCTCAGACGCAGTCTTGAGTCACTAAGTTAGCGGTGTTTCACCCACGTGACGAAAATAAGTAAATGCGTTTGTCTTGCGCGTGATCTTCACCACATAGTATGTAATCACTCATCACTACTCAACCACACAGTAATTAATCACCACAATACATATTTTAAAAGTTACAAGTTTAATATAAGGCAGTGTAAGTATTTACTCCCCATATCATCTTTTGGGTGTCGTTAAAAACGACAGAGCGAAACTAAAACAGGAGTTCGGTGGCAGCTTCTTCTTGATATTAACTCAAATATAAAAAAACCGATGTTGCCAAACCACTTGCCAAGAGTGACAACTTTAGCAAAATATTACCCATGCGGCAATCTATGGGGAGGCGAAGGTTCAGCAGTGGACTTTTATAGACCGTAATAGAAGTAAAATATATGTTTATAGCTAAATAATATTCATAAAAAACCTTGTGAAGTGAGATCAAACAGCAATTCGTCAACTTTTGTTCTCAAAGCGGGATTGTCATCCGTCGTATTCTGGTTTTCTTCTTGTAATATTGCATCCACTTCTCTGTAGTAGTCACATTTTGCGTCCCCCATTGGCAAGCAGCTGGATACATCGCAACGTGTGCAGACACTTTCATTCGTTCGACGAAAGAAAGGGTCAACTGCCTTGGGATAGTGGATCTCCCCAGGCTGTTGTAAAATAGCAGATGATACACCTTAAAAATATTAATAATTTAATTTTTTTAATAGATCATGTTTAATGTCCATGTCACACCTATGCCGGTAGTTGTTGGCAGCACTATGCTCGAAGTTGTTGACGAGTACGTTTACCTGGAACAAATAGTCCGACTAGGTAAGTCCAACTTCGACCGAAAGGTCAATCGACGGATTCAACTCGGCTGGGCAGCGTTCGGGAAATTACGACATATCTTCTCGTCAGGTATACCTTAATCTCTAAAAACTAGATTATACAACCAGTGCGTGTTGCCAGTGATGACTTACGGATCTGAGACGTGGTCCTTCACTGCTGGCCGTATGAGGACGCTCAAGGTCGCTCAGCGAGCTATGGAGAGGGCTATGCTCGGAGTTTCTCTGCGTGATAGACTCAAAAATAAGGATATCCGCAGTAAAACCAGAGTGACCGACATAGCCCAACGGATTAGTAAGCTGAAGTGGCAATGGGCCGGCCATATAGCTCGAAGAACCGATAACCGATGGGGAAGAAAGGTTCTCGAGTGGCAGCCTCGTACCGGTAGGCGTAGTGTAGGGCGACCCCCCACTAGATGGAGTGACGACCTGGTAAGATATGCAGGAAGTCGATGGATGCAGGTGGCTCAGGACCGTGCTTTGTGGCATTACTTGGGGGAGGCCTATGTTCAGCAGTGGACTTGTGAAGGGCTGTAATGATGATGATGATGATGATGAATAGAATAAGGGTGACAAACGATGAGTACATGACAGACAGTACGGCAGAGCCGTGCTGCAGCCACACTGTAGCTGAGTTGTAGCACGAATGGGTCGGCTTGATCGAGGGAGGAAACGAGGCGTTCCATCTTAGTCCTTACGGGTGGTGTGGAAGGTGTAAAACAACGCTTTTAAACGCGTGAAACGTTCAGTGAGAATATGAACTTACAACAAATTGAAAAAACTGGGTTCAAAGAAAAAACAAATAGTATATATTTAAATATAATAAACACATTCTAAACTCGGTACTAAGATATAGCGTAAAGAAGAAAAAGTCCCGCCTGCAGAATGTGAAATAATTATTTTTAACTTTCCGCGAAGAAAATTCCTCCCTGCTATTTGGAGTGATAAAAACAAAGAAACCAGAATACCTATATGAAAAGCTTCAGTGGAGACAAATTCAACATATGTACGGTATCCGAAAGTGTGCAAAAGTACTTTGCATACCTCAACATAGGACATCAGCATTTCGTTGTAGTTACAAATTTATGGCCACAAAGTGTTGGAATGATCTTCCACCACCATTACGAGTCATTAGTAGAGTATTTATTAAGTACGCAGAAAATGTCATAAATATAAAATAAAATGAAAAAATTCTTCAGGGGCTGAATATCCCATATTTAGTTATATGCAATTATGTAACTTACATTTACTACCAATATTCTTTTTAATAACCATTACGTTGTTCTAGCATAATTATTATAATTACTCTGAATAAATAAAAACTACTGTAGCTCTTATTTTTAATATTATTATTTTTTTCATGTTTTTGTTTATATTTCGTTTATATTATGTTTATCTCTTGTACATGTATATTAATTATCAATTTATTAATAGAAATATTATGAAAACTTGTACTGGTTAATTATATTATAGTTCTTGTACTGGCTGAATGAATAAATAAATAATTTAACACTAAAAGCTATTTGTAATATAATCAGTGATGTACGCGTACTGTTATACTCTAGCTCACTAAGTAGGTATATGGGTGCTGACGGAATAACAGCTTTGTAGATTTTCTGCAACACATACTGATTCAGAACCCTTTCATTGTCCTTCTAAAAATATCATTTTTGTATTGGTTTAACTTCCCGGCGAGCATGAGCCAGGGTATCACACACTCTGATAAAATTTCAAGGTGGTGTATTTTTTTAAAAATCTTGTCTGGAAACTCTAACTTGCTCAGTAGCTGGAGTGCTGGGCGCGTGGGGCGGGTTAGTGGCGTGATCGCACTACGACTTTATTCTATGGTGTCTTGAACATGGCAGCTATCAATGCTTGCATTATATTTATATCGAGCAAAAAAAAACGTCACAATCAAGAGAACGGAATTCATTTGTAATTTTATTTTTTCGTGATTAATAATTTTTTTTAATTCGTGATTTACGAACACCTACAATAAAGAAAATTAAAAAAGCATATTCTAAGCTACATCCGCCAGCGAATCTTAAAACAGTTCGGTGAGCCCTCGCCTAGACATGTGAATATACCCGGGCGATATGTCAGATGTCAGAATTGTCCATACAAGGAGGGTAGAAAAACCAAATATTCCTAGAATGCTTGTGCCAAGCCCATATGTATGGAGCACGCAAAATGTATTTGCGAAAATTGTGCTGATTTCGACAGTGGTGATTAACCATAATTTTTAATTAAAAAAAATTAATAATAAGTTTTTTACAAGGAGGATCTCACTATGTTTTAATTTTAGGTTGATTTACACTCCAAAAATAATATTTTTGTTAAATTATAAATTTTTGTAAGTCCTTAAACTTTTGTTTCTTTAATTACAAAGTTTATGAAAAACATGATTATATAATAATAATTTCACAATTAAGAACTTGTTTCATTTAATTCTATTAAATCATTCATTATTTTACATAATAAAAGTAAAAATAATAATAAGAACTTAAATATGGTACATTAAATTATGGGTATGTCCCACCCTGCCACATTCTCGATGTACTTTTTTAACCTCATGCTCGCCGGGTTTTAAATATTTTATTACTTTTGGTCAATGAATAAATATTTTATTATTATTATTATTATTATTATAAATTGAAAATTTTCAAAAATAATGTGTGTGTGTGTGTGTGCGTGCGTGCGTGCGTGCGTGCGTGCGTGCGTGCGTGCGTGCGTGCGTGCGTGCGTGCGTGTGTGTGTGTGTGTGTGTGTGTGTGTGTGTGTGTGGCGCGTGCGCGCGTGTAAGTATGTAAACCTTTCATAACTTTTGAACGTCTTGATCGATTGAGATGAAAAACGTTTTTAACATAACTTCCAGATTTCGCAACATAATTTGGTGAAATTTGGAGCACTCTGCACTTGAAATTAGTGGAAATTTCCGGGGATGGCCTGCAGGATCAACCAATTTTTTTATTATTATTTATTACTTTGAATCTGGCTTTTACTTTTTGTTAAAAATATCTTTAACCATTTTATTGGATAGGAATATCACAATCTCAATATTGTTTACATTAAGAATTTATTTTCTAAACTTGTCCTTTATATTGTCACATTTTTTGTGGAATTTTTTTATCAAACTTATATGCGAAAAACATAGTCATAGTCCAATTGAAAATCTTCTTCTTCTTTAAAGCGGCTAAAATGGCGGTATGATTTAGTGACAAATAAATTATTCATAATTCAATCCGCCTAATGGTAGTTTCTGTGGTTCAACATACCTTTTTTACATGAAGAAATGCCTATGCATACCCGCCTCGCGCGTGCAAGAACTGGTTATGTTGCCTTGACTTGACTCGTACTGACTAAAATCCCATGGCGGTCCACCTTCATCGCGTATTGGCAGGGCCACGGGAATGCTTTCACACATCCGCGGCCCCATCAGCGCCGACCGCCACATGGCAGCCCCTCTTCGCATCGGGAGAGGGCTACTCCTCTCCCATCTCCGTCTCAGTTAGGATGCATCAAAATACAAGGAAGGCCTTCCTCCGCGGCCTCAAACTTCACTTGTGCAACGGACGTCCCCCGTGTCCGATGCGGCTGCAGAGGATAGGGAAAGCGGCGATGCCTACCGCCAACTTTAAACAAAGAAGGCTGTGTATGCGTTGCCACCTCGAGGACTAAGACGTAATGTCTCACAGCCAGTAATGATATTGGCTGTCTATAAATTTCCGACCGAAACAGATGAGGGCAGGTACTGGTGGTAGAAATAGACAAGTGAGTGCTACATACCTAAACGAAACTTAGTCAGAAAAAGATACCTAGTGAGGAAAAGTAAAACCAAATATTTTAAAGCACGATTAGATTTCATCTCAATGTGTTTCATTGTTATTCACCACACCCGAAAAATACCACCACTGAACGTGGGCCTCTCTAATTGTCAGCAGGATTGATGGTGATGAATGACTATATGATATGAATGACAAAAAAGACTGAAAGAATAATATAAACAAAGAGTTTCAAAGAATCCCAGCGTAAAATAGCAGCTTAATACTGCTGTGTTTTGTATAGTGAGTGTAGAGAACCGGTTACAGGCATTCCATCTTAGTCCTCAAGAATGACAACGCATCTACATTTTGATTCTTAAGCGTTGATAAATGTACATTGTCTATAGGCCTCAGTATCCATTTACCATCAGTGGCTCGGATGCTTATTCTATAAAAAAAGTGACTCTCACCGAAGGCGATGCTTATGGTTAACAGGAAAACGGATAAGCTGTACATAGCGACAAAGTGACGCGTGAACAATGCTGTATCGGATTTCTTAACAATTCAACATGTTTATGAAATCGTGCATTTCACGAATGGGACGTACTTGAAGTATTAAATTAAGAATTTTTCAAAAAAACGGTACTAGGAGTAACACTAAGATTTTCTCATGTATCGTGAAGGTAGTTCATATAATATATGAGTACCTGGATGACCGAGCTTTGCTCGGTTTTTTTTGGAAATTAAATTTGAATACAAATTACATACTGATGAAATATGAATATTATTTTTTGATTTTATTGACATAATAGAAAAAACTGAACTGGTTATTTGAATAAAAAATCATGAGTGCAATTAGTTTAATTAAAATTTTCGTATTTAATAAAATACTAAAAAAAGGGCTCGAAATAATAGATTTTCTCACAAAAGAAGGGAACTTGAAAAAAAAAAGGAAAAAAGTCGGAACGAAGACAGGACGCGAACCAAGGCGATACGATTTCGCGACCGCTCGATATCCACTTGAGCTATTACGCTCATTAACACAGCGTCAAAATTTACCTTCTTATATTGTAGCAGTTTTTCATTGCTTGAAAACACTGACATAAAGACATTTTCTAAAAATAAATCCTAGCTAGATCGATTTACTGCCCCCGAAGCTCCCTGAACACTAAATTTTATAAAAATCGTTGGAGCCGTTTCAGAAATACCGATTATATATACATATTATATATATATATATATATATATATATATATATATATATATATATATATATATATATATATGTATAGAAGTCATTTACCTCTCCCATTGTTAGGAGTATTCGCCCCAATAGCCTTGGTAGATGTCTCATTCGCTTTCCCGCTAGTTTTCTTGCTGGTTCTTCTCAGGAAATATTTTTTACATATTTATTATTAGAACGTATTTTCTGAATCAGTGCTAAAGCTTAAATTACTTTCAATAAGTTTTCTCAGTTTTTTTACATCTAGCGTAAACTGTGATGACTACAACGCCATCTATTGGATGCCAAAAGATTTAGATATTGACGTGGAAGAGCCACGCTGTTATATCAGCTTAAAATAGCAGTTTTATGCTGCTGCGTCTCGTTATGTGCGTGTAGAGAACCGTATAGTCTGCTCACTAAGATTGTGTCGGTACTTTCGGCCTTTGACAAGACGTGGCACGTGCTAAGGCGGCGCAAGACAAAGACGATCGTATCTAAGTGATCGGATATAGACACTAACGCATTTGAATTTTGGTTTTCAATCGAGGATAGATGTAAGTGTCTAAGCGTTACAGCATTCTCTTACCATGAAAAGGACTGTGTGATAGTTTATCACTCTTACTCTTTCAAAAAATATACAATTAAACTTTTAATTTTTATCTCGTTTTCGGTCTTGAATGGAAAAGAAGAGCTGTCCCGCCGGGCAAAATCAGTCCGAGAAGCAGCCAACACTCGTGTTTTTCACCAGAACTTTTGACAGTGTGATTTAGGCTTTTTTATGCCGACGTTATGGATTTAAATTCAAGAATCTTAAATAAAAATAATATTAATAGAATTTAATATTTATTAACCTACTAGCTACCTACTACCTGCCCTACCTAGTCACCTATATAATATAGAATTTCATCTATGTACTAAAAAATAATAAGTTAAAGGATCCGCAAAAGATCCGCCAAAAAGTAACGGATGCGGATACGGATCTTTCTTTTCCCTCGCATACTCGCGGATGTGGTTACGGTTACGGATATCCGGCTCATCACAAATTGACATTAATTATTTCCCTCCCAAATACGGATCTGACCAAGAAATGTGTATTTCTTCCGTGTTTACAAACAAGCACCGCGTGATGTCGGCGTTATTGTTACGCGGCCGCATAATACGTCCCCGACGACGACAGCGAGAATGCTGCTGCTTGTGCTCCTGTTACATAATGCGGTAGCTAGTGGTGAGTACTTGTTGCATACACTCGTTAGCTTTTAGAATAAGGGTGACAAGCAAACGCACAGACCACCTGATGGTATGTGAAAGCTGCGGCACATGGACATCTACATCTACATCTATCTAAATGACGCATGTCAATATTTTTTATATTGTTCTTTATTGCATGCCTTAAAAAATAATACAAAGGGCGATTTCAATGCCTTGAGACATTTTTTTGACTTAATTTGACGTATGTATATCAATATACTCGTAGAATACTCGTAGAAAACAAAATAAAAATGATAATTAACAACGCTATATATACACATTTTACTAATGTATATTTACATACATAATTAATACATGCAAATTACTATGAATATATACGTGTATGGAAGATTCATGTAAAAAGCGTTGCCTTTAATAGATGATTACGTACCACCTTATTAAAACCATATTTATTGGGTGCTTTTTGATCTCATCTGGCAAGAAGTTGCAAGGACATGTAGCCTGAACTGTATAGGAGTTACCATAGAACTCGGTGAAGTGAAATACAGATTTTGTTGTTAGAGAAAGAATGTAGATTAGAGAAGGTAATGCAGTTTACTCTTAAGATAATAAAGCGAAGATGGAAAAGAAAACATTTAAATTAAAAATTATGACATTGACGTTGCAAATTATGACTATAAATTATATAAATAACATTAAGAGAAAAAGTTGACAATTTAGAATTTATTATTACCTATATTTGATAATTTGGAAAAGTTTGCATGCTTACTGTAACAACATAATACTTACCCTATTTATGACAAAAAAGGAATTCGAATTTGGATATCTTCGACAGTATTTGACATGAAATAAGCACTTCAAAACCAACTTACTTAAATTAAAATTATTAACTTACTAACTTGAAAAACAACAAGGCGTTTCATAACTATGCCACTAACACACTCGCTTGTTACTTTTCATAAGATAAGGGTATCATAAGACACACGCTACCCCTTTTTTAGGATAAGGTTGAAAATCGAGACTAAGTCCACCTGATGGTAAGTGGTTGCTGTGATATACCGATAGACATTTTCATGCATTCTCGATTACGAAACAAAATGCAGAAGCGTTGTCACCCGTGAGGACTAAGATGGAATGCCTCGTTTCCAGTAAAAATGGTTTCCGCTTCTCTTCACTACTTCGAAGCGTTTAAGTTATTTTACGCTGGTACTCTGTGAGAGCGTGGTCCTTCCCCGGACAAGCCGGTCT
Source organism: Parnassius apollo (assembly GCA_907164705.1). Lineage (NCBI taxonomy): Eukaryota > Metazoa > Arthropoda > Insecta > Lepidoptera > Papilionidae > Parnassius > Parnassius apollo. The sequence continues at coordinate 2,006,802 of CAJQZP010001045.1, read as the reverse complement.
ATTCATGCTACAACTATACCAGTCATATAGTTGGAACATGGCCCTACCACGTGCAAAACACCTGATGATAAGTGGAAGACCCTTAACATAAACTAAATCTATCCTCAGTTAAGAACCAAAATGCGAATGCGTTGTCACTCTTTGAACTAAGATGGAACGCCTCGTTTCCAGAAAAAATGGTCTCCGGTTCTCTACACTTACCATAAGAAACACAGGAGCATTAAACTGTTATTTTACGCTGGTATTTTGTGAGCCTGAGCTTTGATAACACTTGAGTTATTGAGACTACATGAGAATTTGCTGGGAGTTATTTAATTTTAAACACGTTTAGACTTTCGCGAAGTTTGTTTAGCTTTGAAACCGCTACTCGTAATAACGTAGAACTAAACTGCAACCAGATTTTGACTGCAATAATATCTATGTATGTGTGTGTGGATCACTAACAATAGGGTATTACAGCCATTTTCAAAACGTGTTTTAAATGAATCCTAGATTGATAACGAACCACTATAATTTTTATATAAATTTTTTAAACCGAATAGTGCCATAAAACTTAATACATGCAAAAAATTTTGCCACCAACAATTTAGGTATCCTTGGTAGATTAGTACTTTCTGCTTTTACGAATCCGTCTTCCAAGATGCCTTTTCAATAAAATTCGGAATAAAACTCAATAATTGTTATGATAACTTGAAAATTTTCGAAATAACACAGCACATTAACTAGTTCTCTTAATCAGTGACACAGAACACTAGTAACCTTAGGAGGGATCAGTGACGTCACGACAGTATATAATGTGGCGATCAGCATTTTGCAGATTTGAGGCACAGGCAAAAAAATTCTTAAAATTGAAATATTATAAATAAAAATCAGTATTTCTCGTTTACTTTTTACAAAATCTATCATAAATATATATTTTTTTAACATGGTGTAAAATACCCTATTCATATAAAAGAAGAAAATGTAATATATGTAAAAAAGTAACCCATACTTTGATGATTTTTTTTAATTACACGAATACTTGAGATTGAATAAAATAAATTTTACAGATTTTAACGCGTTTAATTTAACCTATTTTTAATGTCACATGTTCCAGATGCCTAACAACACACATGATCAAGTGGTAAGGTGGGAAAATATAAAAAAGTTAAATTAAACGCGATAAAATCTGTAAAATAAGTTCTATTCGTTGTTTTTTTTTATGCGGGTGGTATTTTTAGAGTGAGAATTGAGAAACCAGTATTACTGCGACCTAAAAGATCTATTATGATCGCTGATAAGGCTATAGTTCACTGCTAAGACCTATGTCTTCAATGAACATGTGTTTTGGGCTCTTGCCAGAATGCGCAATTTATTTTTACCTAATCCTAGGGCCTCTGCAGCGAATTTACGATCAAAAGTCCGAATTAAGGTTTCAGATTTTTTTAAGCACCAGGCCTAATAGACCAGATCTTAAGTGATTTATTGTAGTAAAGAGTTTCAAGGGTCAATCGGGCTAGGCTTTTTGAGATTTCAAAAAATGGCTCTGGTTACTCTGAGCTCTCCCGTGCGAACTTGTCGGCAATTTCATTGCCTACTATTTTCATTGCCTACTATTCTCGCGAAACCCGAAACCAATCTTAACAAGACCTCGTTTCGACGTTCACGCAGTCTCCAACTAGCTTCGAGCTTACTAAGTTTGATCTCAGTGCTAGCAGTGCTGCTTGACTATCAGAATTTATATAGATTATATGGTTGACGTAATATTCTTGCAGATTTATTTCTGAAGTATGGCGAAAATTTCTGCCTGGAATATATAGGTGTATCTATCCAAATTCATACCAAGTTTGAATTTAGGGCCTTCCCCATAACTTCCTAAGCCTACGTCGAGGCCCATTTTAAAGAATCAATATACAATATAAGGCTACCGACCTCAAATATAACCTTGGACAGATAACTTGTCCATTCAGCCAGTCTTCTCTGAAGGTTAATTCCACTATGTATGTTTGGTTAAACGTGTGTAGTGCTGGTGGCACAGGACCGTGCTTTTTGGCATTCCTTGGGGGAAGCCTATGTTCAGCTGTGGACTTGTGAAGGGCTGTAATGGTGATGATAATGATGGAACTCAATCTATAGCAAAGCAAGCTATGACCGCCCTGGACGTTACTCCTATATAAAGCGCGCAGACTTCTTTTGGTTGGCCTTATTACACCAGACAGTAGAGGCGTAGGTACGAGTCGGCCTATCTATGCTGCTGTACAGCAATAGGAGTACACTGGGACGCAAGCGCCAGTTGTTCCAAATCCTACCTAAAGCACATATCCAATGCGATTTCAACATTATGACACGTTGTTAAGGTGAGAGTTCCACGTTAGTTTTTGGTCGATTGTTACGCCCAAGTACTTAACTTCAGTGGAGAATGGTACTACTTTACCATTAAGTTTTGCTGTGACTAATTTGTCCAACCTTTTTTTTGTTTGTTAAAAAGCATTAAATACATTAACTGATAAACTGCTATCCCTACACCAATTATTTATGATGTTTGGGGCTCTTTGTATGATTAATGATAAAGTACTTTGGCAAAAACTCTTCACAATGCTAACAAGATTAAGATTGAGTCAACGAAGTCAAGAAGGTGACAAAACACCTCATAGGAGATAGCCTCTTGTAGTTGCAACCTTAATCGAAGTTCGAAATATTTTTGCCTTTCTGTTTAAAAGCATCGACTTCACCCACCTTATGGTTGTGGGGTCAACATTTTTATATGTCAAGCCCCCAACCAGCAGTGATGTGGGGTTTCTATCGAAGTCGTCCTCAATATTTAGAAAGGCACAAAGAGCTATTTCTTTAACATCCAATGCTTTTTCGACCCTGTGAATAACACTGATCAGTTCAGAGCTGTTTCCATAGATTTGCCTGTGTGATGAACAAGCTGGTTGTAATGTATTGGCCTCGTAGCTATTCCTTTGCCAATATCTTAAGGAGAAAGAAGGCTAGGTTTATAGGTCTAAAGGACTGTGAAAGTGTAGTCCTTTCTAACAGCCTAAGGTATAAATACAGTACAACTGTCCACCGTTCTGAAATATATCCCCATACAAAACTTGATCTGAAGATTTTTACCAGATAAGAAAGAAGGATATTGATTCTCGTCTGTAGTTGGATAGGAATTATTCCATCCTCCCCACTTACACACAGTTACAGTCTACTGCACCAGGTTTGGCCTTATTATATTTGCAGCCTCCTTATTACAAGGCCTTCGTAGGCCTCTGAAAGAGTTCGAATCAAAAGTCTTATGTGACACTGGGAAATGGGTTGACGCTAGTAACTCCAATGTTTCTGTTTAACTAGTAGTGAATTTGCCATCAGGCTTTTTAAGAAGCCCGATCCGATTAGGTTTATCTTTCGGTAGCATTTTGTGTAGTCTTTTACAGCGAGGTAAAGACTCAACATCCTTGCATAGCTTCCTTCACGGTGCTCTTTTAGCTTTCCTAAATTCTTTATTATATTTGGTTAAGGCTGCACTATAAATATCCCAATCTTTGGTTTTTTGACCCTATTGAATAGTTTCCTGGTCTTTTCCCTAATGTTCCACTAAGGAACTTTTCGTGTTGAAGTTTTGGTTTTGATGTAACAACTGTCTTCGAAGGCTTCACGGATTCCTACGGTTACAGTGTCCGTCACTAACTCCAGACTTTCAATGGCCTTGATGTTTTTAGGAAACGTTTCCAAATTCTTCCCAGTAGATTGCTTTTGGATCCCTAAAAGTAAAAGTTTCATAAGTTGGTGACAAACTCAATGTGTTTGTGATCAGAAATCAAGTTTTCACTACTAACATGCCAGTCATTTATCCGCCTGGATATGTTATTACTGTATTTATACTAACACTTCTTGCCTAGTACGCGTTACGAAGGTTGGTGTACACATTAAGTTTAGGCTTACCAGGCGAGTGGATATGAGAAAGTCATAAACTCACCTCCTTGGTTGATGTTAGTGCTTCTCCAGGCTGTTTCGTGAGCATTCCCATCATAACCTACCACAGGTTTGACGTTGTGTTATCGGGAGAACTCCGCTGCTCTTTCTAACTCGATGGCATGATCTGGGTTCTCTACGGGAAGATAGGCTGAGCAAATGATTACTCTGACCACTGTGCATCTTTAGAGATTTATGAAGGCTGTGACCAGGTCATCATTGCAGTATTCTGGAACAGTTAAAAGTTCAATCAGTTCAAAAAGTTCAGCTAAAAGCTCTGGGTGTACTGCCTTTAGTATTGACTAGGATCTTACCAGCAGCCAATAGTCCTACGACTTGACCGTTGGCCACCCAAGACTCTTGTATGAGAGAGAGGTCAATGTTATCCTAAACAAATCAAACTACAATTGCACCACAGTAGAAGCAGCTGCTGCATGGTAAAGATTTGTCTGTAGGATCCTCGTCCTACCCTTGAGACTAGCTATTTATAGGAGTAGAGTGGCAGGGGTCATTTTCACCTGCTAAAGACGAAGACGTCCTTTACTAGCACTCTTGACCTCACTACACCTTTCTTTCTACCGTTTCTACCTACCTTCCCTTACCCCCTACGACACCAGTGAAGGTGTGATCAGTGCCTTGGGTCTCAGCAACTCTCGCTGACTACGTTCCTAGTTCACCCTGCAAAGTGGAGGGCTGGTCTCGGGTAGGCACCGTTTGTGATAGGACTCCCTCCCTCCCTAGCCACGCATCCATCGGCACGGTACGCTTAACACCCTGGATTAGGTAGGATAGGAAAAAGTGGTTAGAACAAAAAGAAAAGAAAAAGGGGATCGTCTGAGTGTTTGTTCTGCCTGTTTCCATTCCATTACAGGCGGCAACCACTTGAAATCAGACTTGCCCTGGGGATCAAAACGACCTGCGCTCTCTCCCAAACTGCTCGCCAGATAGGAGAGCAGAAAAGGTGTTAGTTTATCTACTATCTACTGATGAAAAATAAGAGAATTAGGTAGATTAACCCCTTATTTTCGATGAGTTGCTTTGACGATGACTCGAGTAATCAATATTTATTTATTTATTTATTTATTTATTTACTCTTCACTGCATTTTTAATTAAAAAGAATACAAAAGGCGGATTTAATGTTATGAGGAATTCTCTACCAGTAAACCCATAGAGTGTTGTGAATTTGACGTAGTTGGAGTAGTAGGGAGCTAAGAAAAAAGATAATTAAAAGCTAGTACACAAAATGATGTTGGTAATTAAATACAATAAATTTTACAGATAAATAAACTGTACAAATATCTATCTTCTATATAAATGAAATACCAGTTATTCATTCATTAATCATGAGATCTTCAAAACTATACGCCCGATTAACTTGAAATTTGGAATATATATTTCTTACTCGACGTAGACACCCACTTACAAAGGACTTTGGAAAATCCCACCTCAGAGGGGGAAATACACGTACTATATATATATATATATATATATATATATATATATATATATATATATATATGTACGTGAGGGTAATATGGTCACTTTCTTATAACTCAAAAACTACAGCCCTGTTTGAATAGATGGCTTTGTGATACGATAGCTTTTCATCGGCCAATCAAATAATAAGGGCTCAAAAAGGCGCCGGCTTTATAGACACCGCTTTGACAGTTGACATTATAGTAAATATTTTAGTCGATTTTAGTATCGTGTAGTGTAGTTAGTTTTGTCAAGTTGATTTTTCGTAGTGTACCTAATATTCCCAAAGCTTGTTTGCCATTTTTTAATATATTAGTTATAGTATACGACTTTGTGTTTTGTCTCTCTCCTCCTCGTAGTTTTGGTTTCATATGGCGGAAAAAGTGAAGGTGTCCATATTACCCTCACGTACCTTATATTTGAAAGTAACAACATGGAAATCGCCACCACACACCAACTTCTACATTCTGGTAATCCTATTTTATTTATCCTTATTTTGCCTCTACAGATTACCTAGACGCAAACTACACTATAAAACGTGTGGAGACATGTCCGGATGTAGGCTTCTTCTTCGAGCGGGAGTTTGCATCAAACAACTTGGGGCCAGGCCTTTGTTATCTATGCTTCTGTAAAGGTGACGGAACTGCTGTTTGCTGGCAAAAAAAGAACAACCGTTGTGATGAGAAGTCGCACAGAACATTTAAGAAAAGGTATGATAGCAGCGTAATGAAAATTTACGAGTATTTTCCATAAGCATAGAATATTCGACTTAATCCTGGGTTGGTATTGAAGTAGGAACCAATAGTTGCGTAAAAGTGTTAGTTTTTAATTTAGTATATTGTGAATGTACCTATATCGATCCACGGCTATTACAATACACTTTTGATCTTATTGTAATTTTTATGGTAATAAAATTAATCAGAGTTTAGTATTATATTGGCGAATTTCATATTACACAGACGGTGTGAATTTTATGCTAAAATAGACAGTTTTAATTTCATATGATTATACGGACCGTAGAGACGTGGTAGCTCAGTGGCTAAGCACTCGCTGTTAATTTAGTAGTACACGAACAACCCGGGTTCGATCCCCGCCGGCACCAATTACTTTGTTAACTGCAATTTGAAGTGCTGATTTACCACGTGCTCAGCGGTGAAGAAAAACATCGCAATGAAACATGCATGCATGAGAAATAAGAAAAAAAATTGCGCGGCAGATATTTCCTTACCTTGTAATCCTCTCGAAATGAGAGGTGACCTGTGCTCAGCAGTGGAACGAATATAGGCTGTAACATTTACTTTAACACAGTGTGAATTTTTATGTAGATAATATTTAATGGAGTATGGAGTTCACACTGTCTATATAAATATTATATAATAATTCCATACTAAACAGACTGTGTGAATATCATATTACATAAACCGTGTGAAATTCATAATATACAGTCCGTGTTAAATTTCGTTTTCCACTAACCGTGTGAATGTCATAACAAAAGTTGGTGCTGCAGCCATAACAAACTTACATTATTGTATTATTTTTTCAGAGGAGCAAGATTTCGTCGGAACCCAGCTGGTTTTGCTGATGTTGCTCTAAAAGACGCAACCAGGAATTGTGAGCATTATTTTCTATTACTATTTTAATTTTATTAAAATTATGCATACTGACACTTTGGTCGTAATAGCAAATTATTTGGTCCCGGGTACGAATCCCTAGTTGGACCAAAATCAAGTCATTACGTTAACAGTGTTTCAAGGCCTGGCTTCGGAAAATTACGTAAAGCCGTTGATCCTGCGCCTGTTCTCTCTCCGGTTGTGTCGGTTTGTCGTCCCATCGGACTTCATATTTCGGTCTGGAGGACATTATTCCGGTTTGAAGGTTATATAGTATCTTAAGTACAGAAGCTGTGAGTATCTTATATCGTAGAAGTGACAGTCTGCTGGTGCTTCCTTTGTGTGAAGTTAGAGTTGGTGCACTGTTGGATAAAATTATTGTTTAGAGGTTTTCTGTATGATAGAACCTTTAATGTCTGCAGTGCGAACTGTGTGCTCATTATATCTAAATATATCAATAACCTGAAATGGCAATGGACGGACCATATAGCTTGAATAACCAATATCCGATGGAAGAAAACTTCTCGGTGGCTTCGTGTATGCAGAATGCGGAATGGACCTCTACTAAATAGAAGTGGATGGATGGTAGAAAGGATTTCGAGAGACAGGTTGATACTGGCAAGCAAAGTGTTGGGCTTCCACAAGTTGATTTGGACAGTCATCCAGGAAATCACAAAAGCAGGTGGGGGTAGGGACATGTTGGACACGGTGTCGGCAAGAATGTGGGAATACAAGGTAGGACTACCTTCATACCTATTTCTAGCACCAAAGCTTTGCTTTGTTTCGTAAAGCCTGAATTGCAGTGATTCGGTTTGAAATGATGATTCTATAAAAAATCGTATTGTGTAGAATTGAAAGTAAACGTGCCAGTTTCTGAGCTTTCACGGCACAACATGTGTGTATACATATGAGTATATCTTTGAGTGCACTCTGTTTAGTTTTCAGTAAGCAGCCGCCGTACCACTGCAAGCCGCTTGGGTCCAGTTTCAGCGACGGATGTCCACCAGGTAAATGAATACATTGTGACACGATCTAGACATTACTTTTTGAAAAACCAAGTTTAGTGTCCCTGTGTATTAAGATGCTGTGAAGTAGCGGTGTATGAATATCCACTAACCCATATCGATATCGTCTCGTGGGTGTCGTAAGAGGCGACAGAAGGGAACAAAAAAGGAGGTGGAAAGCAATGTTTTCCTTATAACATCTCGAAAATAGAAAACTGCGGTTGCCAACCTGCCTCCAAGCGTGGCAACTATAGCAAGTAACTCCTTCATGAGTCAATCTTTGGGGAGGCCTATGTTCACAGTGGACTTTGATATACTGTAATAATTTGTCCAGGGTAAAGGTCGGTGTTTTACTTTAAATCTAGTATTTTACTTTCTTCACGCAGTAGAGAGTCGTTTTTTGTACGTGGTAGATCCACGCTGCAACGTCGTTGTAAAATGAATGGGGCAGTTAGAGCGGTGAAAGACCCAGCTCTCACAGAATACAAGCGTAAATTAGCAGCTTAATGCTGCTGTGTTTCGAATGTTGAATGTCCGGAGAACCTTTTTACTGTAAACGAGGCATTCCATCTTAGTCCAAGTAGTGTCTATGAACCATAGAATCCACTTACCATCAAATGGACTGTGTACGCGTTATCACCCTTATCCTATAAAAAGATAGTAAAGCGCACTGATTTTACAAAATAATATTCACATTTGCCTTGAAGTCACTCGCCTTGTAATCTAATGAAAATACTCTGGCATCTTATTCCATTTTATTTTCATATATATATATATATATATATATATATATATATATATATATATATATATATATATATATATATATATATATATATATATATATATATATATCATCGTCACCATCACAGCCTTTCAAAAGTCCACTGCTGAAAATAGCGCTCCCACAAGAAATGCCACAAAGCGCGGTCCTGAGCCTCTTACAACAACGACTTCTTGTATGTCTCACCAGTTCGTCACTCCATCTAGAGGGGGGTCACCCTACACTTCGCCTACTAGTAAGAGGCTGCCAATTGATTGTTTTCCCTGTTTTACCCATCGGTTGTCGGTTCTTTGAGCAATATGGCCGGCCCTTTGCCATTTCAGCTTAATAATCCGTTGTGATCGTTACTCACACGTGTGGCTCCAAAAATGACGTGTACAGCTGCCCGTAGAACCTCTCAATCTCACTCAAAATCTCAGGTGTCCCGGAAACGATGTTGCCACACTCGCTATTCAGTTTAGACAATTGGCTCTTTCTAGCTGACAGATCTCTGCAAAAGACTTTAGAGCCCTGGTCCTGCTTAAACGCTTCTTCAATACGAGCTGTATTGAAGTTGTGTAAGTCCCGCCGCATATATTTGGAGATCTGTCTGAAACGGGCGGTATTGTTATTCATCTCAGGCTCGCAGCAGTGATCAACCTATTACTGGCCCCCTTTCCTATACTACACCTTGTTGGGTTTGGAAAAAAAGTGGTGGGCGTGACCTATGGTAGGACATTTGACTTAGAACCTTAACCACTCTCTCAAAAGAAAATGGTTGCCACTAAGATTATAGGCCCCTAAATAATGGTTCCAGTCATAACGTCAGTCATGTACTTTATGGACTGTATATTACCTTAATTCTCTTCTTTTAAAGTGTACACTGGAGAAGTCTTTAAATAAAACAGCGATTGTTCGTAAAAGCTCCTTGGAGATGCGATACCGAAATTTCACTACTTTTACTTAACTTTCCCTGATTTCGTTTTCTTCCTTGATTTATCAATTGAAACTGTATCTGATCCTGAACGAATTGCAAATTTCGTGACTTACTAACCTATCCCAAAATCTAAACCAGAAAGAGAACCGCACGATCAAAGCCATATTGAATTCATTTAATCGATGATTTTCACTATAACATTTCCATATATTATCCCGTATCTTTATTACCCGTGACCATATCACAAAACAACTACATTTCACACAAAGTACAACGAAAACACATTATAAAAACATTTACATTACATAAAGCATTAAGAAAATATTAAACAAAATGTCACAATTTTACAAGCAATTTTAAGACTGTAAGCAGTCGTAAACCTTAAAACGTCGAATATAAACTTATAATTCTCGATATGTATTAATATAATTCTCATTACTAATTTTACAATACAACAGTTTAATGCAAGATTAATACTTTTATGCACGAATAAAACTTTAATTTTATTATACACTTTTATTGTTATTTTGTTATTTTAATATTGAAACTAAATTTAATGAACATTTTTCTCATCTTATCATTATACAAAATCTATATAAAATATTTATTACATGCATTTTCATACTTTTATAAAAAATATAATTTTAATTAATTATTCTTAAGAAACGGTTCGGACCTGCTTTTTTCATTACTGCTAAAAACCTATGCGAGTTGAGAAACCCATTTCTGCATGACCCTCGGGGAAAGATGCCTTAGTTATTCATCCAATATTAATGCTTATCCCGGTTGGTTGCGCGGAAAACGATTCGCGTTTTTTTTATTTTTGACGGTAGGAACTTGTCGAATCATTATTCCCTTCCGAAACAATATCATTCGTACCCTCCTATCGACACATCGGGGTGGTGGGGTGGGAGGGGAAAGAAGACGATTCTAGAACATCGCGTAATCATCGGACCCGAGGATATATAAGACACGCGCGACCGACGCGCGCTCTCTTCTCCCGCCGCAGTCGTCGTTGAACTACAACCTCCTCTTCCCGCGCGCTCGTTTGGAAACACCTCACTAGTGGAAACCGCTTTGGCCTGGAAGCAGTCGAGCTCCAGGAACCCGCCTCACCTCGTGTGAGATATCGTCGCGCACCGCCTCTCTCCGGAGTGTTCCGGAAGTCGCCGCTATAGTAATCGACAGGAAGAAGAAACCCCGGTGAGTCAATACTCCTTAATTATACCTGCTTGCTAATAATTTAACCCGCTCCAATCTGTGTTTTTTTTCCTAGTCAAGCAGGATTCCTTTCATCGATTCGACAAGTAATAGTTTAGTTTAGGGAAGAGCGAGTGCATTGTACCGCATGCTATAGTAGTCGCTTTACGTAAGCGTAAAAGCAATCGCATATACAGTCCACTTTAGTTAATATCTCGCGTAATAGGTTTGAGGTTTGACCGGGGAACTAGATTTTCGGCAGCCTTAAACACGTGGCTCCACCATTTTATGGTCACTTCGGCAGGATCTGGATTGGTGTTTAGTGGTTATCCAACCATTTTCTGGTCGAATTATTAAATTAATTGTTTAGATAACGCACTCTAATTTATAGAATAGACTTAAATAGTGTTCGTTTAAATTAAAATTTTGATTTGTTACTCGCAAACAGAATTATTCATTTAATAGCGCTCGTATTTGGTTAAATTTAAAGCTTATTAAATAATTGAAACGGCGTGATAGCAACCGTTTGATACGCTTACCCCACAATTTTATAAAATTATTAGGTTTAGCAAACGACGCGTAGCCTTGACTGCATCGGGCGCTCGATCTGATTACGTAATACAGCACGCCGAGTATTCATCCTACGTCGTTTATGCGTGTGAGATTAATTGTGATTAATATAACTTTATTATAATAATTTAAAATGGCAGTTAGTGGAAGTGAAATCAAAATTAAAACGCTTTATGCCAAGAGGGACATACTCTTTTCGCGTGTGCAAAATATAAGTGATTATATAAAGAACATTCATATAGAGGCAGTGCGGGAGGCCTTTTTAAATGAAATCGAAACGATAGATAATTTGCGGACAGATTACGAAAGAATATTAGACCAAATTAATCATTCGGAACTACAAACCGACCCGAAATACATAGTGAACTACCAACCGCTGCTGGCATTCGAAGATATGTTGTGTCGCGTGAAGAGAACCGCAAAATTGCTACAATCTCAAGGTGAAGCGAAGCCTGAAATGCAGGTACGCCCTCGTGACTCAATTAGGTTACCGCCAATAGATATTCCGGTATTCAATGGTGATATTAAGACGTGGCCCTTCTTCTTCAGTAGTTTTCAAAACAATATACACAACAACCCATCGTTATCGGACGCTGAAAAATTATATTACTTAATTAGCAAACTTAGTGGCAGAGCACAGTCGATCTGCTCGGGTTTTACACCTACAGCAAACAATTACGTATTAATATTTGAAACGCTTAAAACTAAATATGAAGATAGGAGAATGTTAGCTTCCGAATATTTGAACCAGATATTCGATCTTAAACCTATATCATCCGCGAACATCAACGGCTTAGAGCAGTTTCTCGATAAATTTGTGGCATCGGTGGCTGCACTTAAGAATTTGAAGTTTGATGACCTTATGGACGTGGTGTTTCTCCATATAGCATTAAAGAAATTAGACTCCGACACCGTGCGTGCGTTTGAAATGGAGCATCGTAGCTCGGAGATGCCTTCCTTTCATTCATTAGCATCGTTCGTGCGAGATCAAATAAAGGTGATGCAGCGCTCACCGAACGTTAAACAGGAGATTAAAAGGTGCGTCGACCGTAGACAGACTCAACCATCTAAAATAGCAGGGTCGTTAACTTACGTAACCGCTACGCCGACATCACTCCAGCATACTTGTATAGTATGTAAAGATAAACACGGTAACTTATATAACTGTGCGACTTTTCGTAAATATTCACCAAGCGAACGTTATAAGTTAGTAAAGACAAACAACCTATGTTTGAACTGCTTAAGCGATAAGCATTTAGTTGCAAAATGCAATTCGAGTTCCGTATGTAGCAAGTGCGCCAGGAAACATCACACGCTATTACATTTTGAAAATAGCAACATAGCGGCGTCAAGTAAGGCGAATAAGGAATTCACCCCTACTAAGGTCAACGATTCTAGCGGTCGACCTGGTGATGTCGCTCTGTGCTCATTGGCAAATATGGGAGCACAACCTCCTTCAACCGTGTTACTGGGTACGGCGCGTATTTTGGTTAGGGATTCGCGTGGAAACAAACAAAGCGTCCGTGCACTGCTGGACAGCGGAGCCCAAAATAGCTTTATAACACGACAATGTTGTCAGCGCTTAGGCTTAGTAATAAATAGGTCACTTTCATGTCCTGTAGTTAAAGGCATCGGAGGTACTAGTAAAGCGACACAGGGATATATAAATTTAAAATTTTATTCTCGGATAGATCGTAACGTTAACTTTGATATAAATGCACTAGTAGTAGATAGGGTCACTGAACGGTTGCCAACCGTTTCGGTTGACACCTCGGCAATGATTGAATTTAAAAATTTGACTCTAGCAGACGACACTTACGCCGTTCCTGGAAACATAGACATGCTCATTGGGGCATCGCTTTTCCCTCATCTTTTGTTAAACAATAAGGTCAGGAGCAACTCCTCGCATACCGCGCCTTACGCACTGGAAACCGTATTGGGCTATGTGATCCTTGGCTCCGCCCCCATCCTAGATAGTATTTCGGCAGCCTCTTATTGTGGTATGGCTGTCGAACCGCTCGAGTCGTTAGTCCGCAAATTTTGGGAGATGGAGGAGGTGAACGTCCCACCCATAGCTAGTTCAGCTGACAGGATATGCGAGGAAATTTACGTCCGCACGACCGTTCGTGATCGCGACGGTAGATATAGTGTAGCGCTACCCTTTAAGGGAGATGTTTTATCTCTCGGCGATTCGCGTCAAATGGCGGAAAAACGTTTCTACAGCTTGGAGCGTAGGATGCTCGCTTCGCCCCAGTTAAAGGAAGCTTACGACGGCGTCATTAACGAATATATAAGAGAAGGTTACATATCACTTGTGGCTTCGAAATTAGATAACTACGAAGACACACCGTCGTATTTTATACCACACCACGGAGTCATTAGAGAGGACAAACTTACATCTAAATTACGTGTAGTGCTCGACGCTAGTGCTAAAACTAGCACTCACCTGTCGCTTAACGATATCCTCTATAGTGGGCAAAATTTACAGGGCAGTTTATTTGATATAATAGTCAATTTTCGTTTGTTTAGTATAGCACTATCCGCCGATATTCGCCAAATGTTTCTTTGCATAGGGGTCCGTGAATGCGACCGTAGATTCCAGCGCATTTTATATCGTTTCAACCCAAAGGAACCTCTAATGGTGTTTGAATTTAACCGCGTTTGTTTTGGTTTAAAGTCGAGCCCATTTCATGCGTTACGCACGGTGAGACAGCTCGCTCACGATGAAGGTCCCTCTTATCCTAAAGCTAAGAGGGCAATTGAGAGCGGATTATATATGGATGATTTTGTGTATTCGGTCGATAGCGTGGAGGAGGCCACCCTAACCACCGCCGAGGTTATAAGGCTCATGAAATCAGGTCAATTCGATCTTGTGAAGTGGACTAGTAATTCGCGTCCGGTTTTAGATACAATCCCACTATCACACCGTCTTTCGGCGATAAAGGAATTCGACGATTCCGATACACACAAGGTGCTCGGTCTGTGTTGGTCACCAGAGTCCGACGTGTTTAGCCTTAAGGTAAATCCGCCCGTAGAGAAATGCACAAAGCGCACAATACTGTCATGCGTTGCTAGATTATGGGACGTCATGGGTTTCGTAGCTCCGGTGGTATTATACGCTAAGCTTTTGATTAAACAACTTTGGTTATTTGAATGCGATTGGGATGACTCGCCGCCTGACAGCATTGTTCGATTGTGGCAGCGCTTTAGAGAGGAACTTCCTTTACTAAGAGAAATTAAAATACCGCGTCATATAAATGTCGATAGAAATAGCAGCATAACGGTTGTTGGATTTGCAGACGCCAGCGAGAAGGCTTACGGGGGGCGTTGTATATTTCCATGTCCAGAATAATGGTAGAAATTCGATTAGCCTCATTAGTTCTAAGTCGAGAGTCTCCCCCCGTAAGGTTGTCTCTCTGGCGCGCTTAGAGCTTTGCGCAATATTAGTACTCACCAAGCTTATTACCACAGTTATCGGCGCATGTAGGGATAGAGTTCACATAGAAAGAATATTTGCCTTTTCCGACTCCACCGTCGCCTTATGTTGGGTTCATTCTTCACCCCACCATTGGGATACGTTTGTCGCGAACCGAGTGGCCAAGATCCAAGACGAGTTAGAAACGCGGAACTTTTATCACGTGTCCGGTAAGGAAAACCCTGCCGATTGTCTATCCCGGGGACTCACCCCGATGCAAATAATGGACCACCCGCTTTGGTTCCATGGACCTTCTTGGGTTCACTTGGATCCCTCACAATGGCCAATAACCGATTTCGAACCTTCGTCAGTGTCACAACCGCCGGAAGAGAAGAGACACGCTCTAGTGGCGAACGTTTCGAGCGAGGTTTCTCCAATCATTGCTCTGGCGAACCGCTTGTCCTCTTGGTCGAAATTATTGCGTAGCGTAATTTACGTTTGTCGATTCGCGAAGCTTTTACCGCGACGTCCGTATGTCTTAGCATCCGATTACAACTATGCCGAGTCGCTAGTATTACGTGAACTTCAACGTGCGCACTTCTCTGAAGAAATTACAAGATTACAATCGAATAGAGCTTGTAGTCGCGCCTTTCAACGCCTTAAGCCATTTTTACAGGATGGGATTGTAAGGGTAGGTGGACGCTTGTCCAACTCGCAGTTGAGTTTCGACCAACGGCACCCTATAGTTTTACCGCGTAAAGACCATATCATGAACTTATTAGTCGATTATCATCATAAATTGAACTCGCACGCTGGCCCCGATTTATTAATGTCGATCTTGCGCCAGAATTATTGGATTCTTTCTGCACGTAGTTTAATACGCAATCGGGTGCACAGATGTATAGCTTGCTTTCGGGCACGCCCCAAGCCGTCATTTCCGGAAATGGCGGAACTTAGATCTTGTAGAGTGATACAATCGGTAAGCCCTTCACGCACACCGGGTCTGATTTTGCTGGTCCGTTTAAGGTCACGCTCACTCGCGGGCGTGGTATAAGATCCACAAAGGCTTACGTCTGCATTTTCGTATGTCTAACTACTCGAGCAGTGCATATAGAACTCGTTGGTGATCTAAGCACAGCAGGCTTTATGGGTGCATTTAAAAGATTTCTATCGCGCAGAGGCCCTGTAAGTAAATTATATTCGGATAACGGTACGAACTACGTCGGTGCAAAACGTATTCTATCGGAACTACACGAGCTCTTAGCTAGCAAGTATTATAATTCGGAGTTCGCTCACATTCTAGCCGAGAACCGCATTGAGTGGTCTCTGAACGTCCCAGCCGCGAGTCATTTTGGGGGCAATTGGGAGACTAATATTAAAAGTCTAAAGAGCCACTTATACCGAGTAATAGGAGATCAAATTTTGTCCTTCGAAGAGCTAAGTACGGTGCTCGCTCAAATTGAATGCGTAATGAATAGCCGCCCACTTTGTCGGACGTTATCTAGTGACCCCTCGGAACCGCTGGCTCTAACTCCAGCACATTTTTTGACTTTAACGCCTCTAAGGTATCTGCCCGCCGCGGATATGGATGAGAACAGACTTAACATTTCCACACGCCACAAATTATTAGATCGGTTAGTGCAATCGTTTTGGAAACGATGGAGGATGGAATACTTGCATACTTTGCAGTCTCGGCAAAAATGGAACACAGCGACAGAGCCTTTAGCTGTAGGAACCGTAGTTGTGCTCACTAAGGAGAATACGCCGCCTCTCCACTGGCCGTTAGGAATCGTCGAGGAGGTCTTTCCCGGTTCCGACGGAGTAATTAGGATAGCTCGCGTTAAGACCACGGTTGGGTCTTACCTACGTCCGGTTATCCGTTTGTGCCCCTTGCCTCTTCCATAATTTAAATTAGCTTTTTGGACTGAAATTGTAGTTTAATTTAGGTAATCTTAGCGTTAGTTAGTTATTTGTTAGTCGATCTTAGCTCTAGTTGTTTAGTTATTTTTTTTTGAAGGAAATCCTTCAAGGGCGGGGGGAGATGGTTGCGCGGAAAACGATTCGCGTTTTTTTTATTTTTGACGGTAGGAACTTGTCGAATCATTATTCCCTTCCGAAACAATATCATTCGTACCCTCCTATCGACACATCGGGGTGGTGGGGTGGGAGGGGAAAGAAGACGATTCTAGAACATCGCGTAATCATCGGACCCGAGGATATATAAGACACGCGCGACCGACGCGCGCTCTCTTCTCCCGCCGCAGTCGTCGTTGAACTACAACCTCCTCTTCCCGCGCGCTCGTTTGGAAACACCTCACTAGTGGAAACCGCTTTGGCCTGGAAGCAGTCGAGCTCCAGGAACCCGCCTCACCTCGTGTGAGATATCGTCGCGCACCGCCTCTCTCCGGAGTGTTCCGGAAGTCGCCGCTATAGTAATCGACAGGAAGAAGAAACCCCGGTGAGTCAATACTCCTTAATTATACCTGCTTGCTAATAATTTAACCCGCTCCAATCTGTGTTTTTTTCCTAGTCAAGCAGGATTCCTTTCATCGATTCGACAAGTAATAGTTTAGTTTAGGGAAGAGCGAGTGCATTGTACCGCATGCTATAGTAGTCGCTTTACGTAAGCGTAAAAGCAATCGCATATACAGTCCACTTTAGTTAATATCTCGCGTAATAGGTTTGAGGTTTGACCGGGGAACTAGATTTTCGGCAGCCTTAAACACGTGGCTCCACCACCGGTCGTACATGTACATGATTTCACTCTAGCATTAAACTTTCCTATCTAATCTATTACTGATACGTCTTATCAGTGATTAAAACATTTAATTAAAAGTGAATGAAAATAATTTTAATATTTCATTCGCATTACATAGTTGATTGCTACGTGATACATGACTCTAAGTTTCTATAAATATCTTTATTTTTCTCAGAAATCAGCATTTTATAAAGTTAACATAAATTTAACATTAATTTTAAGAAACAATGAATGATTTCGTGAGATGTTTATCTCGCGTTGCCAACACTGTCTGTTCAGATGCCTGTATACTGTCAAATATGCTGACTGCAGCTTCATTTCCCGTTTAACAGCTAAGAAATTATAAGTATGATCGGAGAGTGTTTGTGTTCTTTTCCGGCGGGTCTTATAGAACTTAGCTCTGACTGCATGGAGACTTTCCATGAGCTTGTCGTTCTTATCGTCCACTATATTGCAGTCTTCTGGGCGCTGAAAACGGTTTTGTAATTCGAGCTGAAAGTTTTCGGGATCCTGAATTAGCGCACGAGGGGACGGAGCATTGACTTCATTAGACAAAGACCTCTTCAACTTAACGTTTAGATTCAGTGTGCTTCTCACCATTCGGTGATCGCTGCTAATTTTTACCCTTGCGATCACTGAGACATCACTGAACAGTTGGCGTCTGGTCGTCATAATGAAGTCAATCTAATTTTTTGTCGAACCGTCGGAGCTCGACCAGGTCTATTTCCTGTGGGGCCGCTTCTGGAAGAAAAAATTCATCGTAAAGAGTCCTTCTTTCTCCATGAAGTTGGCTAGCTGCTGGCCCCTTGAGTTCTGTTGCCCTATTCCAAATTTACCGCTTCTCACCTTCTCACTCACCACTTTCTCTTGTGCCTAGTTTTACGTTGAAGTCTCGTCGTATATATATCGTATAGAGGGTTTTGAAGGAATGCATGGATCTAGAGATATCCTCATATATTTCCTTCCCCTCCTCATCGGGATGTGCCAAGGTTGGTGTGTAAACCTGTATAACCATCAGCGGATACCGTGAAGATACCGTGAAGTAAGATGGAATGCCTTGTTTCCAGTAAAAAGAGTCTCCAGTTCTCTACATTCACCATACGAAACACAACAGCATTAAGCTACTATTTCACACTGGTATTCTGTGAGAGCGAGGTCCTTTCCTGGTTGAGCCGACCCATTCGTGCTACAACTATACTACTAATATGGCTCTGCAGCTTGGCTCTACCACGTATAACGTGCGTGCGTTATATATTGCCAGGTCATGTCTTTTTGGGTGGCAACTGAACCTCTACCGGATATTCTGAGCACCCCCTGCCCTGTCGTTACCATGGTCGCCACCGCAGCCAGGAATAGCGGAGCCGTCGGGGACTAGGGGCCGTTTGTTTGTGTCGTTGCTCATGAAGGGATGTTTGACATAGTTGCCACGCATGGTGAGCGGGTTGGCAACCGATGTTTGTTATGGTATGATTTCTGTTAAGATGTTGCTCCCCATCTCCTGCCTGTCTTTCTCTGTCGCCTCTTACGACACACACGTGAAGACATGGGGTAGTGGATATTCTCAATCGTTGCCAATGACGTAATGAAAATATTTTAATAAAAATCCTATGAAACTATGAAATAGTGATATTACGTGTGAATATTACATTTTAAGCAATAAAAGGTTGTGGTAGATACAAAGATACTAAAATGAGTCTTTGCCACAATGAGAAGTTAGCGTAAGTGTCGTAACTAGCCTACCAATCAAATCAAACTATTCAAGTGCAGTGAGCGATAACTTAAATAGTGTATCAGCAAACTCGCCGGAACTTTCACCATTAATTAGTCTTTTATCTGTATATAAAAAGTTGTGTTTACGTCAAAGAGGACCAAAGTTATGACGACGGCTTCAGTAAAATTATTGCTACGTTCACAGAAGTTAAAAGAGCTCAAGAACACAGGTAATAAGTGTAAAAAATGTAACAAAATTTGTTGATTTATGCATACTCGTAATTTTTTTTTTTTTGTTTTTGTTTTTTGGGGGTGTGGGGGGCGTTGCGTTTGGTTTTTTTTTTCTTTTTTTTGAGGGGTTTTTGTTGTTAAAACTTTAAACCCTTTTATATTTGGAGTATGTGGCTCGTTGACCCGAAACCATTCGGCAGTCTTCGGAAGCCCCCGGCGTAGAAGCAACCAGTTCGGTTTTTCTCGTCTCTCCAGTCAATCGTATCGTCCGACGCCGTCAGATTTCATTTTGAGGTACCAATATTAGAGGGTCTATTTGTGTAATTTATTTGTAAATAGTTCAATCCAAATTTTTAAATACGCTATAATAAGTACAGTCGTCGGTTACGTCGTTGATAAGCAAAAATATATATCTATATCTTAACTTTATTTATTGTGATGATCCTAAGCACTATAAAAGTGTAAAAGGAAAACTGGTAAAGAATATCTCAAGACCATAATTCGCAACATGTAGTTGTTATCTTAAGCATAAGTAGTAAGCGTGTCGCTAAGAAAGTAAACAATAAGCAAAAACTTTAGAAACGAATTCTGCAATTTAAGCATTCTGAATTGATATCATTCCATTCCTACAGAAATTATGGAAGTGCCGTTGAAGCTGTATAATTTGTTAACAAATAAGATAATAAATTATGTTTACGTTGTCACTATTTGCAGACGATTGGTGTCTGGGATGTACAGTTTGTGATTGCGATACCTCTGGCCACTGGAACTGTCATATTCTAAGTTTTTGCTCAGACAGTAAGTAAAGACATTTCATTTTTAAAAGATAAGTATAATTTGTCTACTCCTACTGGCAGTGTGTGATAGTGACAGAAAATAATAATAATATTCAAGATGATTTCTTAAATTTACGCGAACACTACACATTGAAATAATATTAGTTTTTACGGAATTTATCGCGTATATTTAACTTTTTAAATACCCGACGTTTCGACAGCTTTACAGCACCCATGGTCACGGGGGACTGAGATGTTCAACGTCCAGATGTCACAGTTAATCGCGGTTACCATAGATTAAAATTTAACTTTTGTTCCGATCAACACAGTATGAACTTATGGTATCTTGAAGTCTTGCAGTTATATGCTTGGGTTGGGATTTAATTTTATTTATTATAGGATCCCCAGCAGATGGTAGCACCCAGCCATCTTCTCTATTGAAATTAGGATGTTTTTTGATTTCAATAGCCTCGCGAATCACCCTTGGAAGGAATCGGTGTTCTTTAGCGAGGATTTGTGTTCTATCAAATCTGATGTAGTGACGGGGGCGATCCTGTACGTGTTCACAGACTGCAGACTTCCCGGAGCGTCCATTCTTCACATCAGCTATATGTTATATAACGCGGGTTTTAATTGATCTTTTAATTTGTCCTATGTAGGAGAGACCACATTCACAATCAAGCTCCTGCATCTTGCAGAGAGACGTTACACTTGACTGATGGTAAAAACTAACCAATCTTCTTCGGCGGCTTGAAGTTTGTTTTGATGGAAGCTTGCTTCAAGGTGTAGCCAATCTTGTCAGTGACTCCTCTAACATATGGCAGTACAGCAGGTACCCACTCGACTGTGGCCGGCTTCACTCGTTC
Organism: Parnassius apollo; assembly: GCA_907164705.1. Taxonomy (NCBI): domain Eukaryota; kingdom Metazoa; phylum Arthropoda; class Insecta; order Lepidoptera; family Papilionidae; genus Parnassius; species Parnassius apollo. The sequence goes on along the minus strand of CAJQZP010001045.1, from coordinate 1,985,537 downwards.
ATTGTGACGTAGGCGCGGGACCCGAAGCTTGTTGTTATGCAAAACTTGCTTTACATGGTGGAGCTCGGCAGCCAGGTGCTTACTGTCACAGATCCCTCGCGCTCTCTGAAACAAAGATTTACCCACGATAGCTAACTGTGAAGGATGGTGGTGAGAATCACCGTTTAAATATCTATTTGAATGGGTCTTTTTTCTATACACAGTATGGCTCAAGGTGTTATCAGGATTCCGAATTACTAACACATCTAGAAAAGCTAAAGATTTGTTTGCCTCTAACTCCATTGTGAACTGAATTTTAGAATTTATAGAGTTAAGATGGTCTAAAAATGCAGTTACTTTATCTAAAGGTAGAATTGTGAAAGTGTTGTCTACATACCGCTTGTAGAATCTTGGATTTACTGGAGAAGTAAGCAGGGCTTTCTCCTCAAAGTCTTCCATGAATATGTAGGCGACAATGGGAGATACAGGTGGGCCCATTGCCACACCAACTACTTGCTTGTAGAACTCCTCCTTCCACAATAGGTAGCCAAATATAAGGGAGTGTCTGAGTAATACTGCATATTCTACGGGCATGTTGTTTTCTTCCAGCCTTCTAGTTACAATTGAGATGCAGTCTTCAACAGGTAAGCATGTAAACAATGACTGCATATCAAAACTGACCATAGTTTCATTGTCTGCCATATGTAGGTCTTTAATCTCGCTGACAAAGTGCTCTCGAAACGTCGGGTATTTAAAAAGTTAAATATACGCGATAAATTCATAAAGTACATACCGTAAGGTCAAAACAGAACCTACAATTAATACGCTTAAAACAACTAGCGATCTAATTAAGAAATACTCCAAGAAATTGAATCTAGGCGTAAATTCGATGATACCTTCGTGTGCAAAACCTCCCAAGTTGTATGGGTTACCAAAAATACACAAACCTAATGCTCCATTACGTCCAATAGTGAGTCAAATCGATTCGCCAACGTACATATTGGCTCAACACTTAGCCAAAATATTATCACCACTCAGAGTACACACAAGAGCACATACTAAGGATTCATACCATTTTGTCAGTGAGATAAAAGACCTACGTCTTGCTGACAATGAAACCATGGTCAGTTTTGATGTTCAGTCTCTATTTACATGCCTACCTGTTGAAGACTGCATCTCAATTATAACTAGGAAACTAGATAAAAATAACATGCCACCAGAATATGCAGTACTACTAAGACATTGCCTTACATTTGGATATCTATTGTGGAAAGAAAAGTTTTATAAGCAAGTATGTAGATGGTGTTGCGATGGGCTCACCTGTATCTCCCATTGTCGCCGATATATTCATGGAAGACTTTGAGGAGAAAGCCCTCATTACTGCACCTGTTACAAGGTTCTACAAGCGGTACGTAGACGATACTTTCACAATTTTACCATCAGACAAAGTAACTGCATTTTTAGAACATCTTAATTCCATAAACCCTAAAATTCAATTTACTATGGAGTTAGAGGCAAATAATTCCTTAGCTTTCCTAGATGTGTTAGTCATCCGAAATCCTCACACACCATAGGTCATACTGTGTATAGAAAAAAGACCCATACAAACTGATACTTAAATGGTGGATTTCACCATCATCCTTCACAGTTAGCTACCGTGGGCAAATCTTTGTTTCAGAGAGCACGAGGGATCTGTGACAGCAAACACCTGGCCGCCGACCTTCAGCACGTCAAGCAGGTTCTGCACGACAACTAGCTTCGGGTCCCGCGCCTCCGTCACAGTGACCGAGTGAAGCCGGCCACAGTCGAGCGTGCGCCTGCTATACTACCATATGTCAGAGGTTTCACAGACAAGATTGGCTACATCGTGAAGCGAGCTTCTATTAGAACATTCTACAAGCCGCCGAAGAAGATTAGTCAGTTCTTACCATCCGTCAAGTGTCATATTTCTCTACAAGATGCAGGAGTGTACAAGCTTGATTGTGATTGTGGTCTCTCATATATAGGGCAAACAAAGAGATCAATTAGAACCCGCGTAAAAGAACACATAGCTGACGTGAAGCATCAACGTTCCGGGAAGTCTGCAGTTTGCGATCATATACTAGATGGCCCCAACCATTAAATCAGATTTGATAGACCACAAATCCTCGCGAAGGAACATCGATTCCTACCAAGGATGATATGTGAGGCTATTGAAATTAAAAAACATACTAATTTCAATAGAGAAGGAGGCTGGGTACTACCACCTGCTTGGGATCCTATTTTAGCGAGATAAATAGTCTATACAAATAATTCCACAACACTGACAGTTAAAATGTTTACTTTAATACACACAAGCAGGAGATACACAATTTAGCACAAACAAGCAGGAGATACATAAGCCAAGATAAAAGAGTTCATAATAAAAATACAGTCTAGCAAAAGCACAATCAATATTAACCGTAATACTTAAAGTCTATGGCGAGAACAAGGCATTAGCGTTAGCTAGCAAGCAACATGCGTTCCGCGTCGTATCGGTAGAACGACTTGTGAACGCGGTGCGCGGACGCAGGCGATCCTTTAGCCAGCTGTGTTAACGGAATTCAGGGTGGCGCGTTCAACGCCCGGCTGTTGCTACGTGCATTGTGTTGAGAGTATATAGTGGTGTAATATATAGTCGTGTAAAAGTATTGTATATGTTGAGTGTGAGAGAGTATGTATGTGTGTATCTGTGTGGCATATGTGTGTGTATAATGTAGGAAAGTAGCCTACATTCACTCCCCCCCAGAGGCCATCTTATGGTCTATAATAGTCCAGGAATCTAACACGGCGTCCAGACCTGAATGGGACCCGTCAGCTAAAATGTAAGCCGGTTTAAGTCTGTCGATTGAGACATTCATCTCTTTGCCTTTTACCAGGAGTTTAAATACCTTATCTCCTCTGGCGAGTACCTTGTGCGGACCTGAGTACGCAGGTTGCAAACTCGTACGCGAAGCGTCTTCTCTTAAGAAGACGTGTTCAGTAGTTGCGAGATCCTTGTATACAAAAGTTTTTTCTTTTATATGGCGTGAAGCTGGGACAGGTTGCAAATGTTTAACAAAATTATGCAACCTGGCTGTAAAATCGGTTATATCCGACGTAACCTTTATGGTGGGGTCAAAAAATTCACCAGGTAGCCTAAGTGGTTCTCCATATAGCAGTTCGGCAGACGAAGACTGCAAGTCTTCCTTAAATGCACTACGAATGCCAAGAAGAACTAAAGGTAAAGATTCAGTCCAATGTTCATCTGCATGGCACATGATCGCTGCCTTGAGCTGCCTGTGGAAACGCTCTATTAAACCGTTGCATGCCGGATGGTAAGCTGTTGTTCTTTTATGCTGGAACCCATTTATCTTCGATAAATATTGGAACAAAGCGGATTCGAACTGTCGACCGCGATCTGTAACAATGTCTACTGAACAGCCGTACCTAGCTATCCATCCAGACAGCAGTGCTTTGGCAACGGTATCTACGATAGGTACGACCTCTGGCCATCGTGTAAAGCGATCGACTGCAGTGAGGCAGTATCGAAAGCCTTGCGATGGAGGCAGAGGCCCCACAAGATCGATGTGGACGTGCTTGAACCTTGCACGCGGTAGGTTATATGTGCCTAAAGGCGCAGATACGTGTCGCGTCACTTTGGCAAGTTGGCAAGCCAAGCAGGCACGTGACCACTCTCTGCAGTCCTTCCTGATGCTAGGCCACACAAAACGCTCTGCAACTAGTTTTGCTGTAGCGTTCGCGCCTGGATGGCTCAAAGAATGCAGACTTTCAAAAACTTGTCTGCGCAGCACTTTAGGGACAAATGGTCTGGGAGTCGGTGTACTGACATCGCAGTACATGCATGTTCTACTCCCAGGAATGTCATACTTCTCTAAGCGAAGGGATGATCCACCTTTGAGAAGTTCAGCCAGTTCGAGATCTGATGCTTGAGCTTCGGCCAATGTACTGAGATTGACGGGCGCTTGCAGTTCTTCAATTCGAGATAAGGCATCGGCAACAACATTGTCTTTACCAGATATATGCCTTATGTCGGTCGTGAACTGTGAAATGTAGTCTAGATGTCTATACTGCCTAGACGAACAGTTGCCTTTCCTCTCGCGGAAAGCAAAACTGATAGGCTTGTGGTTGGTATAGACAATAAAATGTCTCGCCTCTAACATATGCCGAAAATACTTAATGGCCTCATAGATGACATGAAGCTCTCTATCGTATGGCGAATATTTTTGCTGCGCAGAACTCATTTTGCGTGAGAAAAACGCAAGCGGTTGCCATGTGCCGTTTTTGTACTGCTGCAATACCGCACCCAAAGCTATATCTGAGGCGTCAGTAACAAAAGCGAGCTTAGAATGTGTGTCAGGGTGAGCTAGTAAAGCTGCTTCAGATAGGCTTAGCTTACAATCGTCAAAAGCCTTACTAGCGCCTCCTGTTAAATTTATTGGTTGTGAACCTTTTGTGGCTCCTGCAAGCAATGCATTTAAGGGAGCTTGAATGCGCGCAGCATTAGGCAAAAATCGCCGGTAGAAATTTATCATGCCCAGAAATCTTCTGAGCTGGCGAACGTTTTTGGGCGAAGGAAAATCTTTAATCGCCTGAACTTTCTCCTGGAGAGGCTTAATACCATTGGCGGTAATTTTATAACCCAAAATGTTACGTATGTCGCACCGAAAACACATTTAGAGGTGTTGATCAACATCCCATACTCATTCAGTCGGTTAAATATCTGGCGTAAATGCTCCTCGTGCTCTGACGCGCTCCTCGAGAATATTAAAAAGTCATCCAGGTAACAGTAACAAAAATCTAAACCACGCGTGACCTCATCCACGAACCTTTGGAAGGTTTGACTTCCATTACGCAAACCGTAATTCATATACTTAAATTCGTATAAACCAAATGGTGTAGTAATCGCGGTTTTAGGTATGTCTAATTCACAGACAGGTATCTGATTATAGGCCTTAACAAGGTCTAAGGTAGTAAATATGTTACATCCAGCGATGCTGTGAGTAAAGTCATGGATGTGCCTTATGGGATACCTATCAGGAATAGTCCTAGCATTAAGCAACCTATAATCGCCACAGGGTCGTCAGCCATTCTCTTTTTTGGGAATTAAATGTAAGGGAGAGGCCCATGAACTCTCTGATGGTCTGACGATAACGCTAGCAAGTATTGACTCGAATTCTTGTTTCGCGATTTTTAAATTATCCGGGGCAAGACGCCTGGGAGAGCATGAAATAGGAGGACCTGGTGTAGTGCGAATGTGATGTACGGTGTTATGTGGAATGTTACGTTGCATCCCAGCCGGGCGTGTTATTTCTGGAAAATTGGCTAGAATATCATGGTACCTCGTGTCACCAGTCGCAACCTTAACGGACGAAACAGCATCTAAATTTTTAACATACAAAGCATTGACAGAAACAGTTGTGGTATTATCTACAAGGCGGTGATTACGACAATCTACAATTAAATTATAAAAAGAGAGAAAGTCTACACCAATAATAGCCTTTGTTATATCGGCAACTACAAAACGCCATTTAAAGTCTCTACGAAGGCCAAGATCAAGAATAAGGTGTACATAACCATACGTGTTGATGACACTCCCGTTGGCTGCGCAGAGTTGGTAGGTGGTCTTCGTACGCCGCTCAGGAAGCCATGCACGAGGAAAAACACAGAGGTCGCGACACCCGTGTCGACCAGGAACTGCATTTTCGATCTTCGGTCCGTGACGAAGAGACGACCAGTAGAACTTGGGCAATCATCAGTCGCCATTAACGACTGCCCTTCATGTTTTCCGCCTGAAAATCACATGGGCGAACACACCTTTTGGCGTTGACACCGAATTTCGCATGGAACCAACATTTAGGATGCCTTCGATAGGAAGATGCTGATCGGGTTGATGATGAAGTCTGCGACGCTCATGATATTTCGTGCGAGAGCGAGATCTCCGATGAAGGCTTGTTGTTAGGTTTTCCACTTGCTTTCTTAATTCTGCAATTTCTTTGGCCATCAAATCCATCGTGGTACCGGGAGTTGGAGGTGCACAGTAACTGGTGGTAGCTATTTGAGGCAAAGATATAGCAATGTCCTGGATTCTGTCCGCTAAATCTGCTAATATCTCGAGCGAGGCGGTCGGTTGTGCTGCCAGAACTGTCTGGATGTTGCTGGCAGTCTACTCGTCCAAATTGTCTTCACGAATTCATCCGGAACGCTAGGACCCGCTAGACTTTGCAGGTGCCGGAGAAATTGTGACGGTTTCCTGTCACGGAGCTCTTCATGCATGAGCAATTGCTTAACCTTCCTTTCATGAGACGCACTCAGTCTTTTAATAAGCTCTGACATAAGCTTTTCGTATTTGTCACTGGCAGGAGGACTCACAATAATGTCTTTTATTTCCTTAGATACCTGATGTTCTAACTGACCAATGAAATAGTTGAATTTAGTAGAATCATTAGTTATACCTGAAATCGCGAATTGTCCTTCTACCTGAGCAAACCAAATCTCCGGTTCTTCTGGCCAAAATGGCGGAATACGAATTCCAACTTTGCAAATGTCGGAAGGCCCGACAGACATGTGCTCACCACTGTGCTCGCGTTGTTTAGCCATTATAGTATTAAATACGTATTCAGCTCGGGGTCACCAGTTTAGCGAGATAAATAGTCTATACAAATAATTCCACAACACTGACAGTTAAAATGTTTACTTTAATACACACAAGCAGGAGATACACAATTTAGCACAAACAAGCAGAAGATACACAAGCCAAGATAAAAGAGTTCATAATAAAAATACAGTCTAGCAAAAGCACAATCAATATTAACCGTAATACTTAAAGTCTATGGCGAGAACAAGGGATTAGCTTTAGCGAGCAAGCAACATGAGTTCCGCGTCGTATCGGTAGAACGACTGGTGAACGCGGTGCGCGGACGCAGGCGATCCTTTTGCCAGCTGTGTTAACGGAATTCCGGGCGGCGCGTTCAACGCCCGACTGTTGCTACGTGCATTGTGTTGAGAGTATATAGTGGTGTAATATATAGTCGTGTAAAAGTATTGTATATGTTGAGTGTGAAAGAGTATGTATGTGTGTATCTGTGTGGCATATGTGTTTGTGTATAATGTAGGAAAGTAGCCTACACTATAATTCAAAATACAGTTAGTTCATTCTGCGTAGATCGGACCAAAGACCCACACCCACACAGTCTTCAAGTCTAAATCATTCATACACAATTCATTCAAACATATTATAGTATTTTCCTTCAATCTACATTTATACTTCTACGCTGTAATGTAGTGGTAGACACAGATGTGTGATGCCGCCAACGCTTGAATAGACCATTTATTCGATCTAAGATCAAGTAATGATCCGTCCCTACGTTGGACCCCCGGTAAACCCTTGTAACTATGACTGCGCTCCTCATTTTTTCATCCACAATTATGAAATGTGTCATGCGTCTATCATCGCCTATTTCCTATGTACACATCTGAATCTTCTTATGACAAAAGAAAGTGTTCGTCACAAAAAAGATTCCTTTCCACAAATACGGTGAGGAGATCTTCACCATTCTCGTTTATACTTTCATCACTAAACTTTCCCAATATCCTTTCATAACCAGACCTCTTCACTCCAACCCTTCCATTATTCTTATAACATAACAATATTTTCATTTTTCTTACATTTCCTCAAAACCATCCTTACCATGTCCCAAAACTGCTCTCGAATACAAGTGGGCTTGGAAATGTTTCGGGCGTATACCCCTAGCACAAACAGCTTCTATAAGCCCACTTTCATACGTATCCATAACAGCCTTGGGCTTACATTCATAATCTTTCACATCTTGACCCATTCTTTCTGAAAGGATGATACCGACTCCCTGGCATGCCCGCTCGGTCTCGTCTACACCGGACCAGTACGTGGTATATATGCCTTGTATAGTGACATCCTTTCCTTTCCGCTTCGTCTCATTTATACATAACACCTCTATTCTTCTATCATTCATCTTTTCGCATACTTGATCTATCTTATCATTCATTGTTCCACATAAATTCAGTGTAGCTAGACGGGCTTCCGCAATACACCTTTGATCCCTCCGGAAGACAGGATGTGACGGATGGCGAACCTCATCGCCGGTTTCACTCTCGGAGATTCTTCGCACCCCTGCTCCATTAAAGAAGCGCCGAAAACTCGGGGCCATTTCTTTTATTTCGTTCCTCATGGTGCGAAACTGGAAGAGGCAGATTTTACGTCGTTTCGCCTTTGTCTTAATAGTATGTCTCATCATCATCATTCATCATTACAGCCCTTCACAAGTCCACTGCTGAACATAGGCCTCCCCCAAGTAATGCCACAAAGGACGGTCCTGAGCCACCTGAATCCATCGACTTCCTGCATGTCTTACCAGGTCGTCACTCCATCTAGTAGGGGTCGCCCTACACTACGCCTACCAGTATGAGGCTGCCACTCGAGAACCTTTCTTCCCCGTCGGTTATCAATTCTTCGAGCTATATGGGCGGCCCATTGCCACTTCAGCTTACTAATCCGTTGGGCTATGTCGGTCACTCTGATTTTACTGCGGATATCCTCATTTCTGAGTCTATCACGCAGAGAAACTCGAGCATAGCCCTCTCCATAGCTCGCTGAGCGACCTTGAGCGTCCTCATACGGCCAGCAGTGAAGGACCACGTCTCAGATCCGTTAGTCATCACTGGCAACACGCACTGGTTTTATACTTTAGTTTTCAGAGATTGAGATATACCTGACGAGAAGATGTGTCGTAATTTCCCGAACGCTGCCCAGCCGAGTTGAATCCTTCGATTGACCTCTCGGTCGAAGTTGGACTTACCTAGTCGGACTATTTGTCCCAGGTAAACGTACTCGTCAACAACTTCGAGCATAGTGCTCCCAACAACTACCGGCATAGGTGTGACATGGACATTAAACATGATCTTTGTTTTGTACATGTTCATCTTAAGACCTATCCGTTGGGAGACACCATTGAGGTCATTGAGCATAGTGCTAAGGTCCTCCAGCGATTCTGCCATAAGGACTATATCGTCGGCAAATCGAAGGTGAGTGATGTACTCGCCATTGATGTTAATACCGTATCTTTTCCAGTCCAGTAGCTTGAAAACGTCTTCCATGCAGTGAAGAGTTTCGGGGAAATAGTCACCCTGTCTTACACCTCTCTGCAGCTGGATAGATTTCGAACTCTGGTTCTGTACTCGGATAGCCATCGTAGTCCCACTTTACAAACACTTCAGCACTTCCATATACCGATAGTCAACTTGGCACCGCTGAAGGGACTATAGCACCGCCCAAATTTCGACGCAATCAAATGCTATCTAATAGTCCACATATGCTAGGCAAAGTGGCAGATACTCTTCGGTCTTCTGTACAATCTGCCGCACTGTATGTATGTGGTGTATGGCACTGAAGCCTTTTCGGAAACCGGCTTGTTCGGGAGGCTGGAAGTCGTCGAGTCTGCGTGCGAGACGATTCATAATGACTCTCGAAAACAGCACGTAGACGCAGTTCAGAAGGAAAATCGGTCTGTAGTTCTTCAAGAGAGCGTTGTCGCCTTTCTTAAAGAACAAGACCACCGAGCTTCTGCTCCACGCCTCCGGAGTAGTGCCACCATGGAAGATGGAATTGAAGAGCTTCTGAAGGACTTCAAGTACCGGTGTTCCACCCGCTTTCAGAAGCTCCGCTGTAATTCCATCCTCGCTCGGGGCCTTGCCGTTTTTAAGGTGGTGGAGAGCCATTCTAATCTCAAAGCTCAGACTGACGTCCGGGAAATCGTCGGAATAGTGTCGGATAGGACTTGCTCTTGGATCGTTACTCACACTTACGTGTGGCTCCAACAATGATACAGCTGCCCGTAGAACCTCTCAATCTCACTCAGAATCTCAGGTGTCCCGGAAACGATGTTGTCACACTCAGTCTTCAGCTTTGACAGTTGGCTCTTTCTGGCAGACAGATCTCTGGCAAAGACTTTGGAGCCCTGGTCCCGCTCGATCGCTTCTTTAATACGAGCAGTATTAAAGTTGCGTAAGTCTCGCCGCATGCATTTGGAGGTCTGGTCAGTTGCCTGTATGCTGTCAAATCTGTTGACGATTGCAGTCTCATCTCCCGTCTAACAGCCATGAGATTAAGAGTGTGATCGGAGAGTTTTTGTGTTCTTCTGCGGTGGGTCTTACTGTCCATGCGGTCGGAGCTAAGTTCTTTGCAGAACTTAGCTCCGACCGCATGGACAGTTTCCACGAGCTTGTCATTCATATCGTCCACTGCATTGCAATCTTCTAGGCACTGAAAGCGGTTGCGTAACTCGAGCTGAAAGGTTTCGGGATTCTGGATTAGAGCACGAGGGAAACGTTTAGGTTTAATGTGCATCTAACCATTCGGTGATCGCTGCCAGTTTTTACCCTTGCGATCACTGAGATATCACTGAACAGTTGGCGTCTGGTCGTATAATGAAGTCAATCTCATTTTTTGTTGAACCGGGCTCGGGACTTCCTGTGGGGCCGATTCTGAAAGAAAGAGTTCATCATAAAGAGTCCCTCTTTCTCCATAAAGTCGGCCAGCTGCTGGCCCCTTCGGTTTCGTTGCCCTACTCCAAATTTCCCTACCTTCAGCTCACCGCTTTCTCTTGTGCCTAGTTTTGCGTTGAAGTCTCCCATCAACACCGTGTAGTGGGTTTTGGAGGAATGCATGGCTCTGGAAATATTCTCATACATTTCCTCCACCTCCTCATCGGGATGTGCCGAGGTCGGTGCGTAAACCTGTATGACCTTCAGCGAATACCGTTTGGTGATTCTGAGTATCAGGTACGCGACCCTCGTCGACACACTCCCAATCTTTATAACGTTGTTGACGAGAAACTTGTGGACGATAAATCCGACACCTCCTTGGGACAGATGGTCGCCCTCCCGGTGATAGAACAAGTTGCCGGACTCGAAGATTGCCGTGTCCTCCCCCTCTCTTCGGGCCTCGGATAATCCAATAATATGCCAGCGCAACTTGTCTACCTCTTCTTCCAGCTTCAGTATCTTCTCGTCAGTCCTCAGGTGCGTGCGTTATATGTTGCCAGGTCGTGTCGTCGTAGGTGGCAACCGAACCTCCACCGGAGATTCTTAGCACCCCCTGCCCCGCCGTTACCATAGTCACCACCATAGCCAGGAATAGCGGGGCCACCGGGGACTGCGGGCCGTTTTTTTGCGTCGTTATTCATGGGGGGATATTTGCCATAGTTGCCACGCTTGGCGAGCGGGTTGGCAACCGCAATTTTTTATTATATCACAGTTGTTATCAGGAAGATGCTGCTGCCCATCTCCTGCCTGTTTCCCTCTGTCGCCTCTTACGACACCCACGGGAAGATATGGGGTAGTGGATATTCTCAACCGCCACTACACGGCATACATACATACATAGTATGTCTATTATTGTATTACTCTATATCTAATATTGTATTAATCGTAAATGAAATATGTTTAAAAAAAGTCCCGCTGGGTTTTTTACTGGTTCTTCCCAGGACAGAGGTTTTTTCCGAACCAGTGATACATCGAAAAATCACTTATAATAAGTTTTATGCAATAATCCATTTTGAATAAATTCATTTCATTTCCTTTGTAATGATTTCTTAAATTTGCGAACACTTCACATTGAATAAAACTATTATTTACGGATTTTATCGCGTTTAATTACTTTAATTTATTTTTATTATTATCCCGACGTGTCAGGTGCTTTACAGCGCCCATGGTCGGGGGGGGACTGAGATGTTTGACGTCCCAATGTCATAGTTAGTAGTCCCAATGTCATACTAACTATGACATTGGGACGTCAAACATCTCAGTCCCCCCCGTGACCATGGGCGCTGTAAAGCACCTGAAACGTCGGGATAATAATAAAAATAAATTAAAGTAATTAAACGCGATAAAATCCGTAAATAATAGTTTTATTCATTTCCTTTGTCAGCATATTAAATGCAAATCACTTCCATACTTTCGAGAAAAGCGACCCTACAGTGGCCGTACGCATAGTAGAGCGATGGAGCAAGGATTATGGCTTAATCGTTAAACCAAACAACTCAGTTCTAGTAATGTATACATAAAAATAATTCTTCTTAACTTAGTTGTTAAAACTATACATCTCCACGCGGAGGAGGGTAGCTCAAAGTGATATATGAGGGCAATTCTTAATAATGTTTATTTTGTACTAAACAGTCTACTTCAGTATATTTGGCTACCGAATGGCTTTTAATCACGGCTAATTTACATTTACTATTATATTAATTGCACGTGTGCCTAATTGAACTTGTTTCTACTTGATACTTATATTATTATACTTGATATTTATGTAGGCATAATGCAGTAGTAGATTTCATAATTTCTGAATTTTAATTAATTTAATATTAAAAAAACTGTGTAAATACTTAAGATATATGAGATTATTAAGTATTTTCAAGTATACTTTGTAAATACATATATTTCAGATTTTTAATATTTTCTTTTAATATTAGTCTTAGATTTATTGTCTTTTATTTGGTATTTAATTTACAGAAAAAGCGCTTAAACAATTTCAAAACCACAACACCACATTCTCAAGAAGAGCTCTTAAAATTCACCCGAAATCAACCAACCACACCAATAGTGCAAAATTAAATAAATCTACAAAACAAATCAACATTAATGTTAAATCTAATAATATGAAGAAACCACGAAATCAAGAGATTTCTATAACGAAACAAAAACCGTCTATTATGACACCAAAGTTATTACCAAAACATGACGATAAAATGGTTATAATAGAAAAGGAACTTGTAGGACGAAAACCCACAGAAGCAGAGGGTGTTAGAGCAAAAAAGATTTTAAATGAAAACAATCCTAATATAAAATTAACTCATAAAGTAGTACAAAGGGCAATGACAGTTGCGCAGAAGATAATAACTAAGAATGAAAGAAATATTGCAAACGCTTCTAAATTAATCAAAGTTATCCAAAAACGTTCAATGATGAATCATGAGGAAATTGGTCCAAAATCTACTATTTACAATCAAACGGAATATACGGCATCGCGAATGTATAAAAAATCTAGTCCAAGGAAGTTTAGGAAAAAAATCTCGATGAAAAACGTTGCTGACTTTAATAAAGCGAGTGATAGCAAAAGGATAAAGAGAGATGTTTTATATCCAGGTACTGGTTGAATATAATGTTTTGTGTAGGTTTTATCCATCCAATCGTAAATATTATTCTTCATCTACGCAGTATTTACCGAGATGGAACTGACTATAACACTCGTCGAGAATGCCTGTTATTTCTTTCTTATTTTTCTTGTTGAATTATATACAGTTCAGTGTTAATCGTTACCCAAAGCAAAGTTTATTTTGTACTGTAGAGATCATCGTAAAAAGAGATGTAATTTTTCATGGTTATAATAATTGCTAAAGATTTATCTGAATAGGAAGTTTTCGAGTCTAGATTTATGGTGATTTTCTTAATTTATTACTATGTGCATTTCGTCTGTCTCAGAATAATGATCTCCACGTTTAACGAATAACCATGTTATTATTAGGAAAAATTTCAGCGGTACTCCCGTACACAGTGAATATTTGCTAATAAATAAATTATATAATAAAAGTAAATAATTAAGTAAAATATAAACTAAATGTCTTAGTGGTAATGCTACTACACCAAAACAATGTTTGCTTTAAACATAAATATTATATATTCCTTTTTTTCTATATCTATAGTATATCTATAATAAATATTTGAAGAGTAATAACCGCTATCGTTACGGATGCTTATTATTTTAGACATGTTAAATATATAAATAGTATAAATATTAATAATATTAACCTTATTCTCATAATAAGGATATAGTAAAACTTACTTGTGACAATTTAGTTTTTTTACTCTAGGTACAGCTACAAAAACACAACAAATGACGACAGATTCCAACATGAATTTTCTTCGTAGAATTCAACAAAGCACAGTACCAATACTTCCAATGGAATTGAACAAGTACGGATATTATAAATATAATGTAGTTACAGAAAAATATTTCGACGTGAAAAAATCTTTTATAAATGATGAATATAGAGTAAAACATACGAACCCTAAATTATCATCTGAAAATAAAAACATAATAGTGCATAAAAATATAGTGCAAAACTTGTCCACTAACTTACGTCCAAATTCAAATGAATTAAATTCTGCGATATTGTATCATGCTAAAAATAAAAAAGAAATTGTTTGTACGAACAAAACAGGTATAAATTATTTTACAACTATGGAGAACATTAATAAAAATCTTGACAGTTCAAATGATAGTGTTTCAAGTAAATCGAATCTTGTAAAACAAAATATAAGTTTCAGTCGACAAGAAATTTTAGAGACCAATGGGAAAATATTACGAAATGTAAGCGACGACCTGAATATAATAAGTAGTCTACTAGACAAAAAGGAAAACGCATCAGAAACTTTGAAGAAACAAATTGAAAAGCATGATTTTAAACACAAAATCAAAGTAAAACATTTTAAATTTATGACATACTTACAGGGACTGTTTGCCAAAATATTTGGAAGTAAAATAATTAAAACAAATAAAAAGATTGGTAGGCAAGGACTACTTGATAAACAAAATATCTTAGATACATTTTGTATTAAAAGATTATCATGTAAAGTCCGTCCACAAGATGAGATGAAATTGCAGATTAAAATGAATGAGCTAAACGGCGAACTGTATAATATTATAGAAACAACAAAAATAATTAAGAAATTGTTAAAAATAATCATGATTAATGATAAAAAGCAAACAAATGAAAAAAGCTTCCACAATGATATACAAAGCTATTCCATGACTAGGTTTCCGAATAAAACAAATATTGCAAACTTAAAAGATAAGGGTAATCTTCAGATATATTATATCAAAGATAGCATGAAATCTTTTATAAAATATATTGGGAAATTTTCAAATATTCTTCAAGAAATACTCAATATTCTGACATTCAAAGAAGGCAACAAAAAATCCACACATCGTCCTTTACGGTGTACTAAAGTAATAAATAAAACTAATTATAAAACCTTAACAACAGAGGAGAAATTCAAAAAACTTAAAACTATTATACTCAGTTACAATCTGCTCCAAAATACTTTTATAAAAAAAATTTATGAAATGTTGACCAAAATAGAATCAAACTTAACCAGTGCCGAAAAGAAAATAAAACTAAAAAATCCTGATAAGGAACATAAGAATAATAAAACTCTTGCTCTTGAGACCTATACGAAGAATATAATTGAAAATCTCAGAAAGCTGAAAAAATTAGCTCAGACGTTGACTGAAACACATAGAAGAAAAAGGGCGACGATGAAAGATGATGATGCGATAGAATATTTATTGATGCTGATGGAATACCTCTTGAAACAGAACTATCCCTTAGACACCGCTCCAGGTATTGTTGTTTTTAAGACTTGTTTATATTTATAAAATTATTATACTTATTTAAAATTTATAGTTATTGCGAGTAGTTTTCATTAAATAATCAATGCATAACGTGTGTAACAATGTATCTTCAATTCAAATACTAGAAATGTTACAAAGACGAATTGGGAAATTAGTACTTACTTAAAGAAGTTAAAGATCAACAATAAAGACTTAAGAATATCGTTGAAACTTTTAGTGCTCATAAAGATAAAAAATATTAAAGTGTTTAAACTAAACCCGCATAAGTAACATTTTTTTTTCTATCTAAGACTTTTCATGCGATCGCAAGAAAACTCGCAAGGGAAATACCTCAAAAACGTTTCCTCAGACACATGTTAGGGTATGGTAAATTTCAAATTGGTATTTCTTACATTTCGCTTCTTTATGTTTCAGTAAATGATGGCATCGATTTGTTGATTGATGCTATAAAACACGCACCAGATATAAAATTCATAAAGAAAAAGGTTTTAGACGTCCCAACGACAAAAGCAACTGTAACGCGGACTACAGAAAAACTGACAGCTGCAACTTTCTCGTATGTAGCTAATATATATGGTGTAGATAGTTTAGAAAAAGACAATAATAATACGTTGGATTCCGAAGAAAATGAAGTTATTTTTTCGCCAAAGTCTACTGATGATGGAAACAAAAAAGAAGGTTTTCAGAAACTTCTTTACGGACAAAGAAAATTTAGTAAAAATTTTAAGACAAGCAATTTAAATACTGCGGGTACTAATTCTGACTTGAATTTCGAATTTTCTACACTAGCACCATCAAATACACCTATTCCATTAGTAAAATATGATTTTAATAATGTGCTTGTAGTTACCGACAACTTTGCAAAAAGTGAGCCCCAAGTTGATATCCATGAAAAAGATGATGACGTGATAAATCTTAAATCGGTCAAAAATGATAACGAAAGACACAAAGATGTTGTAAATCTAGAGTTTGTTCACACTGAAAATGAAGAAAATTCCCCGACGGTAGGAATAGTTATAACTGAGTCAGACATTGACATTCCAGTTACATTTCCAACAAGAACAGTGCCGGTAGAAGAAAAAACAACACGAAAATTTCATCACATGATTAAAGAGAAATTCGAAAGTGTTGATACTTTCACAAATAATAGAAAAAACACAAAACCGACAATTGGCTGGGTTGATTATGATCTAGATGAAAATAGTAGTAACTTAGTTCAACGGAAAACCACATCAAAAACCAAAACGGGTGCTTTAAAAAAAGGAATAAAAGGAAATAAAAATGATATAAGTACTATTAGTAAGGAAATTATAGATGAGAAAAAGAAGAGATTTGATAAAATATATTCAGACCCTTTACTCAGAAATAGATTGGATTTGGTAAATTCAATAGAATATAGTACTTTAACATCTGATATAGACACGTCAGAGTCTAAAGATGGCGAACTGGAAGATACGTACGTGAACGATATTTTTCCGTCTTATTTCGCATGAAGTATTTTTACAATAAATAATTTATTATACGTTATCTTTGTTTTGTTTGTTACTTTTTATGTTACTAATTATACCAATTGATATTTTATAATAACAAAGTCTATTTAAAAGTTTGAAATTTGTATCTTATTACTACTTGCTTAGTGTTAAGTTAAAGTCATTTGATAGATTACGTCTCTTATGATATTTGTTTTTATTTACATTGTTAATTATTGTTTGATCCGTTATTGTTATTTTTGTAGTTTTGTAACGTATAGCAATTCCAACGGTACTTGTGAACAAGATATAGAAAGCTAATTAAAATAATTAAATGTAGAATTTGTATTATTTCTATGGACTCTGACTTAATTAAAAGAATTACTTTAAGAGTTTTCTACCTTCTTAAAATAAATGGGAGATTTTATAAAGCATATAAAAGAAAGGCAGGTCAAGGTTTCCCAGTCGAGGCTGTGCACAAGATGCACAGCAGCAGGGGCGAGAGGTTTAACCTCGCCCTCCTCTTACTCTCTAACGTGCCGGAGGTGAAGGCCATTTTCCGCCAGGTACGCACTGTGTGTGGCCTGTCGCGGGTTAAGGTTGAAACTCCACACAGGCGCGGTTACCCGGCGCAGTGCCACCGCTGCCAACTCTATGGGTACGCGGCAGCCAACTGCTCAGCCCCACCCAAAGAATGCCCTCGGCCCAAAAACGCTGAATCCCTACCTGCATGTGTCCTATGCGGACAGACTGGCCAACCGGCCAGCTTCAGAGGCTGCCCTCGCTCTTCTTAGCAACAAAGCTCCCCCACAGGTCAATGACCAATCTTTCCCGGCTTTTCCAAGCCGCATGCCTCGTCAGGGCTTGTCCCGGCCTCAGCCCCTCAGGGCTTATCTCAGCCCACACAGGGAATTTATCGGCCCCCTCAGGGCCTTTATCGGCCACCTCAAGGCCCTCCTCGGCTCCTTATGGGCCTTTCTATATCACAGCCTGTACCGCTCCCAATCAACCCTTGGGGCCCCACAAAGGCACACATCCCGCGGCCTTTCGCCGCCCCACAACAGCCAGAGCCAGAACCTATAGCTGACGATATCAACTTAGTGTATACCACTATGCGAAACGTCAACTTAGGGGTAATTACAATCCTAGCGCGCAAATTGCGCGCCGCTCAGTCCCCACAGGACCGTCTGCTTGCTCTTACTGAGCACATCAATCTATTGAGGTCGTTGTGAAAACACAATGCCAGATCATTCTGCTCTCAATATCACACGGTCGTATCAAACCAAAGGGTTTGTCGCTTGTTTCCTTTAATATCCGCGGTTTGCGAAATAACCTCTCTGAGCTTAGGCTCTTTCTTCGAGATCGCAAAACTGACCTCCTCCTCCTCCAGGAGACCCACCTCAGTTTTAAGGTCCTCAAAGGCCTGTCTATCAAAAGTTATTCGCTTCTTCGAGATGACAGACCCGACCGCAAAGGCGGCGGTACTGCCATTTACTACGAAAAGTCGCTTCATTGCTCCCACATCTAAACTCTGACGCTTACCAATATGGAAGCCACTATAACTAGAATAGCCATGACTGGATGCCAGTCTATCATCTTAGCCCTCCTGCTATATCCCTAGCGGAACCCTTCCCGTTAAGGGCATTGTCGAAGCCATCCTTGCATTAGGCAATTCAGTCATTATGTTTGAAGATTTTAACTCCAAGCATACTGAATGGACCTGCCTCAGTACTACTAGTAGTGGCAAGGTGCTGCTGAATATCACTCAGTCTCTCGACCAGACTGAGCGCATTGGGGCAGCGCGGCGGACATTTCCTTGCCCTAAAACCCTCTCAGAAATGAGAGGAGGCCTGTGCCCAGCAGTGGGACGTATATAGGCTGTAACTTTAACTTTAATTTTAACAGCCCCCTCGCTGTCACCCACTATCCCGACAAGGTTAACCATGCTCCTGACGTGCTAGACTTTGCTCTAGTTAAAGGAGTCTCCCGTAACCTTAGATCAATCGAGACTCTCGATGATCTAGGATCCGACCACCGTCCTGTATCCCTAATTCTTGGCCATCAGCCACCTCCTACACCCACATTCAAAACCTACACCAACTGGAAGGGCTTCGGGAAGTCCCTAGCCTCAGCTATGGACTCTCCGGACCCTCCCATAACCCTCTCTTCCGACGTCCTCGACAGTACGGGAAAAATAGACACCGCGGTCGAAAATCTCACAACACTTATAAAATCCTCCCTTAAGGAGAATGAAAAGGTCGTCCCGGTTGCTAAAACCAGTCTTCCCCTAGATATAAGCAACCTGATCAAAGCCAAAAAGCTGACTTCCGTAGAGCTGCACGCTATCCCACTCCCGAATATAGACTTGCGGCCCACCGCCTTCAACGTAAACTCCGCCTCAAAGACTTCAGAGACCTCGAAAAGGGCAATCTCATGGAGAATATCTCCCCCTCTCATACAGCGTACTACCCGATGACGAGAGCCCTTCGGATAGATGCTATCACTCATACTCCTCCTCTCTCTCGTCCCGATGGCTCTATTGCCTTCGAGGACGAAGAAAAGTCTGAGTGCTTCGCCGACAGCGTCGCCGCACAATGCTGTCCCAGCTCACAACTCACTGACCCCTCCCATATACAAGAAGTGGAGGACGAGGTCCGCCGCCGGAACTCAACTGTGTCCAAAGATGAGATTTCATCAATCATCAAAGGTCTAAAGCCTAAAAAAGCACCGGCCGCGGATGGCATCTCCAACCAAGCCCTTAAACACTTTCCGGAGCAGGTGATCGCTTTACTGGCCATAATCTTCAATACCTGATTCGACTTCAACTATTTTCCTTGGAAAGAGGCAACTGTCGTTGGCATTCCAAAGCCAGGCAAACCTCACCACATCCCCTCCAATCACCATGCCATCAGCCTCCTCAAGGCCATGGGCAAACTTTTCGAAAGAGTTATTCTCATGCGCATGAGGCGCCATTTGTTTCCCACAGACGGCGACCCTCATGTCATCCCTCAACAATTTGGGTTTCGAGCCAAACACTAGTACCCCAAGCAGGTTCACCGTATAGTGGAATATATTCTCAGCAGTTTTTATCCTCGTCGTCAGAAGACCATCGCGGTCTTTCATTCGACAGAGTCTGGCATGAAGGCCTTATCTACAAATTGTACGACTTAGGCCTCTCTGAACGTCTTGTCTGCCTCGTAGCCTCCTATTTGAAGGATCGTACCTTTCGTTTTAGACACGAAGGCACGCTATCCTCTACTCGTTAAATCAAAGCCGGTGTTCCTCAAGGCTCGGTGCTTGCCCCCCTCCATTCCAAAATGATACATACTATACATCAATGACATACCTATCCCGTCGAATGGTGTTAAATTAGCCCTCTTCGTAGATAACACAGCCCTCTACTCCAAAGGCAACTCACTGCTACAGATTCGGAACAAGATCCAAAAGATCAGTTAAAAAAAAACTTAGGAGCTTGGTTCCAAAAATGGCGTATCGACGGAAACCCGGAGAAGAGCTCCGCCGTTTGCTTCGAACATACACGACGCCGTCTCACTGTCATTCCGCCAATCAAGATGTTAGGAACCCCTGTCCCATGGCAAATAAAAGCCAAATATTTAGGCGTCACCCTTGATGCAGGGCTCACTTTCGAGCCTCAATATCAAGAAAGTTACACGTACCGCACGATTTTACAAGGGTAGGCTCAACAGCATGTTGGGCAGACACAGTAAAATGTCCTCCCGCAACAAGGGAACCCTATATAAGATCTGTATACGACCTGTTATGACCTACGCGGCCCCCATTTTCGCACATGCCAAACCCAACATTATAAATGAACTTCAAATACATAGTTCAAAATCTCTTCTGTCGTAGCGCCTTGAACTCGCCCTATTATGTCCGTAATGCCGACTTCCACCGAGACTTAGAGCTCCCAACAATTCAACAGTTCCTCAAAACACTCTCTGAGAGATTTTTGGAAGCCTCAGAGTCCCACTCAAATCGCCTCATACGGGAGACAGCTGCCTATGCAGCCCCTCATCACACTCGCTATAGTATGCGCAGAACTGCCTCCTGGCAGCTCAGGACGAGCCTATTTAACACATCCCTTAATCTGCCTTAGTTAGGCACACTTCTAAGAAATCACTGGACGAACTCAAACTTTGGGGATGGAACTACAGCTCCCGTAGTAGCTACAACACCTTCGCTACGTGGATTCAAAGTTGCACCGTTCGACGGGACTTCTTCCTGGTTGGCCTACAAAATCCAGTTCGAGGCCGTCATGGAGGCGAACGGCTGGAATAAAAGTCAGGCCATGACTGCACTCACCCTAGGCCTGCGCGACCAAGCCTTAACTGTGTTGAAAGCTCTCGGTAAGAAAGTGACCTACGAGCAGCTCCTTGAGGCATTGGAGGCGAGATATGGCGACGCTCACCTGGAACACGTCTTTCACGCGCAGCTTAAAGATCGCGTGCAACGCAGCAACGAAAACCTGCAGCACTGGGCCCTCGAGGTGGAGCAGATGGTTCGAAAAGCATACCAGTCTGTACCTGCGCTCATTGAAGGGAACGTCCTGCAGACATTCATCGACGGCATCCGCGACCTTGAAGTCAGTGCTGCTTTGAGGCTCGGGAACCACGAGACGCTTAAGGACGCCTTGGCCCATGCACTGGAGTTGGAAGCCGTGCGGCAGGATCTTCGCTCCCATCGCGTCAGGGAGGTTGCAGCAGCTACCGCGACCGCAATAAAGGATACATCCCTAGGTGCTATGGCTGTGGGGAAAGGGGCCATCTTCGATCCAGCTGCCCTAAGCGATCTGCAAAAAGGGAAGGTGATCGAACTCGAGAGGGTTGTGCGGCTAACAGCACCAGCCAGCAGCAGAAACACGACTTTATGATTGAACACCACAGCGTGAAATCGCATCGCAACGCAGATGCCTTGTCAAGGAGATCTTGTTCTGAAGATTGCAAGCACTATACTAGGCAAGAGAGTAAAGAAGTGGTATCTGTGACAATTCTCAGGACAGACCACCTCAGCAACGAGTGGAAGGATAGCTTACAACCTGCACAGCAGGAAGATCCGGACATCAAGCCGATTCTAAAATGGATGAAGGCCCGTGCTACCAAGCCCAAATGGAGCGACATCTCAGCGATGAGTTCAACCACTAAAAGCTATTGGGCCCAATGGGACAGCTTGCTGATTCAGAATGGAGTCCTGTGCCGTAAATCGGAAAATGATAGAGGAGACAGCTGTCGTTTGCAAATGGTTGTCCCTAAATCTAAAGTGCCGAATTTTCTACAGCTGTACCATAATGGTCGTTCAGGAGTCCATCTGGGAGTTAAACGAATTCTACTGAAGATCCGAGAACAGTTTTACTGGGTCCATTATCGTGACTATGTCGAGGATTGGTGTCGCACATGTACAAGTTGTGCGGCTGTGAAGAAACCTCAGACTCGTAGTAGAGGAGCATCGAAATTGTACAATGTTGGTGCACCATGGGAGACGACAGCCCTTGACGTTGCGGAGCCGTTTCGAAAAGGTGCAAGAGGTACTCCTAGGATCGTCCATGTGGATCGACTGGCGCGTTATCATGGGACCGATAATGCTCGGGACGAGCATGTCTTAGGAGGGGGCAGTGTTGCGCGCCTAAGTTGACGTCAGGTACCTGGCACTAGCGCCATCTAGTGTCGGTGACCAGAGCGAGGAGGGCTTCCTAGAAAATGTCAATCTTGACTTTCGACCAACAGCGCCATCTAGTATCGAACAGAAGAATTAAGCCTTCTAGAAGCCCCACACTGGGCCCCTTATTAACTGGAATATTCTGGATGTTTTGGTGGAAGAGCCCTATATAAAGCCGTTGATAGCCGCGATCGGGGCAGTATTGAATTGGGCGAGACAAGCGAAGCTTCGGAGCGAAATAAAGTGAATCAGTGTGATTAATTATTAGTGTTTTAACTTTTAATTGGTGTTCGGTAATAAAAGTGTAAATTTTGGTAATTCAATCGGCAGTTTTTATTGTCACAAACCTCAAGCTCGTAACACTATTTAAGTCTTGTCAGCGCCTTAACTTGAGTTAACTAGAGTTAAATGAAATATTAGTAATGCTACTCGTATTGCAAGACGGCTAATTAACTGGTAGTAATTCTATTACGAGTAAAAAAAGATTGCAGAGATACGCAAGTTCCTTTTACACCTTTTATAGTAAAATAACGGCGACAAACGAGCACACAGTCCACCTGATGGTAAGTGGACGCTATGACATATAAATATCCACGTCCATACATACTCGACAAAGATCGGAAATGCAGATGCGTTATAATCACTTAGAACTAAGTTGGCAGTTTCCAGTAAAAATGGTTGTTGAAACGAGTATATTGTGAGAACGTGGTCTATCCTTGGTCAAACCGCTCCATTAGTGCTACAACCTTAATACAGCTGCAGCATGACTACCACGTGTAAAATATCTGAGAGAGTTAGGGAGATTGATTACTAATGACAGTTCAATAATCTGATAACTATGATCTATGAAGTATTTTTACTAGGGTTATGTCAAGTAACGATCAATGCGTGTTGTTTAAATTTTTAATCTATAGTACTTGAGGGTATTATGATGATCAGGTTAATATGGTCACTTTCTTATAACTCAAAAACTGCAGCCTTGTTTGAATAGATAGCTTTGTGGTACAATAGCTTTTCTACGGTCAATCAAATAATAAAGGATAAAAAGGGCGATGCTTCATCGACGCCATTTTGACGAGTTGATATCTACTATTGTAAATATTTTAAGTTGATTTTAGTATGGTGTAGTGTGGATAGTTTTATCACATAGATTTTTCGAAGTGTTCCTGAGTATTGCCAAAGCTTGTTTGGTCTTTTTTGAATAATCAGAGACTGCAGACATCTTGAACATGTTCACAGACTGTCTGCAGTCTGTGCACATGTTCAAGATCATCCCCACCATTACATTAGATTTGATAAACCACAAATTCTCGCAAAAAAACACCGATTCCTACCAAGTATGATACGCGAGACTATTGAAATTTAAAAAATATCCAAATTTCAATAGAAAAGATGGATGGGTGCTGCTATCTGCTTGGGATCCTATAATTAACAAAATTAAACCCAAACCCAAGCATACCACTGCAAGACTTCATGATACTATAAGCTCGTTTTGCGTAAATCGGATCAAAAATTAATATTCAAAAACTGAAGGTAGCCGGACTAACTATGACACTGGGACGTCAAAAATCTCATTGCTGTAAAGCACCCGAAACGTCGGGAAAATAAAAATAAGTTAAAGTAGTAATTATACGCGATAAAATCCGTAAATAATAGTTTTATTCAATGTGTAGTGTTCGCGTAAATTTAAGAAATCATTATGGTCTTTTTTCTTAATATATTAGCTATAATATACGACTTTGAGTTTTTGTCTCCATCTTTCTCCTAGGCTTGGTTTTATAGAGCGGCTAAGCTTAAGGTTACCATGTTACTCTCACGTTCTTAATATTTATTGAATGACAAGGCGTAAGTTTTGCCGTGTAGTGGCGGTTAAGAATATCCACTACCCCATATCTTCCCGTGGGTGTCGTAAGAGGCGACAGAGGGAGACAGGCAGGAGATGGGCAGCAGCGTCTTCCTGATGACAACTGTGACGTAATAAAAAACTGCGGTTGCCAACCCGCTCGCCAAGCGTGGCAACTATGGCAAATACCCCCCAATGAATAAATACACAAACAGACGGCCCCCAGTCCCCGGCGGCCCCGCTATTCCTGGCTACGGTGGCGACCATGGTAACGGCAGGGTAGGGGTGCTAAGAATCTCCGGTGGAGGTTCGGTTGCCACCTACGACGACTCGACCTGGCAACATATAACGCACGCACCCTGAGGACTGACGAGAAGATACTGGAGCTGGAAGAAGAGGTAGACAAGTTGCGCTGGCATATTATTGGATTATCCGAGGTCCGAAGAGAGGGGGAGGACACGGCAATCCTCGAGTCCGGCAACTTGTTCTATCACCGGGAGGGCGACCATCTGTCCCAAGGAGGTGTCGGATTTATCGTCCACAAATCTCTCGTCAACAACGTTGTAAAGGTTGGGAGTGTGTCGACGAGGGTCGCGTACCTGATACTCAGAATCACCAAACGGTATTCGCTGAAGGTCATTCAGGTTTACGCACCAACCTCGGCACATCCCGATGAGGAGGTGGAGGAAATGTATGAGGATATTTCCAGAGCCATACATTCCTCCAAAACCTACTACACGGTGTTGATGGGAGACTTCAACGCAAAACTGGGCACAAAAGAAAGCGGTGAGCTGAAGGTAGGGAAATTTGGAGTAGGGCAACGGAACCGAAGGGGCCAGCAGCTGGCCGACTTTATGGAGAAAGAGGGACTCTTTATGATGAACTCTTTCTTCCAGAAGCGGCCCCACAGGAAGTGGACCTGGTCGAGCCCCGACGGTTCGACAAAAAATGAGATTGACTTCATTATGACAAACAGACGCCAACTGTTCAGTGATGTCTCAGTGATCGCAAGGGTGAAAATTGGCAGCGATCACCGAATGGTTAGAGGCACACTGAACCTAAACGTTAAGTTGGAGAGGTCTCGTCTAATGAAGTCAACGCTCCGTCCCCCTCGTGCTCTAATCCAGAATCCCGAAACCTTTCAGCTCGAGTTACGTAACCGCTTCCAGTGCCTAGAAGATTGCAATGCAGTGGACGATATGAACGACAAGCTCGTGGAAACTGTCCATGCGGTCGGAGCTAAGTTCTGCAAGACCCGCCGCAGAAGAACACAAAAACTCTCCGATCACACTCTTAATCTCATGGCTGTTAGACGGGAGATGAGGCTGCAATCGTCAACAGATTTGACAGCATACAGACAACTGAACAGACAGATCTCCAAATGCATACGGCGAGACTTACGCAACTTTAATACTTCTCGTATTAAAGAAGCGATCGAGCGGAACCAGGGCTCCAAAGTCTTTGCCAGAGATCTGTCTGCCAGAAAGAGCCAACTGTCAAGGCTGAAGACTGAGTGTGGCAACATCGTTTCCGGGACACCTGAGATTTTGAGTGAGATTGAGAGGTTCTATGGGCAGCTGTACACATCATCGTTGGAGCCACACGCAAGTGTGAGTAACGATCCAAGAGCAAGTCTTATCCGACACTATTCCGATGATATCCCGGACGTCAGTCTAAGCGAGATTAGAATGGCTCTCCAGCACCTTAAAAACGGCAGGGCCCCAGGCGAGGATGGAATTACAGCGGAGCTTCTGAAAGCGGGTGGAACACCGGTACTTGAAGTCCTTCAGAAGCTCTTCAATTCCGTCCTCCATGGTGGCACTACTCCAGAGGCGTGGAGCAGAAGTGCGGTGGTCTTGTTCTTTAAGAAAGGCGACAACGCTCTCTTAAAGAACTACAGACCGATTTCCCTTCTGAGCCGCGTCTACGTGCTGTTTTCGAGAGTCATTACGAATCGTCTCGCACGCAGACTTGACGACTTCCAGCCTCCCGAACAAGCCGGTTTCCGAAAAGGCTTCAGTACCATAGACCACATACATACCCTGCGGCAGATTGTACAGAAGACTGAAGAGTACAATCTGCCACTTTGCCTGGCGTATGTGGACTATGAGAAAGCCTTTGATTCCGTCGAAATTTGGGCGGTGCTACAGTCCCTTCAGCGGTGCCAAGTTGACTGTCGGTATATCGAAGTGCTGAAGTGTTTGTACAGTAGGGCTACGATGGCTATCCGAGTACAGAACCAGAGCTCGAAACCTATCCAACTGCAGAGAGGTGTAAGACAGGGTGACGTTATATCCCCGAAACTCTTCACCGCTGCATTGGAAGACGTTTTCAAGCTACTGGACTGGAAAGGATACGGTATTGACATCAATGGCGAGTACATCACTCACCTTCGATTTGCCGACGATATAGTCCTTATGGCAGAATCGCTGGAGGACTTAAGCACTATGCTCAATGACCTCAATAGTGCCTCCCAACGGATAGGTCTTAAGATGAACATGGACAAAACAAAGATCATGTTCAATGTCCATGTCACACCTATGCCGGTAGTTGTTGGGAGCACTATGCTCGAAGTTGTTGACGAATACGTTTACCTGGGACAAATAGTCCGACTAGGTAAGTCCAACTTCGACCGAGAGGTCAATCGACGGATTCAACTCGGCTGGGCAGCGTTCGGGAAATTACGGCATATCTTTTCGTCAGGTATACCTCAATCTCTAAAAACTAGATTGTACAACCAGTGCGTGTTGCCAGTGATGACTTACGGATCTGAGACGTGGTCCTTCACTGCTGGCCGTATGAGGACGCTTAAGGTCGCTCAGCGAGCTATGGAGAGGGCTATGCTCGGAGTTTCTCTGCGTGATAGACTCAGAAATGAGGATATCCGCAGTAAAACCAGAGTGACCGACATAGCCCAACGGATTAGTAAGCTGAAGTGGCAATGGGCCGGCCATATAGCTCGAAGAACCGATAACCGATGGGGAAGAAAGGTTCTCGAGTGGCAGCCTCGTACCGGTAGGCGTAGTGTAGGGCGACCCCCCACCTGATGGAGTGACGACCTGGTAAGACATGCAGGAAGTCGATGGATGCAGGTGGCTCAGGACCGTGCTTTGTGGCATTACTTGGGGGAGGCCTATGTTCAGCAGTGGACTTGTGAAGGGCTGTAATGATGATGAATGATGAAGGCGTAAGTTTGCAACCCTAATACTAACTTGTTAAATATTTAAAAAAATTAATGAATATTTGATTATAATTTTTAAAAGAAACTGTAGCATGGTATTTAAATACCCTAGTAAACTACCGCTTCTTCTCTGGAAGGTCTTGTCACTGCAATTAAGTGTAGACTTAAATATATAGATTTTTTAATAGAAAAAGGGTGACAAACGAGCACACAGTCCACTCGATGGTAAGTGGAAGCTGAGGCTCAAAGACATCTTCATTTATCCTCGATTAATATTCAAAATGCAGATGCGTTGTTACCCCTGAGGACTAACATGGAAAGCCTCCTTTCCAGTAAAAGTAAAGTTACAGCCTTTATAGGTCCCACTGCTGGGCACAGGCCTCCCCTCATTTCTGAGAGGGTTTTAGGGCAAGGAAGTGTCCGCCGCGCTACCTCAAAAAATCACGAACTTCACATATCTTCGAAATATTTTTTGTATTCATCAGACATGCAGGTTTCCTCATGATGTTTTCCTTCACCGCCGAAAACGTGGTAAACCAGCATTTATTGTGTGATTGTGACACTGTTGAATTGCAATTAACAATTTCATTGGTGCTGGCTCGAACCCAGATTACTCGCGTTCTGTTATATTTACAGCGAGCGTTAACCACCTGAGCTACCACGGCTTCTTTCCAGTAAAGCTATGCATTGCTCTACCACGTAGATAACTAACGAGCCACTACCCTCCACCTGGGTGGGATCTATTAATGTGGTGTTACGTATTCTTTTTTTAAACAATCATCAATAACCATATATTTTATCAAAATTTAAATTTACAAAAAATGTACAAATTTTCGGGTAAAATATAGCTTAGATTGTTCCTGGCATTGCTCTCCGTCGTGAAATGTCATCACAATCGGTTCAGCCTTTCTCAAGGTTAGCACGGCAGACAGACAGACATACAGACGGACAGAAAAATATTTTGCATACAAATAAGCTCTGGAGTTTAATAAAAGATAGTTATTTCAATATTATACCTAGAGTAATAATAAAATAGAGATATATAGATAATTAGTAGATATTTAGAGAATCATCAGAACTTTAACGTTCTAAAGAGCTTCAAACAAGCCTAAATTGAAATAGTTTTGACTGCAACTTTGAATAGATTTGCTCGTGCAAAATATGCTACTCGTACGTAAAATTTCAAAATAATATTAGAAATATAAAAAATAGAAACTTTTTTATTTAATATAGATTGTAAATAATACTTGTAAATAATACTACAGAGTTACACGAGCCACCGGCGGATCGGAGGGAAGTAGTCATATTCAAGCGTCTGTCAAAGTATAAGTCCAAGCGGTCCTATGCGTACAATAATACTAGTTGTAGCCGCACTGCTCACTAGATAAAATCGAAGTCCTTCAGAAGTGCTGCAACTTTTTGTTGCATAAAAAGATCTGCCACGTCAAATTTATAGAAAGATGGCGTTACCTTTCATACAAAGGTAATTTTTAATGACGTTGTTACTATTTACTTCTTATTAAATTTAGAAATTATAATAATAACGGTCGTGTTGTTTCGGATTTTGGAGGCTCGCTCTCATACAGTATTTGGATCAGTTGGACGACGATTCATGATTCGAGTTTGTATCCGAGTTGTCGCTGTCATTGAGCGATACTATTATAATGTATCTATGTGTGTGTTAAATTCATGGTTCATTGTTTTGTTTGCTATGTGTGAATTTTATTGTATGTGACAGACGATTGTTTTTGTGTCGGCAGATTTCCCCCCGCAAAAATAACATAATCGGATATCGGTGAAAAACGCTATGGCTTCTCCCCTCTGATTCGCTGTGACTCGAATTGCTCTATGTATGTAACATTTCAAGATATTATTAAATCCTGCTTTGTCCATATATTAATTGCAGCGGGTCGGTTGTGTAAGCAGCTCTGCAACGTTCCGCACCGGCGCCGTTGCCGCCATCTTCCGCTTGCTGCACTTTACTGGAGTTTTATTCCAATTATAATTTCATAATTGTCGATTGCTCATCACTCCGTCTCATAATCTTTGCTTTAACGATAGTCCTATAGCGATAAGATTAATTTCAAGAATTTCTCTTTGTTTGGTTTACATTTTAATATTCCCTATCATACAGTTTTTATCCAAAGTAATTATGTACATGCGGCCTATTTACTGTGTACTCGTTTGTCGTTGTTGCCTCGTTTTCAGAAAAAGGAGTCTCCTGTTCTCTACACTCACAATACGAAACTCAGCAGAAATAATCTGGTATTCTACGGTGGTATTCTGCGAAAGCGTGGTCTTTTTCCATTTGAGCCGATGAAAGCGTCGCTCTACCACGTTATCTATATTAGATTTTTTAGGCAGCCAATTCACAATAAATGAATTCACAATATTATACTTCCTTGTAAATATAAAGTATCTATATTCAATTAAATTAACAAACTAGTAAGCCGCATCGGTTTCACGTGAATTAAATTGATTAAAGTGGCGTTTTTCTTAAATTTAGGATAATCATCAAAGATCATTTATTTTATCAACTTTTAGTTTATAAAAAATATCAAATTTTCTGCATAAGATAAGGAGCCGTGGTAGCTCAGATGGTTAGTGCTCGTTGTATATTTCACTGTACGCGAGCAACCTGGGTTCGATCACCGCCGGCACCAATGAAATTGTTAATTGCAATTTTAAGTACCGATTTACCAAGCGCTCGGCGGTGAAGGAAAACATTGTGAGGAAATCTGCACGTCTGAGAAATTAAAAAAATATTTCGAAGGAATGTGAAGTTCGCCAATACGGTTTAGGGCAACAAGGCGGACATTTCCTTGCCCTAACCCCTCTCAGAAATGGGAGGAAGGCCTGTGCCCAGCAGAGTGAGACGTGTCCAAGGGCTCTAACTTTAACTAGCTGCAAAAGATATAACAAAAATCATTGCTGACATTGTTCTGTATTTGTTCGTCAAGTTTCTTTACAGTCGGCTTAGCCATTCCGGAGCTTAGTACAAACAGACAGACAGATAAAATTTTTTATAATTAGTTATTCATGTTTTCTGTTACACTTTTCCATTAGTTTATATACTGAATCTGGGACTCCCCGATAGATTGCTTCATAGCGGGTATTTTGCCGTAGTTGCCACACTTGGCAATTGGTTTGGCAGTCACAGTTTTTAATATTTTGTGTTGATCAGGAAGATGCTGCTGCCAATTTTCTGGTTTAGTGTCCCTCTGTCGCTTCTTAAAATACCCATGGGATGGTTTGGGTTAGTGGATATTCTTACACCGCCACCTAGATTTGTCAGATCGTAGGACGAAAATATCTGGACAAATGTTGAAAATGTCGGAATTTTGGGGTTTCCATCGGGAGAAATAAATATTAAAAATACATGTTTTTTTTTGAGGAGAGGTTACAAAAAGTACTTTAAACAAAACTAATTTAAGTGCAATTAATTTTGGGTTTCACATTACTAGAGTTCACCAATTTTGATCCTTTAATTGTATTCATAAAAGATTTAAAATTCAAGGAATTTACCTAAAAGTTCAGTCTAATTACTAACTCAGCTTTTATTAAATCAACTTTCCGAAGAGCTGTTTGTGTAGAGATTTTGAGTTTTGTCTGGAGATCATTTAAAATATCAGGAGAATACGGAGTATCCCGACCATCTGGCCACCCTACCGCCACCCCCTTTATTATTCATGTTTCAATCGCATGCACATAGTTCCCTTGGCTTAATATTAGACAGTTGTTTCGATATTATAGACAGACACTTTAATTTTATTTATATGTGGTAGGTTGGTAGGTGTATATCTATACTTAACATTATAAAGAGGAAAGATTTTATTATTTATTTGTTTGTTTGTTTGTACCGAATAAGCTCGAAAACTACTGAACCGATTTTAAACATTTTTTAACCAATAGAAAGGTAAACTATCAGGAAATAACATAAACTATAGATACTAGAGATCCTGAAGAAAATTGCAATAATGTAACCCAAAGTAGCAAAATTTTGCCTATAAAATTATTATTTAGCATGTATCGAGGAAACTATCAATAATACATAAAAATATGTAATACATGATTAAAGTTCTCATTATATCTACAAAAAAGTTCGTGAGGCAATATATCTAACTATCATAGTTAAGGCACAATAGTAGCTTTTCTGTACTATAATTTAATTAGATCGCCGCCGCCGGTAGAAAAAAAGTTGGTTACCTTCGTATCGTAGTATTAATTCTCATTCAAATAATTAGTTTTATCATCAAGAGTATTTATGAAGCAGTAAAATACTTTTTAATTCATCCGAATCGGACATCGTATAAAATACAGTACCCGAAACGTTCGCCGTCGCTTCGCCATGACGTTCCCCATAGAATAAATACTATAATTCATACCAAATTTTCTATTATAGTAAAAATTGTGTATTATAGTATTCCATGACGTTCCCAGTTTCTACAGGACTATTTTGCAATAACAGGCCAAGTTTAGAGAAGGTTCAGATAAAGTGATATAGGCAAATGATGAAGAAAAATTAATTAAAAAAAAGATGTCAAACATTCTATCCTTTTTGTCTTTAAAATTTAAATTGTGTGGTAATGCTTTTTTAACTGATTTTATAGCGCACGCATACTTTCGTAAAGGTCGATCGGTAGGCATAAACATTGTTGTCTATAAATCACATTCAATTTGGTATGATTTCAAATAAAAGTAAGAAGCCTTATTTATTCGTTTTTTCAAAAACTGCAATAACGTTTTAAATCATTATTTATATAATATTTGGAGTTAAGTTTGGCTACTCTTTGAAAAATGACTGTCTCTATGTATAGAGACGGCGTTGCCGGCGTGCGGGAGGGTTTACTACGTCTATGAGGTATTAGGAGTAACTTAGGCTAATTTTATTTAAAAAAAATTATTGTGATTCCGCGTAAAAAAATTAAAACCCATGAACTTTAAGCATAATTAATTTTACGCGGACGGAGTTGTGGGAAACAGATAGTTTATGTATATAGAGAGTCGATGTTGAAACATTGTAACGAACCTTCTAAACTAACAAGGGACCTTGTTTGTATTGGATCAGCGACAAAACAAAATTTGATCAATTACTCGAAGGCTGACTCATAGACACCTTTCAAATTGAAATTAAATAAATAATGTTTTGAAGTCTAGGCGGACTATTAATGTCATGCCGAGACTTTTGAGTTTCAATCCCGCCCGGAACTCTTTGCACAAAAAAAAAAACAAATGATTGATGTTTGATTGTATTTAAATATTAATGTTAAACTGTGTATAATATTTTAAGAGTAGGGACGAGGAAATAAGCATTGAATTACCTGATGGTGAGTGATTAAACTTAGTTAACCGTGTAGTAAGAATTTCCAATACCCATATCATCCCGTGGGTGTCGTAAGTGGCGACGAAGGGAAACAAATTAGGACAGCCGCGTATTCCCAATAACGAGTAAAAAAAACTGTGTTTACCAACCCGCTTGCCTTTAAGAGGCTGTAACGGATTGAACTGTCCAAGAACACCCTTCAGAAAGCCTTAAGCTCTCTTCGTGAAGAATATTTTTTATGTGCTGGAGAAGCAGCGTATCATGACCATGCATATAATTTTAGTGTAAAATATCCGCATAATGCAGCCGTGTTTCGTATGGTAACCTAGTGATGTAAACATCATAATTACTTGGCAATAATGTTTTCATGGTAAAGCCTTGCTACAGATATAATAAGGTTGTGGCAGGAATGGGTCGGCCCGACCGATAAAAGGGACCACGCTCCCACGGAAGCAGCTTAAAATAAACTAAAAACAACGGGAGTCCCTTTTTACTGGTAACAAAACATTCCATCTTAGTCCGGAGTGACAACGTATATGCTTTTGATTCTTAATCGAGGATGGATGAAGATGTCTTCAGGCGACAGCATCCACTTAATGTATGCTTTTTGTCACCCTTACTAAGCCCCAACGTTATATAACCCCCAAGTGTACACACAGTGATACTCGTTTGTTAGTTGCCTGATTTTATAATATGTTATGCGAGAGGAATGTCGAGGTTAAGGTGCAATATTTGTGACTCAGTGTCTGCGCCGCCGACAGTAATAAACATTAATTCGTACAAATATGTTATCTGCATTATAAATAATATATATATATATATATATATATATATATATATATATATATATATATATATATATATATATATATATATAATCTGTAATTGTAAAATCAATAGATACATAATTGGGTTATAATAATTGTGTAGTATATACATATATACAAATATAACTAGTGTACGTTCGTTACGAGAAGTTCAAATTATTAAATATCTTAACGAACACGATACCAAATTGTATCTATTGTATCATACATTGTAACAGTTCTAAGCTTCATTTTATTATCCTTGTTCTTTTCTAAACACTCAGCCGGGCTAGCATGAGCCGGAGAGAATATATCCCCGGAGAGAGGATATAATTTTTATCCCTTGCTTAGTTTTATCCACCCTGCGAGCATGGACATGAGACAAAAATTATATCCCCCGATTATATCCACTGACAAGAGATAAAATTATCTTATCTCTATAGTATATCCCCGTTTGACATAAAGAGTGGACATATATCTCCCCGTTCGTAGCAGTATAGGAATATGTATAAAGTTCAAACTCCAAACCCAGTAATAAAATATTAGAAATCTCTATACGAGTATAATACGTGAGGGTAATATGGTCATCCTGTTAATATGGTTACTTTCTTGTAACTCTAATACTATAGCCTTGTTTGCATAGATGGCTTTGTGATACGATAGCTCTTCGTAGGTCAATCGAATAATAAAGGATCAAAGCGCGATGCTTCATCGACGCCATTTTGACAGTTGACAAAGTACATAATTTAGTCAATTTTAGTATGGTGTAATGTAATTAGTTTTTGTTAAGTAGATTTTTCGAAGTGTTCCTAATTATTGCCAAAGCTTTTTGGTAATTTTTTCTTAATATGTTAGTTATAGTATACGATTTTGTGTTTTTGACTTTTTCCTTCTCCTGGTTTTGGTTTTATAGAGCGGCAAAGCTTAAGGTATTATGGACACCACATACGGTCAGTTCAACTGATCATTCAAACTGATCAGTTCAAACTAAAACTGTTATATAGATATTTTTTAAATAGTGGATTTTCGACTTATGTTGATTTATTGATCATTATAAATATATTAATATCGAAGTTTTACATATAAGTTTATTTATGGATATATCAAAAATCAGATATTTTAAAAAATATCAACAGTTTTCGTTTGAACTGATCAGTTGGAATGATCAGTTGAACTGACCGTGTGTGGTCATCATAACCCTCACATACCTTATAAAAAATCAATTGCAGTCAGTTAGTTTCGAAAAAACTCGAAAATAGCTCGACCGGTTTCAATGAATTTTCTTGTATATATTTGAGTGTGTCCCGGGATTGTTGAAAACTCAGTTGGATCCGCTAGGGTGGCACTGTTGTCGTCGCTAGTATCGCTACTATGAAATATAAAAAGTATTTTTATTAAAAATAATTAAATGAGCAGATTAATAATGAGTTGTAATAAAACGGTACTGTGACTCAGTTGTAACAGCAAAACCATTACTCCTGCTATTTTGTCACAGTCAAATAAAGTCAAATAAGGTAAGACGCGGTGAATAGACGACTTTTATGTACTAGAGGGGGTGAAGCAGATGAGTGGGGGACGAGTAGTCTCATTCACTGCGGGGTGCATACCGCACGAAGTTCACCGATGTGCGTCGTCCATTACATATACATGCGTAATTTCGCACATTCGTGTAATATACTTTATAGCCCAGCGCACTGATGTACAATGGCGAGTATCCCCGTGTCTGGTAGTTCGAACCCCGTCGCACGCTTATATTTTTGTATTCGTATTTTTAAAATGTTCTTATTATTAAAATATCTCTATATATTTGTTTTCTTATTTTGAAAATATTACGTACCAACATATTTTCATATTGTTATTTTTAAAATACGTAATTTTTTTTTCTTAATTTAAAAATAAATATTCAATTTTCTGCAAAAATTATCGAGAAATTATGTAACAGATTCTTTAGACGAATAATAACTAAAATGGCTGGTGCAGAATGGTCAATTCTAAAAATGGTCTATTCTCGAAACGGATAATTGTCAATAATTTTTGAATTTATAAAAACATATAATTTTTTACTATAGATATAATATACTTCTTCAGAATCAATATCAAAATAATAAAAATAAAATAAAAATATCCACCGAGCTCGATGGTTGATTATGGAGAAAAATATTAATATACATTTTGTTACAAAAGAGTGTAGTAATACCAAAGGCAGACATTATACACATCGTTATGAAAAACTTTTATGGTGTCAGCCCTAAAATAGAATAGAATAATATTTTTTATTCAATATAGATCACATGTAATTGTTATTGAAAGTCATTTTTACTTTACCACTGGTTCGGAAAAAAAAACCTCTGTCCTAGGAAAAGCCAGCAAGAAACCCAGTGGGACTTTAAAAACATAAATTTTACAATATGATTGGTTACAAACTATTTACAAAATTTGTTTTAGAAACAACTTTGAAGCGATCACCTCATTCCCAGGGTTTATTATCAACCATGTATTCATTTATATTATAATCCCTTTTTATACAGTTTTAAATTAATTAAATATTTAAACTTATTAACAGCCAATCCTTTTTTCTCCTATGAGTGACATTTGTAAGAATAGACAATTCTAAAAAGAACTATGACTTGATATAATTCATAGCTGCTGGATAAAATACATTATGTCAACTACTCTTTGACCATGAATTGGTGGTTCTAGAGATTCAGTCGACGGTTCAATCAATAGCAGCACATCGTGAGTGATATCTCTGTAATAAAAAAAACGAAATTTAATTTTTATTTAATTACAGACAAAAAAATCTAAGTCATGGCAATTACACGTTGTTTACGGACACTTACTTATCACAATTTGATTTTGGTTTGGTTCCAATTGTATATATATAATATATATGTACAATTATAATATGTATGTACTAATCCCATTATATATATATATATATATATATATATATATATATATAATGGGATTGGATTAGTACGTACGGGAATGGATTAGTACATACATATTATAATAAATCCAAAGAATAGTTCAATTGTACCGTCCATAATATATTTTGTTTATATAACTGAAAAAACTTTTAATAGGCCTTACATTTAAGCTGTATACTTTAAGTCCTTAAAATTGTTAAATCGCTGTTGGTTTTTTTTAAATAAATAAAAAAAATGCGTTATTTCAACCGCCCAGTCAGTAGTTCGATTGATCTAGCGGAGCCGTGCGTTTAGTTAGTATCTTGAGTCGATATGTATTGGTTCTAATCCCGCATACTAATGGGTCTCGCTTTTTGCTGATTGACTTTTTCTCGATTTTCTTGTTTGCAATAATTTTTCACAAATAATTTTTTTATTTTCTTATTTTTAATATAATCATAATCCAATTTTATTGTTGTTTTTTAGTCAGCAGCATGCAGTCAGCAGATGAATGATCGGAGAAAGCTTTTCTTGAGTAAGCTTTTACATACATGGTGTTACAGAATATTTCTAATTTATCAACTCGGAATTACTTCTTAAAATGAATAAGTGGGCTTAGGTGCATTAAATTACCAAAATGCCCACAATAGAAATTGAATAAATCCGCATACAAAATTATCTAAATGCCAAATACAAATTACTCAAAATGCAAATTGTTGGAATTCATTTTCTCAAAAAAAAACATATGATATAAAAGTAACTATGTATTTCAATTTAAAAACTTGTTTCAATTTTAGATTATAAAAAGATTCGGAGCACGAAAACCCTGGGACATCATTTTCAATCGCAACAGTTGTAACTCCAGGAACCAAACCAAAATCAAATTGTGATAAGTAAGTGTCCGTAAACAACGTGTAATTGCCATGACTTAGATTTTTTGTCTGTAATTAAATAAAAATTAAATTTCGTTTTTTTTATTACAGAGATATCACTCACGATGTGCTGCTATTGATTGAACCGTCGACTGAATCTTTAGAACCACCAATTCATGGTCAAAGAGTAGTTGACATAATGTATTTTATCCAGCAGCTATGAATTATATCAAGTCATAGTTCTTTTTAGAATTGTCTATTCTTACAAATGTCACTCATAGGAGAAAAAAGGATTGGCTGTTAATAAGTTTAAATATTTAATTAATTTAAAACTGTATAAAAAGGGTTATAATATAAATGAATACATGGTTGATAATAAACCCTGGGAATGAGGTGATCGCTTCAAAGTTGTTTCTAAAATAAATTTTGTAAATAGTTTGTAACCAATCATATTGTAAAATTTATGTTTTTAAAGTCCCACTGGGTTTCTTGCTGGCTTTTCCTAGGACAGAGGTTTTTTTTCCGAACCAGTGGTAAAGTAAAAATGACTTTCAATAACAATTACATGTGATCTATATTGAATAAAAAATATTATTCTATTCTATTTTAGGGCTGACACCATAATAAAAGTTTTTCATAACGATGTGTATAATGTCTGCCTTTGGTATTACTACACTCTTTTGTAACAAAATGTATATTAATATTTTTCTCCATAATCAACCATCGAGCTCGGTGGATATTTTTATTTTATTTTTATTATTTTGATATTGATTCTGAAGAAGCATATTATATCTATAGTAAAAAATTATATGTTTTTATAAATTCAAAAATTATTGACAATTATCCGTTTCGAGAATAGACCATTTTTGGAATTGACCATTCTGCACCAGCCATTTTAGTTATTATTCGTCTAAAGAATCTGTTACATAATTTCTCGATATTTTTTTATAGAAGATTGAATATTTATTTTTAAATTAAGAAAAAAATTACGTATTTTAAAAATAACAATATGAAAATATGTTGGTACATAATATTTTCAAAATAAGAAAACAAATATATAGAGATATTTTAATAATAAGAACATTTTAAAAATACGAATACAAAAATATAAGCGTGCGACGGGATTCGAACTACCAGACACGGGGATACTTCGCCATTGTACATCAGTGCGCTGGGCTATAAAGTATATTACACGAATGTGCGAAATTACGCATGTATATGTAATGGACGACGCACATCGGTGAACTTCGTGCGGTATGCACCCCGCAGTGAATGAGACTACTCGTCCCCCACTCATCTGCTTCACCCCCTCTAGTACATAAAAGTCGTCTATTCACCGCGTCTTACCTTATTTGACTTTATTTGACTGTGACAAAATAGCAGGAGTAATGGTTTTGCTGTTACAACTGAGTCACAGTACCGTTTTATTACAACTCGTTATTAATCTGCTCATTTAATTATTTTTAATAAAAATACTTTTTATATTTCATAGTAGCGATACTAGCGACAACAACAGTGCCACCCTAGCGGATCCAATTGAGTTTTTTAACAATCCAGGGACACACTCAAATACATACAAGAAAATTCATTGAAACCGGTCGAGCTATTTTCGAGTTTTTTCGAAACTAACTGACTGCAATTGATTTTTTATAAGGTATGTGAGGGTTATGATGATGAGCGCGGAGCGCTGCTGGAGCGCGAACATAATGGATACCCACCTTTAAACTCATAAGTGGGAACACTTATTATGACGGACGGGAAACTACGGAACCCTACACTGAGCGTGGCCCGACACGCTCTTGGCCGGTTTTATTATACAATTTTTCTTTCATTAAATATTTAAACTTGGTAATAGAGAATTATATATCTTCTGGGACTTTGTTTTAATAGCGTATTCATTACCCCCAGAATGATTTACTGACTCTGTGGAGTCAAGAAACTGGTAGTACCAGCTTGTGTCTGTTCCTAGTGTTTACGGAGTGTACATGACTTTCTTTACTAAAACTACCATTTTGTGATTCGTTTTTTATAAGTTGTATTGTTGGTGTAAATTTCTGTTCGGTTTTGGTTCTAGTGATACGTTTTGTAAATATACAATTAGTTTTTTATAAGTTGGTCTAAACTTTTTTCTCTTTTAGATTTTAGTCATAAGTTTTATAAAATAAACAATCAATGTATGTATACATTATAAAAATGTGCAACAAAAAAAATAAACGCAGGGCAATAAAGAGATCTTATTCGATGAAACAAAAACACACGATGGAAGTTGTAAAGTAAATATAATATCTACATTTTTGTGCACACCTTATATTGGTTATATAGATTATCTATACATGCGTAAAACAACTTTCTAGTTTCAAACAACTTTCTAGTGCTAACGGTCACAGAGATTAAGCGAGGACGGACAGACAGACAGACAGACATGGCGAAACTATAAGGGTTCCTAGTTGACTACGGAACCCTAAAAAGGGTTATTATGATATAAATTAATACATAGTTGATAACAACTACTGGAAATGAGAATGAGTCGCTTCCAAGCGATTTCTAAAATAAATTTTGTAAATATTTTGTAACCATTCACATTGTAAAATTTATTTAAAAAAAAGTCCCGCTGGGTTTCTTGCTGGTTCTTCCCAGGACAGAGTTTTTTTTCGAACCAGTGGTAAAGTAAAAAATGACTTTCAATTAGAATTACGTGTAATCTATATCGTAATTGATAGAACCAGGCGTTACTTTGTGGAAATCCATTATAATAAATATATTAATAGTTATTTTGCAACCATCCGCTAAATTAAATAAAATGATGTGTCTTCCATAGTTTGAAGAGCACCTTCCTCCCTCCTTCAATTGTATAATATTGTATAATAGTGGTGTTGGGAGTAGTGTTGCTGGGCCTGGTGGTGACGGGATTAGTGCACGCAATTGAGTGAGAGATATACATATATATATATTGAATAAAAAATTATTCTATTATATTCTGTTCTGTTGAACATAGGCCTACCTATATATCGTCTTATAGGAGAAATATTTGCCACAGTTGCCACCCTTGTCTAGCAGGTTAGCAAGAGCAGGTTTTTTATACTGAGCTGTTATTAGGAAGGTGCTGCCGCTCAATTCTAGTAAGTTTAGTCAATTTCAGGCGGCATTCGAATTAAGTACAATACTGAATAGGCAGATAGGCAAGATAGAGATTAGGGCTGCCAGATATCCGGTTGTGTACAGGACGTTTATACGTGGTAGCGCCACGCTGCAGCTATATTATGGTTGTGGCACGAATGGGTCGGCTCGTACGAGTAAGGACCACGACCACTCTCACAGAATACCAGCGTAAAATAGCAGCTTGATACTGCTGTGTTTCGTATGATCAGTGTAGAGATCCGGAGACTTTTTAAGTGGAAACAAGTAAGGACCACGACCACTCTCACAGAATACCAGCGTAAAATAGCAGCTTGATACTGCTGTGTTTCGTATGATCAGTGTAGAGATCCGGAGACTTTTTAAGTGGAAACAAGTAAGGACCACGACCACTCTCACAGAATACCAGCGTAAAATAGCAGCTTGATACTGCTGTGTTTCGTATGGTCAGTGTAGAGATCCGGAGACTTTTTAAGTGGAAACAAGTAAGGACCACGACCACTCTCACAGAATACCAGCGTAAAATAGCAGCTTGATGCTGCTGTGTTTTGTATGATCAGTGTAGAGATCCGGAGACTTTTTAAGTGGAAACAAGTAAGGACCACGACCACTCTCACAGAATACCAGCGTAAAATAGCAGCTTGATACTGCTGTGTTTCGTATGGTCAGTGTAGAGATCCGGAGACTTTTTAAGTGGAAACAAGTAAGGACCACGACCACTCTCACAGAATACCAGCGTAAAATAGCAGCTTGATACTGCTGTGTTTCGTATGGTCAGTGTAGAGATCCGGAGACTTTTTAAGTGGAAACAAGTAAGGACCACGACCACTCTCACAGAATACCAGCGTAAAATAGCAGCTTGATACTGCTGTGTTTCGTATGGTCAGTGTAGAGATCCGGAGACTTTTTAAGTGGAAACAAGTAAGGACCACGACCACTCTCACAGAATACCAGCGTAAAATAGCAGCTTGATACTGCTGTGTTTCGTATGATCAGTGTAGAGATCCGGAGACTTTTTAAGTGGAAACAGGTAAGGACCACGACCACTCTCACAGAATACCAGCGTAAAATACCAGCTTGATACTGCTGTGTTTCGTATGGTCAGTGTAGAGATCCGGAGACTTTTTTAAGTGGAAACAAGTAAGGACCACGACCACTCTCACAGAATACCAGCGTAAAATAGCAGCTTGATACTGCTGTGTTTCGTATGATCAGTGTAGAGATCCGGAGACTTTTTAAGTGGAAACAAGTAAGGACCACGACCACTCTCACAGAATACCAGCGTAAAATAGCAGCTTGATACTGCTGTGTTTCGTATGGTCAGTGTAGAGATCCGGAGACTTCTTAAGTGGAAACAAGTAAGGACCACGACCACTCTCACAGAATACCAGCGTAAAATAGCAGCTTGATACTGCTGTGTTTCGTATGGTCAGTGTAGAGATCCGGAGACTTTTTAAGTGGAAACAAGTAAGGACCACGACCACTCTCACAGAATACCAGCGTAAAATAGCAGCTTGATACTGCTGTGTTTCGTATGATCAGTGTAGAGATCCGGAGACTTTTTAAGTGGAAACAAGTAAGGACCACGACCACTCTCACAGAATACCAGCGTAAAATAGCGGCTTGATACTGCTGTGTTTCGTATGATCAGTGTAGAGATCCGGAGACTTTTTAAGTGGAAACAAGTAAGGACCACGACCACTCTCACAGAATACCAGCGTAAAATAGCGGCTTGATACTGCTGTGTTTCGTATGATCAGTGTAGAGATCCGGAGACTTTTTAAGTGGAAACAAGTAAGGACCACGACCACTCTCACAGAATACCAGCGTAAAATAGCGGCTTGATACTGCTGTGTTTCGTATGATCAGTGTAGAGATCCGGAGGCTTTTTAAGTGGAAACAAGTAAGGACCACGACCACTCTCACAGAATACCAGCGTAAAATAGCAGCTTGATACTGCTGTGTTTCGTATGGTCAGTGTAGAGATCCGGAGACTTTTTAAGTGGAAACAAGTAAGGACCACGACCACTCTCACAGAATACCAGCGTAAAATAGCAGCTTGATACTGCTGTGTTTCGTATGATCAGTGTAGAGATCCGGAGACTTTTTAAGTGGAAACAAGTAAGGACCACGACCACTCTCACAGAATACCAGCGTAAAATAGCGGCTTGATACTGCTGTGTTTCGTATGATCAGTGTAGAGATCCGGAGACTTTTAAGTGGAAACAAGTAAGGACCACGACCACTCTCACAGAATACCAGCGTAAAATAGCAGCTTGATACTGCTGTGTTTCGTATGATCAGTGTAGAGATCCGGAGACTTTTTAAGTGGAAACAAGTAAGAACCACGACCACTCTCACAGAATACCAGCGTAAAATAGCAGCTTGATACTGCTGTGTTTCGTATGGTCAGTGTAGAGATCCGGAGACTTTTTAAGTGGAAACAAGTAAGGACCACGACCACTCTCACAGAATACCAGCGTAAAATAGCAGCTTGATACTGCTGTGTTTCGTATGGTCAGTGTAGAGATCCGGAGACTTTTTAAGTGGAAACAAGTAAGGACCACGACCACTCTCACAGAATACCAGCGTAAAATAGCAGCTTGATACTGCTGTGTTTCGTATGGTCAGTGTAGAGATCCGGAGACTTTTTAAGTGGAAACAAGTAAGGACCACGACCACTCTCACAGAATACCAGCGTAAAATAGCAGCTTGATACTGCTGTGTTTCGTATGGTCAGTGTAGAGATCCGGAGACTTTTTAAGTGGAAACAAGTAAGGACCACGACCACTCTCACAGAATACCAGCGTAAAATAGCAGCTTGATACTGCTGTGTTTCGTATGGTCAGTGTAGAGATCCGGAGACTTTTTTAAGTGGAAACAAGTAAGGACCACGACCACTCTCACAGAATACCAGCGTAAAATAGCAGCTTGATGCTGCTGTGTTTTGTATGATCAGTGTAGAGATCCGGAGACTTTTTAAGTGGAAACAAGTAAGGACCACGACCACTCTCACAGAATACCAGCGTAAAATAGCAGCTTGATACTGCTGTGTTTCGTATGGTCAGTGTAGAGATCCGGAGACTTTTTAAGTGGAAACAAGTAAGGACCACGACCACTCTCACAGAATACCAGCGTAAAATAGCAGCTTGATACTGCTGTGTTTCGTATGATCAGTGTAGAGATCCG
This sequence comes from Parnassius apollo, assembly GCA_907164705.1. Classification (NCBI taxonomy): domain Eukaryota; kingdom Metazoa; phylum Arthropoda; class Insecta; order Lepidoptera; family Papilionidae; genus Parnassius; species Parnassius apollo. The sequence goes on along the minus strand of CAJQZP010001045.1, from coordinate 1,941,692 downwards.
GAGACTTTTTAAGTGGAAACAGGTAAGGACCACGACCACTCTCACAGAATACCAGCGTAAAATACCAGCTTGATACTGCTGTGTTTCGTATGGTCAGTGTAGAGATCCGGAGACTTTTTAAGTGGAAACAAGTAAGGACCACGACCACTCTCACAGAATACCAGCGTAAAATAGCAGCTTGATACTGCTGTGTTTCGTATGGTCAGTGTAGAGATCCGGAGACTTTTTAAGTGGAAACAAGTAAGGACCACGACCACTCTCACAGAATACCAGCGTAAAATAGCAGCTTGATACTGCTGTGTTTCGTATGGTCAGTGTAGAGATCCGGAGACTTCTTAAGTGGAAACAAGTAAGGACCACGACCACTCTCACAGAATACCAGCGTAAAATAGCAGCTTGATACTGCTGTGTTTCGTATGGTCAGTGTAGAGATCCGGAGACTTTTTAAGTGGAAACAAGTAAGGACCACGACCACTCTCACAGAATACCAGCGTAAAATAGCAGCTTGATGCTGCTGTGTTTTGTATGATCAGTGTAGAGATCCGGAGACTTTTTAAGTGGAAACAAGTAAGGACCACGACCACTCTCACAGAATACCAGCGTAAAATAGCAGCTTGATACTGCTGTGTTTCGTATGGTCAGTGTAGAGATCCGGAGACTTTTTAAGTGGAAACAAGTAAGGACCACGACCACTCTCACAGAATACCAGCGTAAAATAGCAGCTTGATACTGCTGTGTTTCGTATGGTCAGTGTAGAGATCCGGAGACTTTTTAAGTGGAAACAAGTAAGGACCATGACACTCTCACAGAATACCAGCGTAAAATAGCAGCTTGATACTGCTGTGTTTCGTATGGTCAGTGTAGAGATCCGGAGACTTTTTAAGTGGAAACAAGGCATTCCATCTAAGTCTTCAGGGGTGACAACGCATTTGCGTTATGATTCTTAATCGAGAATAAATGTAGATGTCTATAGGACACAGCATCCACTGACCATCAGGTGGACTGTGTGCTCATTTGTCACCCTTATTTTATATAAAAAAAAACAATATTCAAGACAAATTGGAGGAAATTCATATGTATATTAACATGAAGAAGACACCTCTTAGATTTGATAAACGTTGTTTTGGTTTGTATGAGAAGATTTTTTTTACATCTATTACTTTTACTAACTTGATTAGAAAATAACTGTATTATACTAAACTTGTTTACTTATTTTCATCATACTTAAGTTTATTTTTCCATTTTCACAACTCATTACGTATTGTTTCAGTGACAAATGAATATAGGTACTGTGATGAATGACGATAATATAATATATCATCACTATCATCATAACAGCCCTTCACAAGTCCACTGCTGAACATAGGCCTCCCCCAAGGAATGACACAAAGCACGGTCCTGAGCCACCTGCATCCATCGACTTCCTGTACGTATTGCCAGGTCGTCACTATATTTATTGGGGGTCGCCCTGCACTACGCCTACCGGTACGAGACTGCCACTCGAGAACCTTTTTCTCAATCGGTTGTCGGTTCTTCGAGCTATATGTCCGGCCTAATGCCACTTCAGCTTACTAATCCTATGATAATAATAATATAATATATATCAAGTCCAAATATGAATCTAAACAATCTAGGGACCCATTCAATCACTCATTCTCCATTCAATACACAAAAAAATGATCAAAATCGATCGAGCCGTTTTTGAGTTCTAACGGTAATTAATTAATTTTTATATATACCTAGAAATATGTAAATGTACGTACTGAACAGTAAAACTTTTATAAATTTTAATAGAAGCAATGAATTAAAAGTTAACGATGCGTAACAATAATATATAGTAACCTTGCTCCAATTTCCGTTTTTTTTTAAATTTGTTTTGCTGTGGTAACTTGGCATGCTATGGTTGCACGCACGTATCAAGATAAAAAAAAGCTAGGTATGGTGTTAGTAAGCACTTTAAATACATAAATGGCACATGGACAAACACCACAGGGATACCTAATTGTACATGAATTTAAGTTTGTTGTGTTGTGTAATATTGTGTTCAATAAAGAGTGTAAGATAAGATAAGATGGAACTCGCCCGTAGTACGGAGGTTTGCCTTAATTGCGAAGTGGCGCAGTGGTTCAAATACCGCAAGAAACAAGTATTTGTATGGCCTACAATTTTTTTATAGAATAAGTGTGACAAACGAACACACAGTCCATCAGATGATAAGTGGATGCTGTGGCCCATACACATCTAAATTGATCCTCGATTAGGAATCAAAATGCGGATGCGTAGTCACCCCTAAGTACTAAGATGGAATGCCTCGTTTTCAGTAAAAATGGGTCTCCAGATCTCTACATTCACCATACGAAACATAGCAGTATTAAGCGGCTATTTTACACTGGTATTCTGTGAGAGCGTGGTTCTTCCCCAGACAAGCCGACCCATTCGTGCTACAACCGTAATATAGCTGGTGCGTGGCTCTAGCACGTACTATATACAAAACTAATTGTTCCATGTCGTGTTTGAAAAATGTAAGTATGTTTTACACGTGGTAGAACCCTGCTGCATTTACATTAGTAGCATAGTTGTAGTACGAATTAGTTGGTTCGACCGGGGAAGGACCACGCTCTCACAGAATACCAGCGTAAAATAGTAGCTTAATACTGCTGTGATTCGTATGGTGAGTGTAGAGAACTGGAGATCCTATTTACTGGAAATGAGGCATTCCATCATAGTCCTCACGGGTGACAACGCATCTGCATTTTGATTCGTAATCGAGGATACATGTAGGTGTCTATGGGCCGCAGAAACTACTTACCATCAAGTGGACTGTGTGCTCGTATGTCACCCTAGATAGATAAAGGAAAAAATCCTATTATGAAAATCCTAGTATTTTTAATTAAAGAAGAAATAGTCGTTAATGACGTCATCCACGGAATAGGTAAACTTATTACCCCTTTTTATTAATATAAGCATTACAGCAATAAAGCACCGGCTGCTTGACTACTAGCCTATCTGATAGTGGTGATATAGCTGTAGTCGAAGATGGTATAGAAACCTGACTAAGCTTGACAAAAGCTTATTCATGTGGGATGATGGATTAAATGATGGAGACAATCTGTAGCTGTTTTTTTTAAACTTAACCTGCGCACTATGATTTTCTCTTGTATCTTGGGGACAGTTTACATACGTAAATTTCACAAGGAAGCATCCAGATCTGGTACAATTGTTTGTAGGCCATACAAATACTTGTTCCTTGCGGGATTCGAATCCGTCATTAGCTTTGCAACTCATTGCCAAGCCTTTGCGTCACGGAACAGTCAAGTTAGTCTTATTAAGAATGCGACTTATTGTTTCCCATCACATTATGAATTTGAAAGGAAAGATGGGAACTTTAACAAAACAAAAAAAAAAACAACATTTTTCACAACCGTTATTGACTTATAAAAATAAAGCAAAATAAAAAGAAAAACTATTTTAGCATATAATAATGTCCTAGAGACCGAATTTCGGTTACGGCTGCCAGTCTCATCGGAGACTAGCCTTCTGCTCATGACAGGATTCTTGTGCCCGATTGTATGCGTAAGCACAAGTGCACTCACCACTTTTGACTCAGTCTCGGCAACACGACACAGACTGTAAGACGACACGACCGGTGAGAGATCAGGTGCAGAACCAACGGCTTTACGTGCTTTCCGGGGCACGAGGGTGAGACACCGCCAACTTCCTGACTCCAGGCAGCTACTGAGAATTTCTTGATGGAACAATTCAATAACGAATTTTGGCTCGACCCTGAGTTCAAATTCGGGACCTCAGGATCAACAATCACGTTTTCGACCACATTAGTCTAGTGGATTTCAATTTGGCACGATCGACACACCTTTCGCTCTTTCACATCCATACCACCTACGAATAAATACTAAAAACTAGTTTGTATTACTAAATGTAAGTGTAAGTGTTGGGGTAATCTACACTCTATTGTGGGAAGTCAGAATGTATCAAAAAAGGCACGCATGGCAATTCACAACACCGTGTCAGTCCCTACCTTAATGAATGGTAGTGAAAATTGGGTGTGGCAGAATAAGCATTAGAGTAGATTAAATGCTGTAGAAATGCGGTCATTAAGGATTTTGTTAGGGATGAATCTGAATGACAGGATGAGAAATTGTGTGGTTGGAGGGAAGAGTTGGGGTTGCTAGATTATGCTGTGATCAGAATTAAGAAAGTAATGTTTCGGTGGTGTGGTCATGTAGAAAGAATGAACGAGGAAAGAGTCACGAAAATCTATGTTTCAGAAGTGAACTGCAGAGTCAGGAATGGTCGCTCTAGATGAAAATTTATCGACCGAATTAGCGATATATTGAATTTCGGCCAGATTAAGAGTACCCTTAACTATCAAGCATGTATGCCTAAGTATATGTGATATTATATGTATGTAAAGGAGGCGAGAGAGGTATGTCAGGATCGTGATAAACGGAAGTCTGTAGTCTATGCCTATCCCTTTGTGTGACAGAAGTAAAAAAAGTTACAGCCTATATACGCCCCACAGCTGGGGACAGGCCTCCTTTCATTACTGCGATAATTTTAGGGCCAAGAAGTGACCGTGTTGGCGAAATTCATGTGAATTTCGCCAATACAAACATGTGTCCTCGAAATATTTTTTATTATTTCTCAGACATGCAGGTTTCGTCACGATGTTTTCCTTCACCGCCGAACACGTGATAAATCAGCACTTAAAATTGTTATTAATAATTTCATTGGTGACGGCGGGGATTGAACCCGATTTGCTCGCATACTGTGAAATTTACAGCGAGCGCTAACCATCTGATCTAACACGGCTGAGTTATAGGAGTGTTAATGTAATTATGTAATTGAAATATTATGAATTACATCAACCCGTGTTTAATTCTTTCCGGATATTCACTTGAACGTCGATATAAAAGTATGCTCTAGTTCCCGGCAGTTTAGCCTTCGTTGTTCAATATAACAACGTAATGAAACTGACTAGCGATGTTTTTTGGCGTTGCTTGGTCGCATATATATATTATTTAAAATTCGTAATTATTTTGTTGTAAATTTATTTAAAGCAATTAATTTCCAAAGCTGTATTGTAGCTATATTTATAATGGAACCCACGGGGGGGGGGGGGCTATTGTCAGAAGTGGAAATTGATAGACTCCACTGCTGAACATAGGCCTCCCCATAGACTGCTCCATAGGGAGGCTACTTGCCACAGCTGCGACGCTTGGCAAGCGGGTTGGCAACCGAAGTTTTTTATACCTATTTAGTCGTTATTACGAAGACCCATCTCCTAATTTTGTGTCTCTGTCGCCTCTCACGACACTCACGGGATGATATGGGGTAGTGGATATTATTACACTGCCACTGGTTAGTAATGGTAGCTATGATTGCTAATAAATATTCTAATTTTCTAGCTTGTGATCAGTCTGTTACATGTCTCTCCTGTTCAAAGGAGTATATGAGATCCGCATTATATTGGATTTTGAAATATGCTGGTATAAGCATCTTGTCTACGCTAGACGTACAATATCCTTGTCATGGTGCCAGTGACACGGAGCAGTATCAAAGATGGACATCTAGTACTGCGAACGACAATTCACCTGAAAAATTAACACAATTTTTTCTGTCTCCTGATGGCGAGTGATCACTAATACCTATTATCGCATATCCGCACTACGACAGGAGTCCATGCGTAGAAGTTGACTTTTTCGGATGATAAAAAAGATAACGATAAAGATCGTTTTCACTAAGAGAAATAACAATCAATTTGTAAAAACAGGATATCTATAACTACCTTTTAACGTAGTAGAGCAACGCTACAGCTATATTATGGTTGTTTATGGTTATTATTGACCCCTTTTACTGAAAACGAGGCATTCCATCTCAGCCTCCAAGGGAAAGAATGCATCTGTATTTTGATTATTAATTGAGGATAAATGTAGATGTCTATGGGCCACAGACCATCTATGGACGCTTCCCATCAGGTGGCCTGTGTGCTCGTTTGTCACATTTATTCTATAAAAAAACCTACAGAGTTTCTTTTACCATTTCTTCCATATTCTGAGGAATCTTATTTAGAAAAAAAAACCGTCGTCGGTTTACCTCAAACATTCTTGTCACCCACCAACTTTATAGTGTAGACGTAGGTAGACGATAGATGTAGCACCATTCAAATATCGAAATCGAAGACCTTTTCATAAATCATAATCCTCATACGCCAGACTGCATTCGGTCTTTTAAATAACCTGACAGAGAATTTAAATGTGGTTTACCGTTTTATCACCTATTATATTTGTATTATTACTATTTTTTATTTTTATAATAGTATTTTTGATATGAGGACAACAATCAAAAGCAGCTCACCTAAATATCTTCATGAGGTGCTTTTTTCAATTTTACTTTACTTTTGACATTTGTTTGTTGTTTTGTAAAACTACATATTAAGTTCTGATTAAACTATAGAATTAAAATTATGAGTGATTCTCGAATTTAGAATTTATTAAATTTTACAAACAGTCAGTGCAATTGCGTTTTTATATGTAGTATTTAGTCCGCCCCGCCATAGAGCTGCGACCTTACGTTTCCCGCTTAAGTTTGACATTTCACCGCGTTTTGGCGCCAAAGCTGCCCGTGACGTGCTATTTTTTTTTTTGCGAGATTTATTTTTAAGTTTTGTTGTTTCTTTTATTAACGCTGCTTTCGTTTTATTAATTTTTGGTTGTGATTGTGTTGTTATTAACCACTGCTTATTATTTTGGAAGCTTTTGGTGTGCGAATTACACATTTTCAGGTTCGTACCGTTTTCATTTTATGATTTTGTCCTATTTTTAATAATTTATATTTTTGGATAATTTGTTTATTAGTATTTTTATTTAATTTATTATTAATCGAACTTGATTCCATTTGATCTTTCATATAATTGGATTAAATTTCATTCTAATCTAATATTTAAAACATAATACTTGTTTGGTCGTTTTTTACGCTCTGCCATACAGTTCATCAGGTGGCGGTAAAACTGTCAACATATTGCTTGCACTTCCGTAAGTTATAGGCATAGTTGAACCTGATAGGTGGCGTCTGTTGTAGAATCCGGATATCACTCGCGCGAAACCAGGGCAGATCGCTAGTATGATATTGTAATAAAATTTATATGGTAAACCTCCATTTTAAATGAAATATTTTTTCAGCTTAATTGATTTTATATTTAATGTTTTAACTAACGATCCGTCCTAATTTCACACGGGTGACTTCTAGAACTCGACAACAGCGCCAAAAAATTCCTACTGAATCTACCGGGTCCAGATGTGAATTTAAGCCATCCGGGAATCCACTCAAATACACACAAAAATACATGTGGCAATTGATTTTTATTTTGACAGATAGCATTTACGGCGTAATAGATGAACGTAATATCTATTTTTTTTCATGGCAACCAGATTGTTCACCCTCGCAATGAATTAATTAAAATTTTTAAATTCAAATTCTAAGTAATACGTATCTGTTGTGCGTAAATAAATTTGTAATTGTTTTCTACTTCTTGATACAGATTGGAAGCCGGTTCCAAATTTTTTTTTTTAAGATCGCATTTTCGGTTCGATTCCAGTTTTAAGATAATTGCATCCAAATTAGTGATTTTATATCACCTCATTTAAATGATCCAAGACTTAGCCTTGGAAGACCTAACAAGATAATATTAAAGACATTGAAGTAATAAGTACTTACGTACTAGAACAGACATCTCAAACAAAAAATGTGTGCTACTCTGTGTTCGCGCGGTTGTTTTTTTATCATAGAATAAACATAGGTAGAATGATCCGTAGGTAATAGTAGATTGTATTGTTAAATAGGTAAATTATATCGAGAACAATATTTAAATTTTGTCATTTATTTTGTATATTATATTAGCTTATTTAATATAATATTACATAATATTATATCACAATTACACATCAATTATATTTTTATCTGAATATTTTAAAAGGTATCTATGTCAAATATAAAAACGTACTAAATGTATGATAACAAAACTTCTTAACATAACATTTAAATTACAAATATGTTTATTTAAATTAAAATAAGAATCGTTCATAAATGCTGGGCCCGCGAAAGTTAAAAATGGACGAATTTATTCCACTTTGACTTTGATGTGGAAACCTAAAAATAAAATAAAAGAATAATAAGCAGATTTGAACATGAAAAATTTAGCCTAATTATAATAACTTATACATGTTTCTACAAAAAAATGTGTAATAATATATTCATCCTATACTTAAGTACCGACAGAAATCTGTCTGAACATGTTAATTTCATAATCTATATTCCATGACACGAGATGGCGTCTTAGGAATAATTTGTTTTATTATTAATCTTTAATGCTTTTTATTGATTAAGTATCTTATTAACTGATGAAAGGTAATTTCTTGGTTTTTACTGACATTTCTTGAATTATGTGTGCAATCTCTAAGTACACACGACGGCATATTTTTATCAAGAGATTTTTTTTAAATCAACACAACACGTGACAACTCTACAAGAGCCTGGCGAGAGACTGATTAAAGTGCGGTGTATGCACCGCAGTTGAGTGGAACAGAGTAGCTGAATGCAGTGTCGCCTCTAGTACGTAGCACATAATAGCTCAATGATTAAAGATTATTTTTTGCATTTTTGTTGGAAATAAGGCAAGAAGTTCTGCACGCTTCTTATGTTTATATGTCTCTATTGTGACCACCTGCACGGAAATTAAAAAAAATCGTTGGAACTTTGCTCGTGTTCATTTAGGTTTCGGTTTCAATTCTGGAAATTTAAATTGTTCGAAACTTCGTGGCTAGCGCTATTATTATTCTAAGATCTCCGGGTTCTTTACAGATATTTTTTATATCGAAGAAATTGCGTTTATTTATTCCGTTTATTATTTATCAGAGGATAAAATGATTCTGATAATTTATTGCCAATAACAACAAAATCCCAGAAAACACCCAAAAATTGACCCGCACAAACTTCAAAAACTTTATTTATCTGAGTTTGTATAAAAAAAGGTTACTATATTAAGGAATTGATGCATGATAATTGCAAACCTTGGGAAAAATGATCTCTACCAAGCTGTTTATAATTTTTTTTGTGTTGATTAATTGTGTAACAAAAGTGATTGTAAGGTAATTTAAAAAAATGTCCCATAAAGTAACATTACAATCATTACAGTCTAACAAAAGTCCAATATCTTACAAAAGCCTTCCTCATAGATAGCCTTAAGAGGTTGATAAATGATAATGAAACAAGTGTAGTAATAGTAATAGTAGTAGTAGTAGTAAATATAAAAGATAATGAAACAAGTGCTGTCCACCACTCTCACCTCATTATCTTTTGTCGCGTTTTACGACACCCACGAGAAAACCTAAGGCAGTGGAATCTGTTACGCCATGACTACGCTATGTTCGCTGTCGATCAATGGTATATCCATATAACTAATACGAAATAAATAAACAAACGTGCGATTTGTCTGGCTGCCCATCTAGCAGAATATCAAGGCCACCATTATGTAACAGTCACTGAGAATATGAAATGTTACGAAAGGCTTAGAAGCAGTTCGAGCATTGACATCGATCACATATAAATATTTTTTATAGAATGAGTGTGACAAGCGAGTACACAGTCCATCTGATGGTAAGTGGATTCTGTATGCCCATAGATATTTACATCTACCCTCGATTAAGAATCAAAATGCAGAGGCGTTTTCTTCCCTGAGGACTTAGATGGTATCTCTCGTTTTTTGTATTTATTATATGCTAACATTTTTCCTTTATTTTGGCAATCTTGAAAAATCTAGAGACAACTTTATCAAATAATCAAACTTGTTTCTATTCACCCCGCGATTTCTATTCACGCCATTTTACGGTAGTAAGTCGGCAATAGACAGCGACGATATTACAAAATATTGTTTGATAACTCACTTAGAGCCCGATAATTGGAAAGGTTTCTTCGAATATGTAAATATGAATGTCAAATGAGGATAACGCAATAATTTCATCGCATTGGATGCTGCTCTGCTACAACGTTGATTCGGTGCAACAAAATATTAGCTCCCAAAGGAAGGTACACCGAAACACAAAGCGTACTCTACTAAAATGCAATGTGTTCCAAAATGCGATGTATACGCTATTACAACAAAGTCCCAGAATACACTTAAGATCTATCTATTCCCAAATTTAAATATTTTATAAAACAAGAACTGCATAAAAGAGGTTATTATAATATAAATGAATACATGGTTGACAATAACCCCTGGGAATGATATGGTCGCTTCCAACAGCTTGGATAATTACAAATGGAAGAGGAAATAGTATGATGAAATGGCATATTTTATAGTGGGCGAAATTAATAGGTGGACTGTGTGCTCGTTTAGCTATTCTATAAAAAAAAATTTGAAAATAGTTTGTATAATCTTTCATATTGTATAATTTACTTTAAAAAACAGAGTCCCGTTTGGTTTCTTGCTAGTTCTATCGATGATAAAGGTTCCTTACGAACAAGTGGTAAAAGTAAAAATGACGTACAATAAGAATTATATTTAGTCTATATTTATATAATTCTTCTATTCTATTCTATACGGATACAACCGACCGCTGTGCCCCAACCAACAAAATTCCTAGCGATTCTAGCGTCAGGTCCTTAACTACTGCTTTGCATTTTCACCGACTTCAAAAAGGATTCGATTCGACTGTATTTTTTTTAAATGCGTTGCTTGATAAATTTTCTCTGGTTAAACTGTTTTTCATGGTTCTGTTTTATCTTAAAGCTGGTGCTTCTCGTGTGGTCTCATATAAATTAATCGAGATGTCACTAGCAGTTTTTCAGTTATGTTTAATAATGCGTATTTAATTGGCTTCGAATATATTGATGCGGTCGTATTGAAGTCGGTTGTAATTTTTTTAAATTTTACCGTTTGTTTTATATAATACCCATAACCATAAACAATAGTTAAAAATGCTGAAGGTACTTAACAATGACATCGAGACGTCAGTCATCACAGTCCCCCGTGACCATGGGTGAATTAAAAATAATGAAAACGTCGGGAATTAAAAATAATTAAAAGTTAAACGCGATAAAATCCGTAAAAGTAGTTTTAATTAATGTGTAGTTTTCGCGTAAATATAAGAAATCATTATAGAATAAGGTTGACAAACGAGCACATAATCCACGTAATGATTTTTTTAGACGTCATTGTAAGTGTATAATTATGTCTACTTATATGAATACTTAAACATAATGTTTGTTTTGAGTATTTTGTGCTAATTTGTTAAAAATGGCCAAATAAATATCTCTTTCTTTCTTTCTTTTTTTTAATAGTAAGAGGAGCTGTGGCCCACAGACAACTACATCAATCTTTCATTAAGAATTAAAGTGCAGATGCGTTATCACCCCTGAGAATTAAGACGGAATGCCTCGTTGTGAGAAGAATATCCGGTTCTCTACACTCACCTTACGAAACACAGCGGCGTTAACTTGCTATTCAACGAGTTATAATAATTTCCTTCAGATCGAATTTCAGTCACGGCAATCAGTCTCAAAAGAGACCAGCCATTTGCTCAGGAGAGAATTATGCTTGGAGTATATGCACAAACACAAGCATACTTTATACGTGGTAGAGCCATGCTGCAGTTATATTGGTAGTATAGGTGTAGCACGAACGGAGATGGACCACGCTCTCACAGAATACCAGCGTCAAATAGTAGCTGAATGCTGCTGTGTTTCGTATGGTGAGTGTAGAGCCGGAGACCCTTTTTACTGGAAATGAGGCATTCCACCTAAGTCCTCGCGGATAATAACGCATCTGCATTTTGATTCGTAATCGAGGATAGATGTAGATGTCTATGGGCCATAGCGACCACTTACCATCAGGTTGACTGTGTGCTCGTTTGTCATCCTATCATATAAAAAAATACAAAAAAAAAACACTCTCTTTACCCTCACTCTCATAGTCCGATGGGATGCTAATACGATATGACTGGAGCGCGATCAGACGCAGGAACATCGGCTTTACGTGCTTTCCGAGGAACGAGGGTGAAACAACTTCCTAACTCCGGGCCGCTAATGAGGAATTTCTTGACAGGAAAACCCTATAACTGCCAACTTTTCCCCCACGAGGCGGGTATGATACTAACTTTAAACGGTTAAAAGCATAGAATACTATAATACACAATAGAATGGCTGTCAACTTTATTTTAAACGAAGATTGGCATCGCCAAACCCGATTCGCTGTGTTGACAGGCAGAAATTTACACATTTTAGATTTTTGATTAATGTTCAAGATCATCATTAAATTTTAATACATATTTATTTGTAAATAGGGTACAATTTGGCATTTTCTAAATAATTTGCATGTGAAATTTGGAAACGATTGTAACGTCAAAACACATCTCGTGTTGACGTTTATACGTGTGAATTGACATGTTAGTAGCATTTTAGTGGCTACGCGGGTTCCGCCCACTCCCCCGTTCTATTATGTATGTATTATAGTCATGTTAGTATTCTATGGTTATAAGTGAATATTACACCTTTATAGTGTCACAGACAACAACAAAAACAAAACCATCGGTTAGTTAAACAATATTAAACGGTATCTTATGACCATTTTTGAACCGGTTTGACCCCACCCTAACCTGCAATTACAGGGCAATCCAAATCAGTTAACTCTCTTACGATTTGATTGCGCAAAAATGGCGGCACACTCGTTGGAACGTTCTTTTAGTGCCTTATCTGTATATAAAATGATTTAACATTATCTATATAAGTAAAATTGTAATTATGTCGTCCAGGTTAAGGCTGACAACCATCTCGTTCGTCTCTCGCCTCTCATACATATTGCCGCATAGGGGGTGTGTTAGTGAAAGTTGCCACGGTTCGCAAGCGTGTTGGTAATCGCAGTTTTTAACTGACTTAAAAAGGAGGAGGTATTCAATTCGACTGTATGTTTTTTTTAAATATGTGTTACCTCAGAACTTTTTTCTGGGTGAACCGATTTTGATAATACTTTTATTATTTGAAAACTGGTGCTTTTCGTGTGTCTTATATAAATTTGATCAAAATCTGACTAGTAAGTTTTGAGCTATCCTTAAATAATGAGTATTTAATTGACTTTGAATACATTGATTCGGTCGTATTGATGTCCACCACTTGTTAATTAGTAGTAGATTTTTAGTCGTTATTAGAAAGACACTTGCCACTGTCGCCTATCGCGACACCTACGTTAAGATATGGCCTAGTGGATATTCTTATACCACCACTACACGGATGCTGTCACTACACGCTTGTGTATACATCTCGAGGAAATCAAATCAAATCACTTTTATTGGGAACAATAGGTTATAAAGTGTTTCACAAGGAAGAAATTCAGTGGCGCTGCGAGCCACTATTTGGTGTACGATATAAAATATTATTTTATTATATCTACATTCATGCATATGAAAACAAACGATTTTATAAATATAATTAAATGAAATGATAACAAGCGACACAGGTAATTACAATTTATTGACTTCTTCATTCTTTATTGAACCATACTCAATGTCTCCCGTGATTCTATAAATAATTATATCCATATCCAACCATAACACTGCAATACTTCCCGGGCAGGCATCCGAAACGTCTGGAAATAAAAAGTTAAAATTAAAGGCGTTAAAATCTGTAAAATTAGTTTCATTTAAGGTTATAGACTGTTAAATACAATATTGAGAGAGTAAAAAGATTTACTCTAGCAAAGCGCCGTACCGTTGGTAATGTGGCAACCATTGTTGTTTATAGGATTTTTGAGAAAAATACCGAGAAATATAATCAAGAAGCGTAACATACATTTGCGACGAATTGCTAATGATCTTCTTTTTAGATTTTATTTTATTTTATATTGTAACGCACGCATATTTGCGCCATTCACATAAGTGTATCTGAAGATGATCCTCTTTCGACTATACATATATATTTTAAATTTCATCATTTTTTATCATTTTTTCCTTTAACTTATAGGATATGCACTTTAAATTTTTTGATGTTTGACTACTTATTTTTGTTATGTAAAATGAAAGACAAAAATATTCTATATTAACAGAAGGAAATTATATTTATTTATTTTATTTTAATAGGCCATAAAATTGTAGAGCGACCGCCCACTGGATGGAATGGCGACCTAGTAAGACATGCAAGAAGTCAATGAGTGCAGGTGGCCCAGGGCCGCAATTGATATGGCGATAATGACGATAAATCATTACCTTCTGATCCTTCTGTTACTATAGGATATTTTTGTCTTTCATTTTACATAACAAAGTATATAACAAAGTTTCAAATATATATGTAGTCGAAACCATTCTTGATGATGAGAAGTAAATTTAAATGTGTGTTGTCTATATTTCTTTCTTGGAGTAAGCAAGTTAAAGGAAAAAATGATACTGTTTGTTATTGTGAGGAAATAAAGGAGACATTGCGGTTCTTTTTACCTGTTTTTAATCTCGTAAATCTACTGAAACGTAATTACCGAGCAAAAAGAAAGTAATTAAAACATTATATATGTGCGAGTGCAGCGTATAGACAGAGACGCGCAAATCGAAAGATAATTTCATTTTTATAGAATAAGGACACCAAACGAGCACACAGTCCACTTAGAGGTAGAATAGAATAAAACAATTTTTATTAAATATAGATTACATGTAATTCTTATTGAAAGTCAATTTTTACTCTACCACTGGTTCAGAAAAAAGCCTCTGCCCTGGGAAGAACCTGCAAGCATTGTAATTTATAATCTAATAAACGGGGTTATATTTCTCAAATTCTTTTTTATAGTATATGACGTCACTAGGGGGGAAAATATTAATTCCTCCTGTTGTGCATATATTATTTTTTCATACCTAGCTCGAAATGAATGTACATTAAAATGTATCATGACATATACTTTTGGCGTTTAAAAAATCGGGAGGCAATGTGGCATTTCCGTCCCTGAAAGTAGGGTCAAAATACGAACTTTCGATCAAGGTGCAATAAAAAAAGCATTTCAAAAATACCGATCTAACAGCTCGACTATTGCGAGGAATAACGTTTTTATACCTACACACAGTACAACAAGACGGCCTTAAAAGCACGGAAACTAATAAATCTCATGGTTAACTTTATTATAGCAATATGCATAATTCTAACTATAGCGTAATGTGTTTCATAATGTTCCAGTCATAAAGTCAACTTGAAGTTGGTTATAAGATTGTATGCCAAATTGTTCTCCAAACGACAAAGCACATCAATTAGCATAATAAATTGCTTGGAAGGTTTGGTGAGACATGTTGGACAGGCAGCTTTTGTCCGACTATAAAAAACATATATATAAAATTACGTAAATATTATTTTTAAATCTTGTAAAAGATTGAGTAAGTTTTCAACACAGTTTTATGTCGACCTGCGTTTGTGTAATATATGAATGTTATACAATTTTTAGCAGATTTTTGAAGTTAAACTTCTTTACCGAGGTAGTGGAGACGTTCAATACGGTATCAAAAAAAAAAGTCACGCTTTCTTATAACGGTTCACTGTCGGGGCTGCAGTAAAATGTCAAAATAAAAGAAGAATGATATGCCGTTAGGAAGTTTCACTTCATGTGTGTGTACACAATTACAAGCAGAATTTTTTAAATAATGTTACGCGATGCTTTCGTTAAATGTAAACCGGTTTTAGTTATTTTTTTAAAACAATAACTAGCGAACCGCCCTGGCTTCGTGCGGATGATTTCTGGATTCTGACAACAGCGCCACCTACCAAGACCAATTGAGTTCTTACACCATCTAGGGATCCACTCAAATACACTGAAAAAAAAAAGATCAAAGTCGTTCGAACCGTTTCTGAGTTTTAGCGAGACAAACGGATGGCAATTGACTTTTAATTTTTCATATAAGAAAAAGATTTATACCAGGCTGGGGGGGGGGGGGGGGGGGTCATATAGATTTGGAGAAAACTTCCTAAACTAAAGTTGAAAGGGTATGAAGTACCTAATGTAACTATTTGGATGAAATAGTGAATATAACACAATAGAAGAATATAATACAGATTATTGTAATCCACAGCCTACTAGAAAGGGTATAAAGACAAAATAAAAGCTGTCTTCAAAGAATAAAATAAAATAAAAGTTCTCTTCAAATAATCAAATAAAATAAAAGCTGTCTTCAACGAATCAAAAAATAAATAAAAGCTTTCTTCAAAGAATGAAATGAAATAAAAGCTGTCTTGAAATTATCAAATAAAATAAAAGATGTCTTCAAGAAATAAAATAAAATAAAAACTGTCTTCAAATAATCAAATAAAATAAAAGCCGTCTTCAAAGAATCAAATAAAATAATTTCAAATTCTGAAGTCGGAGCTTTAATTTTTTCAATATACTGCCTTAGCGCCTAATTTAGAATATGAAATTATTTTATTCTCATTAGTTTTTTGAAGTAAATTTTTACTAAAACTAAATTTACGGACCAATCACCGACGCTCCGGGAAGTCTGCAGTCTGTGAACATGTTCAAGATTGTCCCCACCATTACATCAGATTTGATAAACCACAAATCTTCGCAAAAGAACACCGATTCCTACCAAGGATGATACGCGAAGCTATTGAAATTATTACTTTTATTTAAAGTTAATTTTTATATTAGTTTTCACCTACTGAGTTATCTTATTTTTTAAATAAAATAAGGGTGATAAACGAACACACAATTCATAAGTGGATGCTGTGGCCTGTATGTGTTCACATTTATCCTCAATAAGAATTAAAATTCAGATGTGTTGTCACCCCGGAGGCCTCGCTCCCAGTAAAAAGGTTCTCCGGTCCTCTACACTCACCACTAGAAACACAGTAGTATTAAGCTGCTACTTTACGCTGGTATTCTGTGAGAGCGTGTTCTTAACCTGGTCGAGTAGACCCATCAGTTAGTGTAGACCCAGTGTTACAACCATAATATAGCTGTAAGTAGTCTCCTATATTAGAAGCCAATGACAATATAACACTAGGAATTTCTCCTGTATCGTGGAGGCAGTTTACTTACATACCTAATTTCACAAGGACAAACAGTAAGCCCCGAAACCAATTATAGGCAATACAAATACTTGTTCCGTGTGGGATTCGAATCCGCAGCCCTCAGCACCACAACTTATTGCTAAGCGACTGCGCCACGAAGTCGTCAAATAGAAAATGTCTGACCTAGTATTCTCACAAGGATTGGCACAGCTCAAGAACAATGCATGTTGTTTCTTTAAATATAAATTTATTACATCAGTTTCTAGTAGTTTACAAGAGCAGACTTACGATTTCATTTAATACCGCCAAGGCTTATAACTGAGTGTGAGTCAGAAAACTAATCAGTATTAAGTAACTATATAAGTAATTTCTATATGTGGTATATGTTATGGTTGTAATACTAATATGTCGACTCGACCGGGGTAAAGGTCGCCATGTCTTAAAACCGACAAGCCGGTCAGACCAGCGAGCTTAGCCAGATATTTTGGTGAAAAGGCCTGACACCCTTAACTTTTTCTTAGTATAACATGACAATTTTTAAAGTAAAACAAAGTTTTATATTGTTTATTTAATATGAATGACAAGCTCGTGGAAACTGTCCATGCGGTCAGAGCTAAGTTCTGCAAGACCCGCCGCAGAAGAACACAAAAACTCTCCGATCACACTCTTAATCTCATGGCTGTTAGACGGGAGATGAGGCTGCAATCGTCAACAGATTTGACAGCATACAGGCAACTGAACAGACAGGTCTCCAAATGCATGCGGCGAGACTTACGCAACTTTAATACTGCTCGTATTAAAGAAGCGATCGAGCGGAACCAGGGCTCCAAAGTCTTTGCCAGAGATCTGTCTGCCAGTAAGAGCCAACTGTCAAAGCTGAAGACTGAGTGTGGCAGCATCGTTTCCGGGACACCTGAGATTTTGAGTGAGATTGAGAAGTTCTATGGGCAGCTGTACACATCATCGTTGGAGTCACACGCAAGTGTGAGTAACGATCCAAGAGCAAGTCTTATCCGACACTATTCCGATGATATCCCGGACGTCAGTCTAAGCGAGATTAGAATGGCTCTCCAGCACCTTAAAAACGGCAGGGCCCCAGGCGAGGATGGAATTACAGCGGAGCTTCTGAAAGCGGGTGGAACACCGGTACTTGACGTCCTTCAGAAGTTCTTCAATTCCGTCCTCCATGGTGGCACTACTCCAGAAGCGTGGAGCAGAAGTGCGGTGGTCTTGTTCTTTAAGAAAGGCGACAACGCTCTCTTGAAGAACTACAGACCGATTTCCCTTCTGAGCCGCGTCTACGTGCTGTTTTCGAGAGTCATTACGAATCGTCTCGCACGCAGACTCGACGACTTCCAGCCTCCCGAACAAGCCGGTTTCCGAAAAGGCTTCAGTACTATAGACCATATACATACCCTGCGGCAGATTATACAGAAGACTGAAGAGTACAATCTGCCACTTTGCCTGGCGTATGTGGACTATGAGAAAGCCTTTGATTCGGTCGAAATTTGGGCGGTGCTACAGTCCCTTCAGCGGTGCCACGTTGACTGTCGGTATATCGAAGTGCTGAAGTGTTTATACAGTAGGGCTACGATGGGTATCCGAGTACAGAACCAGAGCTCGAAACCTATCCAACTGCAGAGAGGTGTAAGACAGGGTGACGTTATATCCCCGAAACTCTTCACCGCTGCATTGGAAGACGTTTTCAAGCTACTGGACTCGAAAGGATACGGTATTAACATCAATGGGTGACAAACGAGTACATCATTCACCTGATTGTTTTCCGACGATATAGTCCATTACAAATCAAAATGGCAGAATCGCTGTATGAGGACTGAAGATATGGAATGACCTCAATGGCCTCCCAAAAGGATCGGTCTTAACATGACATATGAAATACAGCAGCATTATATATTTAATGTTTCCTGTGACATATACCGGTTTAGTTGTTGGGAGCACTATGCTCGAAGTTGTTGACGAGTGCGTTTACCTGGGACAAATAGTCCGACTAGGTAAGTTCAACTTCGACCGAGAGGTCAATCGACGGACTCAACTCGGCTGGGAAGCGTTCGGGAAATTACGACATATCTTCTCGTCAGGTATACCTCAATCTCTAAAAACTAGATTGTACAATCAGTGCGTGTTGCCAGTGATGACTTACGGATCTGAGACGTGGTCCCTCACTGCTGGCCGTATGAGGGCGCTCAAGGTCGCTCAGCGAGCTATGGAGAGGGCTATGCTCGGAGTTTCTGCGTGAAGACTCAGAAATGAGGATATCGAGAAAACAGCCGACATAGCCCAACGGATTAGTAAGCTGAAGTGGCAATGGGCCGGCCATATAGCTCGAAGAACCGATAACCGATGGAGAAGAAAGGTTCTCGAGTGGCAGCCTCGTACCGGTAGTCGTAGTAAGGCGACCCCTCACTAGATGGAGTGACGACCTGGTAAGATATGCAGGAAGTCGATGGATGCAGGTGGCTCAGGACCGTGCTTTGTGGCATTACTTGGGGGAGGCCTATGTTCAGCAGTGGACTTGTGAAGGGCTGTATAGATGATGATGATGATGAAAATAATGTTTTTATCACTTAACACAGTGTCTACTTAAATTCATAAAAATAACATTAGAATTGAATAAATCAGTCTTTTTTATTATTAATTATTTAAAATTCATTACAAGATTAATTTCAGTAATTACAAAATATAAAAAATGGTCAAATTTATAAAGGCTTACAAAAGCCGGACAGGCCGGACACCGTCTAATTTGACAGAAATTGTGTCCGACTTTATCCGGATGCCTGGCAACTCCAACCGGGGCAGAACCATGCTCTCGTAGAATATTGGCGTAAAACAGCAGCTCAATGCTGGTGTATTTCGTATGAGTGTAGAGAACTGGAGATTCAGGGGTGACAACGCATCTGCAGTTTGAATTCTTAATCGAGGGAGAATGTAGGTGTCTATAGGCTCAACACAAACTTACCAACAGGTGGGCAGTGTGGTCGCTTGTCACCCTTATTCTATTTACGAGTAAAAAAAACTCTTGTAATAATGATTTGTTTTATAATTATTATATCAGCCATTTTTATAACACCTATGTGACAACCTCATGATGCTAAGTGGCTACTGCATTCCATGGACACCTGCAGCTAACTTTACACAAAAAAGGCTACATTTTTAAATTTTTGGGTTGGCTAAACTGGCTTTACGGCTCTGGGTTCTAGCCCTTCTGAGCCTATCATTTCTTTCAGAATCTTCATTTTATATATTTTTTCTTCACAATATGCTGATGCGTCACATTGCGAAGTTTTTGTGAGATTTTGACGACAGCTCAACCCAGCGGACTGTTGATGACGACAGCCACTCAAGTTCATAAGGCGCACAAGCGATCAAATTAACTTGAGGTTAATATCAACATCAAAGCACTTGTTTCGTCGTTTTCTCTAATAGTTCACACGCGCAGACAATTAGTTCACAAAATCACATCACTTTTACGAATTAAAATCTACTTCAAACCATTATTTAAGCGATAAAACAGGAGCGACAGTCCGTCGACGGCCATGTTCCCGCCAAAAACTCCAAGAAGGCTACAGATGCGTTCTCACCATTGAAGACAACGTCTCATCCTGTAATTATATTGGCTCTCTACACACTGTTATTTGGCAGCACAAAAAATGGTGATACCTACCCAAACGGACTCCTAGACAAACAAGTAGTCTTAGGTAAACGTCTGCCGTAAACGAGATGGCTGTACCGCCACCATACAAGCCATGAAATCCCTCTAGCGTTACCCTCAGTCAATAATAGTATTAGTTGGTAGGATTTTCGTCAGGGTAAGGTCTACAACACATCTACAGTTCCCCTGGTACTGCAGTTTTTTATACGTGGTAGAACCATGCTGCAGTTATATTATGGTAATAGCACTAATGGGTCGGCTGGACCAGTGAAGGACCACGCTTTCACAGAATACCGGCGTAAAATATCAGCTTAATACTGCTGTATTTGGTATGGTGAGTATAGAGATCTGGATACCCTTTTTTACTGGAAACGAGGCGTTTCATCTTAGTCTTCAGGGGTGACAACGCATCTGCGTTTTGATTCTTAATCGAGGATAAATGTAGATGTCTGTGGGCCACAGCATCCACTAACCATCAGGTGGACTGTGTGCTCGTTTGTCACCCTTATTCTATACAAAAAAAAGTCTTTCATAGGCGGCGGTAGTCGCTTACCATCAGGTAAGTTGCATGCTCGTTTCCCCCTTTTTGCAGCAAATTGCATACTGCTCTGTTTCGTTCTGAAGGGAATAGAGACCCAGCAAAATAACTGGCTGTGACGCATTCCATATCACCTCAGAAGTGAAAACGTATCTGAATTGATCATTGTGATTGATTTTGACTGATTGAATCAATGTGTAGTGTTCGCGTAAATATAAGAAATCATAACGTATCTGAAGTTATGTGTTTATTTATAACTTTTCTTTTTAACTATATTTAACTTAAATAAAATATTTTAAATAAAATAGGGGCAAAAGGGCATGCGGCACACCAGACGGTAAGTGTCGACCGATGTCTATGAACAACTGCAAAACCAGAGGAATTGCATGTGCGTTGCCTACCTGTTAATAGGAGTAAGCTCGCTTCGGAATTTCCCTAATTCGTAGCCCTGGCTGCCGTCATAACTTACCATCAGGTGGATTGTAAATTCGTTAACAATATCTATCAGTAAATCTATTACTGTGAACCTACCACAATTCGTGATAACTTTCGTAAATAAGCAATTACAGGCTTAATTTATTAATCTTCCCAAGTTATTCATTCATCAATCATAAGTTACTTAGTTTGAAACTTGTTTGTGGTTAACGTTAATGACCTATTCCACAAGTTGTTATTTAGCGTAGCACGCACGCAAGCACGGTGGCATGCAACCGCTTTGCTTTTTTCAATCATGTAAACGTTGACAAAATCCCAGATGAAAATAGGTCGGCAAAAGTAAAAGTGTATCAATAACAAGTTTGTTAATACGCTGAGTTATAGAACATACGCATTGAGTTTATGATACAATCCGACGCGATTTTACTACTTCTTACAACTTAATTCAGATCTTGGCGAGATTTTAGTGGGCTTTTCCGAACCAGTTGTGAAATATATAACTGACTTTCAATGGGTATAGTTACTCTATACTATTCTTTTATATTCTATTGCATGTGTTGCATCAAGTACAAGCAAATTAATTGGATGAGTGTCTCTGTGTTAGCATGTTTATATGTGATACTACGATATTTTTCAAATTATAAAGAGGTTGCTATAGTCAAAATCGTTAGGAGAACCAGACCATGCTGGAATCGTGAGGAACCCTCAAGAAAACTCTGCATATTATTGTTGTAGCACGAGTAGATTGGATCAGTCAGAGTAGGACCTCGCTATTACAGAAAAATAGCAGCTTAATGCTGCGGTGTTTCGTATGTCATGTGGTGAATGTAGAGAACCTGAGACTCTTTTTATTGGAAACGCATCTGCTTTTGAGTTTTAATTGTGGAGAAATTTAGATGTCTATGGGCCACAGCATCGACTTACCATGAGGTAGACTGTATCCTTGTTTATCACCATTATTCTTTTAAAAAACATGTACAGCGGACTTATTGATCCATAACCTACCAGAAATTAGAGGAGATCTGTGTATAGCTGCGGGGTACACAGACAGCCTTTACTTCTATCTTCACTTTATATATTTAGATATACCATACAATATTTGAACATTAAATATGTTAATTTGAAGCTTAACTATATCATAGTGAATTAGTGAATTAACTAAACTTGACGTGTGAGGTCGGCCAAAACACATTGTAGCGGTGGCGGTCTTTGCTCAAAATTCACTGAGAAATAAGTTGGTTTGTTAGGATATATTATGTAGACTGTAACGGTACTTAAGTTTTTTGTCTCTCTCCAAAGATGTTTTCGTCAATCTTGAAGGTTGATCGTGTACTATTGAAGTTGTATTTGACAAAAATGATACCTTCCATATATATTATATTTTTCACTCGTGGTAAGTGATTGAATCATAAAAAAGTAATTTTTTTAATTCAATTATATTTAGCAAGCAATTAAAGGAGTAGGACTCTTCTTTTAAGAAAATTTTTATTTAAAAACACCTGTTTTAGGAGTATAAGGTTTTTGAACATCGAAATTTAGCTCGAATACATAAACTTTAAGTAAAGAGTGTGTATACGTATGCGTGTTATTTGTTAGTTTAAGTTGTTAATTTTAGTTATCTATCTAAAGTTTTACCTACTTGCAAAGCATGTTTTACAGGTATTACACAAGCAGCTCTATCCGTAAGAAACTAATTAAGCGCCAACATTTAGCAGCAACCTTAAAACAACGTTAGAAGGCAAAACACTTTTTTTATTGAAAGGTTTATCTTTTCCGTTTATTAACACTGTAGGCATTTTAACGACTATAATCTTATTTTATCCTATCAATTTAGGAAAGCGTGGCTATATTATATGGTTTCAAAGTGAAGCCCGTAAATCGGATAAACTTACAGTGAGTGTTAAATCTATTCTTAATATCAGGATTATCCGCAGTTGGTTTGTCAGCATTGGCTTTATTATTTGTTTACTATTTTTGTTATTTTTTTAATTGAAAAGGTCAAGGTGTTTCTTCATTTTTATTTCTTAATCTTTTCCATCAGCTCATAAATGTCCACCGCTGGATACAAGCCTCTCCCGTTAGGCAGGATTTGCATTAGTAACCACATTTTGAAGACGGATTTTCGATCAATTGCAGACTACTTTTGCCTCTGACGTTCTTTTTCCACCGGTGGATATTTTAAATTTTAAGTCTGAATTCAACGATATTCCTCTACCGCCATCTATCGGTAACCATAAGTGATCGGTGACCTTTTACGTCACCCACAGGTATTTTTGTTATTATTTTGATAGCTGCGTTTTACCTCACAATACTTAACCGTGTGTTTCCGCTCATCGAACCCAATCGAACGGAACGAGCAATGTTTTGCAATGTTCGGTCTTCGGCTGCTTCGAAATCGCGCTTTGCGTTCTTAAATCGTTTAAAATGTATTGATTTTGTTTTAAATTATTTGCGGCTATTGAAAATTAACTTGATAATTTTCTTTTTGCAAATAAAGTAATTCGAGATTTGATTTTATCCATTGATATGCCTCAATTGTCTATGGGGAGTACTCTCAGGTTTTTGTTAGTCTTTTATTTCTTTCTATGACAAGCGACCAGCCCCGGCATCGCCTGGATAGGATCTATTAATGTCACTTTATTGACATTTAAGATTTTAATTGCCATTGACAATTTAATTAATGTCGGCGTGGAACAAACCCAGGTTGCTCGCGTACTGTGTGTTTTAGGCGAGATTTAAAAATTGATCTGTGAGATTGAATGATCAGAAGAGCTATTAAGTTTCGCTAGTATTTATTATTCCGAGCTGTAATACCGAAGGAAATATACTACTTTTTATCATATTGATCGAAATGAATGTACCTTAAAATGTATCATCACGTATACTTTTGACATTTAAAGCTATAGTAGCTAGAATATTTGACGCATGCGTACTAAATTAATAAGTCATTGAATCGGTAAGCAATGTGGCACTTTCGTCCCTGAAAGTAGGGTCAAAATATGAACTTTCGATTAAGGTATGCGATAAAAGAAAGTGTGCGCCGTAATAAAATTCCTCGTACAGGAGTGAAAAACTCCGATAGACATTTTTGAGAGTTATCGCTTTTTTGGGATTCTGCGCCTTCATATATGATGGTGAAAAAATGGGCCCGCATATATAAACAGGGACGAGAGAGCTGTGAAGACGACCCTCGCCCGGGCCGCCCTGTCACGGTACTGACCGAAGAAAACACCCGAAAAGTTGAAAAAATCGTTCTGGGCGACCGAAGAATTTAATTGTGGCAGATTGCTGAAGGATTAGTAAAGAATGAGTTAGAGAAATTTTACATGAACATTTGAATATGATAAAAATTAACGCGCGCTGGGCACCGTAAATGCTCACACCACTCAACAAGCAACGTCGACTCGCAACGATAACAAAGAAGTTATTTGGCAACGGATAGTCATCGTAGATAAAACATGGATTCGTCAATATGATACGGAGTCGAAATAAGAATCCATGTAATGTATAAAAAAAGGAGAAAGACCGGAGAAGAAATTCAAGCTAGAAAAGTCGGCGTCCAAGCTAATGGCGACTGTTTTCTGGGACAGCGAGGGAATTTTACCTTATTGACTACCTTTCCAGTTTTCTTATTTAAAAAAGGACTTACGGGGTCGGAGATTTGCAGATAACAGCGAAATGAAAGCTGCGGTTGATCGTTATTTTGAAGAGAAAGATACAGAATATTTTTTGGGTGAGTTAAGGGCATTGTATGCGAAATGTGAGAAATTTGTTTCACTAGAAGGAGATTATATTGAAAAATAAAAAATAAAAACCATATACTTTCTTTCTTTATGTACGTGCCACGGAATTATCAGCCGCCCCTCGTATGATAAAAATCTATTTTTAAGACACTAATTGCATTCGCGAAAATATTTTGTTGTAGTTCAGAATACTTCAAAATAATTTTACTCGGTGGTTTTAGTCTTTTTCTGTCTACGAGTCTGTCAGGGTACTCCCATAAGTGCTGTGAGGTATTTTGTTTTATTCCTCGGACGGACGCTCTTTAGCTTTGTTCGAAGCTGGTTGTGGTGGCCCACAGGCTACAGTAACTACATACCATCAGGCGGACTGTCAGGTCGGTTGTAACTTCCGTTTAATAAATAAAAAATACGAGTTTTAGCTTGATAATAAATAAAATATATTTATTGTGTAGCGTCTTGTCTAACCGGTTGGTTTTTTTTCACTTCATTTATGAACCAGTTTTTTTTACGGCACAGTGGTTTGCGTGTTCGATTTCCGCACGTAACAATATACAAGTGGCATATATTAGGTTGGTTTTAAGAATGTATTACAAATAATGTTTATGTGTATGTTTTTTTAAAGTTTTTGGAATTAACTCAGTGATACTTTTGTAGTTAAGGGGAACAGCAATTTTTAGGCTAAATGCTTCGGACAAAATCTATTCACAAATATAAATAAAATTAAGGTGTCTGTCTGTTATATTGAAATGCTATTAAGACTTACTCGGTAAAGCAGCCGCTAAGCGTTTGGTTGTGGCACTACGAGCCGCAGGTTTGAATCCCAAAACAAGTATTAGTATGGACTACAAATATATGTTTTAAGGTATGGATGTGTGTCCTTCCGAAATTAATATACGTAAACCGACCCCACGATACAGGAGAAAATCCTAGTGTGGGGGAACCTAACGTCTTGAAGAAGACAAATAATTAACAAAATAAATTGAAAAAAATTAAAATTTTCGTCTCTCAGTCCGGCCTAGCTGATTTTGGAAATGGCTGAACATACTCCAAGCAATGTCAAATACCAGTGATCTAGGTTCAATTTCATACGAAAAATATTGAGGGATTTTGTGTGAAATAAAAAAAATAAGAAGTTAAATATTTATAATGATTATTATCTTTTAAACTAAAGATATTAAAAAAGTTTGGAAAAAAACTTTTATAGTTTGAATTTCTTTTACAAAAATTACCATTTATCTTATATATCTTTATGCAAAATCGATTCTTAACATTTTGACTGACTTCAAATGGAAGAGGTACTCAATACGACTTTATGTATTTTTTAAGTGTGTTACGTCATAACTTTTTTCTGAGTGAACTGAATTTTCTAAATCTTTTTTTATTTGAAAGCTGGTGTTTAATAAAGTTACAGCTCATGTTAAAGTTTATTATATATATTATATAAGTCCCACTCCTGGGCACAGGCCTCCCCCGCTCATTTCTGAGAGGGTTTTAGGGCAAGGAATTGTCCGCATCGCTGCCCTAATGCGTGCGAGCACGTAGTAAATCAGTACTTAAAATTGTAATTAATAATTTCAATAACAATTCACAGTACATGAACAAACCGAGTTCGATCCTCGCCGGCACCAATGAAATTGTTAATTGCGATTTTAAGGTGCTCATGTAGTCCCATATAAATTTGACAGGATCTGACCAGTAATTTTTGAGTTATCCTTAATAATGCGTATTTAATCGACTTCTTATACATCGATGATGCTCTCATTTTATTTATATTTAAATCGGTTGTAATTTTTTTAAATTTTATCACTTGTTTTACTTCAACGCGATTTTACAACAAAACTATGAGTGTTTAAGGATAAGGTGATAAGACCTATTTAATGAAAAGTTAATGTGTCTGCGATTTTTAATTTCTCACGTAGTTATTGAGACAATAGCACTAAAAACTAAACTTAAAGTAGGTTTTCGATTCTTGCTACTACTCGCCTAAAGACCGTTAATGGTATAGATCCGCAAGTTGTTTTTTCTTTGTTTGAATTTTACGCCGACCTGGAAGTCGCGGGTATAAGCTAGCGTACTGAATGGTGATTAAGTTAATGATTTCTTATATTTACGCGAACACTATACATGATTAAAACTACTTTTACGGATTTTATCGCGTTTATTTTTTACTTTTTATTTACTTTTATTTTTAATTCCCGACGTTTCGGGCGCTTTCCAGCACCCATGGTCACGGGGGACTGAGATGACTGACGTCCCGATGTCATTGTTAAAACCGGAGTTAAAACCAATTTGACCATAAACAATAATTAAAAAAGCTGGATGTACTCCGGGTTTAACAATGACATCGGGACGTCAGTCATCTCAGTCCCCCGTGACCATGGGTGCTGGAAAGCGCCCGAAACGTCGGGAATTAAAAATAAAAGTAAATAAAAAGTAAAAATAAACGCGATAAAATACGTAAAAAGTAGTTTTAATCATGGTGATTAAGTTATCACATTAAATAACACGGCGGTATATTCATTTTTTTATAGAATAGGGTGACAAACGAGCACAGAGTTCACCTGATAGTAAGTAGTTGCTGTGGCCCATAGACATCTACATCTATATCTCTTTTCAATTACGAATCAAAATGCAGATGCGTTGTCACCAATGAAAACTAAGATGGAATGCCTCGTTTCCAGTAAAAAGGGTCTCCGGTTCTCTGCACTCACCATACGAAACACAACAGTATTAAGCCTGTATTTTACGCTGGTATTCTGTGAGAGCGTTACCCTACCCCGGTCGAGCCGACCCATTCGTGCTACAACTGTGACTCTACCACGTAAAAATGTCAAAAATATATCTTTGCATCTTTTAAACAAAATAAATAGCGTAAAAATTTACACGAAATAAATCATACCTAATTATAATTATATTAGTTTACTGACCTGAAGTGACCTGTAAAAGCGGGAAAGGTGCGGTGGCGCGCACCGCTCACGCTGTGCTGGATCGACATACTCGTAGTATATACAATTATTTACCTACACATGCCCATACATAGGTAATTAGGCAAAGGACGAAAAAAAAAAGACTACAGTGACTAGAACATTAATTTTTATATATTTTTTATATATTATTTTCTAAGAACGTCGAAGAATTAGTCTTTTTATTTAATGTGATAACTTCATCGCCACTCCGGATATTTGATAAAATCAAACACAAAAGGATGTTTATTTAAATGGTTAGTAATTTATAGATTCTTTTAATTAATACCATCTTAATCTAAAAATAAACTTTTCTTCCGGCATTAATTTTACTTACAAAAACTAAGCCCTTAGATCATAAATTTTAAACCTAACATTTGTATTTGGTAAACCGTATTTCATAATAGCTATGTTGAAACATTTGTTCGCGTAGTTGCGGTGTAAGAATTTTCACTACTGTTTATCTTCCCGTGGCGTGGATGCCCTAAGAGGCGACAGTGAGAATCAAACTAGGAGACAGCAGCATTTTCTCAATAAAAAAAAACTGCTATCGCTAACCTATCTGTTAAGAAAGGCAATCTATGGAGTGGACTTTTGATAGTTTTTTTGAGGATGGTGCAAACGAGCACACAATCCAGATGGTAAGTGGTTGCTGTGATCATTGATAGACATCTACATCTATCCTCGATTAAAATCAAATGCAGAATGTTTACCGTGAGGAAGATGGAATGGTTTAGTAAAAAGGGTCTTTTAGAGTTTTTTAGGGAAACACAGCAGCATTGTTTAGCGGGGTGTCCGAGTTACAACTTACTACTTACGTGTAACGTGGTAATGGTGGACATTCTCAAAGAATAATGTCTTTGAAAAAAGAGGAAGGATTCCGATTTCTATGTATTATATTTCTTTTGTATTGAATGGGTGACATCGTCTGAGATCGTCGATTGAAAATTAAAATGCAGATGTAATGTCACCCTTGAGGACTAAGATGGAATGCCTCGTATCCAGTAAAAAGGGTCACCGTTTCTCTGTACTAACCATACGAAACACAGCGGCATTAAGTTGCTATTCTACGCTGGTATTCTGTTAGAGCACAAGATAGCTGCAGCGTGGATGTGCCACGTATGAGAAATACGTTTTGCTGAATGTTGCTGATAACACTGAAACACCAAGGATTTGTCATGGTTGGTTAGTTACAGCTCGTGGTGGCCTTACCTTGTGCCCAATTGTACAAATGATATAAAAATTATTTAACTAAAATATTAGTACCATTTGTACTTTGTAATTTTTAAAACGTCTCTTCACTAGAGTGTAAAAACGGTTAAAAGTGAAAACCGGCGGAAATTAATGCATTGGGTGGGAATGTCGGTCATTGTTTGAATCTAACGTTGTAGAGCCATGTTGCAGTATACATATTAGTAGTATAGTTGTAGCACGAATGGGTCGGCTCGACCGGGGAAAGACCACGATCTCACAGAATACCAGCGTAACTAAGCATAGGTTAAAAAAAAAGTGATATTTACTCGATAAATATTAGGAATAGACAAGCTTGTAGTACAAGTTACTCGACTGCGCAGAGTCAGTAATTCGTTGTTAGGCCTTAATAAACAAAAATCCTAGCAAATATACCTACAAAATCTGACTTCCGCCAAAATCAGAAGTTTTCTTAAAAAAAGATTGTATAAAAAGGGTAATAATAGGTCTTTATCTACGAAATTGCCTTTTTGCAGTACTGGCCATTTCAAATCAAAATAATTTTTGTTTGACTAAGAATTCTAATTTTAAATTAAGTTTATTTTAAAAACATGAACTTATTTTTTCAAAATTAGTGATTTGTTTATTAATTAGCTTTGTGTTTTCATGGTATTTAAATCTTTTTCATCATCGTGGAACGTTAAAACTTCGAGTAATTATGGAATATGAGTACCGTCGTGGCAGAAACGCGGCACAAGCGGCATGCAATATCATTGACGTTTGAACGCACCACCTGTTATTGGTTTGCCCACTTCCGTTCTGGAAATTTAGACCTGAAAAATGAACCCTGTGGTCATCCGAATATTTTGGTTGACAGTAACGAATTAAACGCAATTTTGGAAGTTTATGATACTCAATCTACGGCTGAATTACCAGCGGCTTTCGACGTTAGCATTAAAACAATATTCGGATAAATTGTAAATTGCCTTTAACTAATGGTGCCGGTGGGGACTGAATTCGTTTCGCTATCGTAATATAAAATTGCAAAGGGTTTGTGCCCAAAAATGTGATCCTCATTGTTTGACTATTTAAATTCTCACTATAAAAAATATTTATTCATTGATTTGTTTATTCATCAAAGTCCACTGGTCAACATAGACCTGGTAAGGAAATCTGTTAGGGATAAAAAAGTTATTATTTGATATAGTTGCCACGTTTGGCAGTTTGGAAGTCGCATTTTATTTTGACATGTATAACATACCCATCCACACACACACACACACACACACACACACACACACACACACACACACACACACACACACACACACACACACACACACACACACACACACACACACACACACACACACGCACGCACGCACACACGCACACACGCACACACACGTACGAAAACACTCACGCACGCACACACACACGCGCGTACGCACGCACGCAAGCACACACACACACATACACACACACACACACACACACACACACACACACACACACCACGCACGCACGCACGCACGTACACCCACACGCACACACACACAGCACACACTACAGTCACTATATATGTCTGTCTGCAAATATTATTATTTGTCTAAATCAAAACTTTTATTTCAACTAGTGTATAAAGGTGTATAAGTATAAGCATCAAAATTTCATAGATCAGAAAACAAGACCTTCCTCTTGAAGAAGTGGAAATAAACGATGAAACACAAACTGAGACAGAAACAGAATTATAAATATTACTTATCGAAAGACACTTTTTATTTACCACTGGTTCGAAAAAAACCTCAGTCCTGGGAAGAACCAGCAAGAAACCCAGCAGGACTTTAAAAAAAAATAACAGCTTACAATCATGTATGTTACAATTAACAACACATAACGAATTAGAAATAGCTTGCTAGCGATCACCCTTCCCAGGGTTTATTATCATCCATTAATTCCTTAATATTATAATAATCATATAGGTTTTTTTATAAAATAAGAATGACAAACGAGCGCACATCCCACCTGTGAACTGTGAATGCTGTAGCCCATATACATCTACATACATATCCTCGATAATAATCAAACTCAAACTCAAACATTTATTGCTAAACCATAATGTACATAAGATGTTATAAAATAATATGAGACCAGTGTTACGGACCCTGTTGGGCACGCAATTTAGGGTCTAGGCGAGAGGAAGCGTATTTAACTAATTATAGGAGTGTCATGTGCTTTATTGTACTATAATTCAATTTAAATGAGTGATTATTTTGTATAACCTATATATTTAAGTATTATACAAAAATATTTATTAGTTAGCAACTCTTTTAATTGTTTTGTAAATATGATGTCACTATTTTCATTTTGTAATATGTCAGGTAGTTTATTATATAATTTTATGGAATGACTAAATGTACTACAAGTGTTTGGTTTTAATCGGGAAGTTGGTAATACTAATTTATTTTTATGTCGTAGCGTGTATTTGCATTGTAAATCTTCATTTTTTCACATTTTTGTATATAATTGCTTATTTTTTCGAACAAATTTACACATTTTATTTTATATATATATATATATATATATATATATATATATATGATATTTAAGCTGGATAATGTTAATATTTTATATTTAAGAAAGAACTGTCTACAGCTATTATTCTGATCTATATTTGCTGTAATCCGGAATAATTTCTTTTGGAGGGTGAATATAGAGGCTGCATCTGTGCTGTTGCTCCACAGAATGATGCCGCAACTGAGCCAAGCGTGCGCACACGCATAGTAGATTGTTACTGCCGTTTCTGTTGATAGTTTTTTTTTAATTTCGCGTAATGCATATGAAAAGCCCTAAAGTTTAGACCTCACTCTATGGACATGCGCTTTCCAATTCATGTGAGTGTCTATATGTGTACCGAATAATTTAAATTCTTTGACACCCACGGGACGATATGGGGTAGTGGATATGCTTACACCGCCGCTATCCTGTAAATAATACAAGTATATTGTAATAAAATGAGACCTAGATAACCTAGATAAGTGCCCTTTGGTAGCGCGAACGAACTGACTACAAGAATGTTCCATTCACTTATTTGCCATGACCAGGTTTCGAATCAAGTACTAGGTAATTGAACTAATTTATGTAAGATCTATTTATATACTTCACGCGAGCAATTCTTGTATATTATATACCAGTAACACGTCTCGACTTCGCCTGAATAAGATCGCTCTTATTATTGCTTTCTATCTGTTAGTATAGTTTCATCACAATCGATTCAGTTATTCGGAAACATTTTGTCCCGAAATTTAAAATTTTTAAAAGTGGTTGTTCATATAACACGCAAATAACCCCTATACTTAATAGAAGCCTGTTATATTGATATTACAGACAAACACATTAATTTTATTGATATGTATAGTTACGAGATATTATATAAGAGGATTGTGAGGTGCCGACGCGGAGCGAGTAGGTATTTTCAAAAACGCTATCTGTTCATACCGCTCGCCCCGTATCGCCTTATCGTGCGATGGAGGGAGTTGTAAGTCATGGAGGCAATTGCCTACATCTCCTTGTTAAAATATTGTTTCGGCCGATAGCGTTATGAACCCCCTAAACCTTTACGGAATTGGACAATTATGGTATGTTACTTCTTTGTTTAAACAATGGTTCTTAAGAACCAATTTTAATGTTTATAGTTTTTTAAACAGGTTATACTTCTACAAAACAATATATATTTAAAAAAAAATTCACTCGATTATAAAAATATTAGTTCCCACGGATGGCCAAAACGGTCGTGATATGTTTCATAATTTAAGGTTATTGTCGAGGTTAATACAGAAGCACAGTTACGTATGAGAGTTAGATTTCGTAATGGAATATAATTATTCTTAAAAAATAAATAAAGGCAACTGTTTTATTTCGCACAGCCTCATAAATTTAACAGTATGACCTGTTAGTCGGTTAATTGTTATTGTGTAAGTTTGTCGGATTTATTTTTATACTTAATTATATTTCGGACGCGTGGAAACTTATTTTGGTTTACATAATATTTAATTTTTGTTTTATTACATTGTGTTATGAGTGCATATTTAACTGTACACATGTAACATAGGTCTTGCCTGTATAATATCGTCCAGACCGATCCTGATCACGGCGGCCGGTCTAAACAGAGACTAGCTATCTACGCAGGACAGAACAGGATTATAGTGGCCGAGTGTATGCGCATGCACAGGTGCGCTCTATATTCCCTTACTTTCATAGTCCAATGAGACAATAATCCGGCACCCGTCCGCCCACCCGATTGCCCGTCACGGTCATTTAGACTCACGACGCTATTTGTGTGAATGTATATTTTAGAAATAATTTTTTTTAGAATGAGGTGCCAAAGGAACACAGTCCACCTGATACCACATTCGTGGTACAACTTTAATATAGCTGCACCATAATTCTACTATATAAAACAAGATGATTTACAAGGTCACGAGACATAATCGACCGAAGAATCAATAAAGAAAATGTGGTTACCGTAATGCGACTAACTGCAAAAAACCGGCGCATCACCTATGAGAAGATTCGAGAATATTTTGGTCTACTCATAACTACTAGTTAGAAAACTTGTTTACATACATAAACACTCACGCCTGTCACCCAGAGGGGTAGGAAGAGACTACAGACTTCCATTTGGCACGATCCTGACACACCTCTCTCGCCTCCCTCACATCCATATACCTACGCATACATGCTCGTCAGTTAAGGGTACTCCTAATTTGGCCCGTTTTCAATATATCGCCAATTTGAAAAAATTTTGCCTAGGACGTCCCTTTCCGACTCTGCCATTCACTTCTGCAACATAAATTTTCTTTGTCACTCTTTCCTCATTCATTCTTTGCACATGACCAAACCACCGAAGCATTCATTTAATTACTCATGGTCACATCATCTTGCAAACCACACTCTTCTCTTATCACACAATTTCTTACCCTGTCATTCTGTCAATTCTGTCAATCTGAAAGTCAGCCCTAACGACCGCATTTCTACTGCGTTCATTCTACTCTCGTGCTTCTTCTGCCACACCCAACTTTCACTACCATACGTTAAAGTAGGAACCAACACAGCATTGTGAATTGCCATACGTGCCTTTTGCGACAAGTTTTGACTCTTCACAATAGAGTGTAGTTGTCGCCCCTTGTTTTGTCGCTGAATTTCTTATGAACTCACCCTAGAACAAAAACGGCTCGAGTTTATTGTTGTAAAATAATGTACTGATAGTATGATCATGTCCAAATGTTGTATATGACATTGTGCCAGGAGAAAATATAAATATATTGTTACATTCTGAATCTCGACAACAGCGCCATCTACTGCGTCCTACTGAGTTTTTAAACCATCCAGTCAAATACATACAAAAAAGTTATCAAAATCGGTCGTGCCATTATCGACTTTTGCGAGACCAACGGACAGTAATTGAATATTTTATAAGAGATATTATTTTATTTTGTGGCTCTAAAAGTTTTAATAAAGAATAGTGAAAAATAGGCGCAGGAGCAACGGATTCACGTGCTTTACGATGGAAATGGTGTACAACCGACCTACCGACTACGGGCTACTGTTACTGAGAATTTCTTGTCAGAAAAACAAATTAATTGATTTTGACTCGACCCGGGATTCGAAGCAGGGAACTTAAGATATTCAGTCGCGTTTACGACCACTGGATCAGAAAAGCAGTCGATATCGTCCATATATTGCCTCATAGGGGTGATTTTTGCCATAGTTGTCACGCTTGGCAGACGGGTCAACAACCGCAGTTTTTTAAAGTTATTATGAAGAAGACATTGTTGCTGATCTCTTATTTGTTTCCCTCTGTGGTCTCCAACGACACCCACGGGATGATATGGAGTAGTGGATATTCTTACACCGGCACTACAGGGTTAATCTTACGCTAATGTTTAAGTAACTTTAAATGCCGATTAACCAAACACTGACCTGCATTACCATCCAATGTGATAATTTCCGACGTTGGTTTTCACTTTTAACCGTTTTTACCACGCTCTAGAAGACATACATTCATTTTATTTAAAAATAAAATTAAAACGACTACATATGGTAATGGATATTCCTACAGCGCCGATACAAATTGAATTGATTGCTTGGTCGTCTAGTAGTTAGAACTCTACTTATGTATATTAAAAAAAGTTACAGCCTATACGTCCCACTACTGGGCACAGGTCTTCTCTTATTTCTGAGAGAGTTTTAGGGCAAGGAAGTGTCCGCCCCGTTTCCCCAATGTGTATTGACGAACTTCATATGTCTTCGAAATACTTATTTTTTCTTATTTATCAGACATGCAGGTTTCCTCACGATTTTTTCCTTCACCGGCGAGCACGTGGTAAATTAACACTTAAAATTGCATTTTACAATTTCATTGGTGCTGGCGGGAATCAAACCCGGGTTGCTTGTGTACTGTGAGATATATTATTATAGCGAGCGTTTAGCCCCTGAGCTACCATGTGTATATTTTAAATTTTACTGAATCTTATATTTTATTACGTCTCTGCTTGCACTTGCCTCAATTGCTCAAATAATCCAAGCTTGAGTGGTAGGAAATGCTATAAGACATCATGTACATAGTCAGTTCGTTATATCCGTTTATAGACGTAATAAATATTTTAAGTAAAATCTCCTTACAGAGAAACTCAAGGGACCGAGTATTTTATCGCCTTATTGAAAATTTTAGTTGAAATGGAGAGTCGATAAAAATAACATAACTGTACTCGTATACCGTTACCGTTACTGCCTATTACAGTCCACTGCTGAAAATAGGCCTCCCCCATAAATTACTTCATAGGGGGGACATTTGCCACAGTTGGTACGCTTGCCAAGCGGGTTGGCAACCGCAGTTTTTTATTTTTATTCGTTATTAGGAAGACGTTGCTGGCCATCTCTCGATTTGTTGCCCTCTGTTGCTCTTACGACACCCGCGGGATGCTAGTGGCGGTGTGAGAATAACCCCTACCCTATATGACGGTATAGGTAAAAATTAAATTAGGTAGGTGGTATAATATTTCAAATCGATGTTTAATTTACAAATCATTGGAATATATGAAATAGAAACTAATAATTTACGTGCCAAGAACGCTGACTGCGCTTCCTCGATGAATGTCTGTACTTAGTCTTTGAGCGAGGAAAGAACCGGTCCTCTTATCACCAGCAGCGATGACGCGATACAATTTCTTTAGCAACTCCACTGTACCTGAACCCTAGGGTCCGGTAGCCTCTACAGCAAATGGCATGGCACATGGCGGTTACAAATAATGTCTAAACTTGTATAAAACATCATCATTGTGTACATTCTATTACGTTTGCCTTATCATATCTTAGATTATGGTGAGACGTATAGTTAAAAAAAAAAGAATTTTAAAATAATCGCAAGCAGGACCTGTGTAAGCTGCTCTACATGCTATTTTATTTGCTAGCCTGACATCCATAAAATATATTATTTTAAAAATAGTTATTTTTTTTAAAACCTTCCTAGTCGAACGTGCTCGAGCCTTTACTAGAGCGTGAGAAATTGCTACAGTGTGTATTTTAGTACAATGCGGTCACAGATTATGAAATACAACTAAATTAATTTAAATTAATTTTTTATTGTATCTGGTTTCTAGTTTTTGAATATATTATTATATAACAAAACGACCTTCTATCCTAGCTTTCCCAACCTGTATTTCGCGGAAACATGACGTCCGCAAACCTTAATTCCTAATCGTGAATCCCCACGAATAAAATAAAAATAAAAGAAAAAATCACTGTCATTGATAGACTTGTGGTCGAGCGCCCTAGTGCAAGTGCATGTATGTTTGCGTGTGTGTGAACAATTTGGTCTACTGTTTTATTAATAAGGATTTCGTCGCGAATGAAATAGTATTTTTCTGAAAAATGCTTTTTTTGGAAAATGTCTGGAAAAGGTGTTCTTAGCATAGGGTTTAGAGCCGTGGTACCTCAGGAGATAGTGTCCAATGATGGTCCGGGACTTATGGGTCCCATGTGCATGTGAAACATATACTTAACAAGTGGCAAAATTAAAAATTTTGTACAACTGACTTCGATATAAATAAAATGAACATAATGTAATCGAAGTCAGTTAAATACGCATTATTAAAGATAACTCAAAAACTACTGGTTAGATCTTAATAAAATTCATATGAGCCCACGTGAGAAGCACCAGCATTGAAATAAAAAGAAAAAATGGTTCACTTAAAAGAAAGTTATGAGGTAATACACGTAAAGAAATACGGTCGAACTGAGTACCTTCTCCTTTTTTCGAAGTCGGTTAAAAATAAAATGTGCCAACCGTGTAGTCATTAAAAGCAACCAATGTGATATCGAATTTGTGATTGTTTAGGCGACAGACTAACAACTTATAACTTCTTTAACAAATTTCCCTCTCAACCCATAGTAGCATACAAACCATAGTAGTACATAGTAGGTCACTGCTATATTCTATATATATATCATTGTTTGCGTTAAGAATTGAACCCGTTTAGCTCTATCCATCTCTATTTTTTTAAGGGTGACAAACGACACTGCACCTGATGTTAAGTGGATGCTGTGGCCCATAGACATCTATATTTATCCTCGATTAAGAATCAAAACGCAGATGCTTTGTTAAAACTGAGGACTAATATGCAATACTTCGTTTCCAGTAACAAAGGGTCTCCGGGTTTCTACACTAACCATACGAAACACAGCACTAATAAGCAGCTATTTGACGCTGGTATTCTGTGTAAGAGCAAGGTCCTTCCCCGGTCGAGTAAGTTAAGTTATAAGTAACAATTTCATTAGTGGCGGCGGTGATCGAACCTGGGTTGCTCACGTACTGTGAAATTTACAGTGAGCGCTAACCATCTGAGCTACCGCGGTTCTTGTTAGTACTGTACTGTATTTAAGTACTATTTGAAGTATTGAGCTATCATGTGTAGGTTCGTGAACAATATGTGAGGAAAATTGCATGGCTGACGAATATAAACATTATCGTGTTTCGATAAACCTTTTTTAATTCCTCATAGTAATACGATTATGCTCGTGCGCCGCACTTAGTAAATTGTAAATGGATGGTGTAGCTTACAGCACAGCATAAATAACCTATAGATAATTACATCAATCCTTGATTAAGAATCAAAATCTAGATGCGTTATCACGTCTGAAACTAAGATAGAATGCCTCGTTATCCGTAAAAAGATCCCCGGTTCTCTACACTCACCGAAAAAAATATCTTTCTACGCTTGTATTCTTTGAATGCTTGGTCCATCCTCGGTCGTTTTGACTCATTCGTGTTGCAATCGTATTATAACTGCAGGGTGACTCTACCATGCTTAACCAAACTACCCTCATGACATCTAATACAATGGTTCTGTCGGTCGAACTGTCTCTTACTGATTTCTGTCACCAATAAACCCTGGTATATTAAATTTGGGGAGGCATGTCATCTTGGTTAGTAGGATTGTTGCTTAGGCGAAGCGCCACTCACCCCAGCCTCCGCGGTTCTCGCTGGACCGCAACGCTAAGAACGTTCGTCGATTGCCGGTTTTTCACCCATGTGCTTCGGGAGGCACTTAAAGCCGCTGGTCCAGTACCTGATCTCGGGTACTCGGGTCGGGTTACTGTCCCATGGGACTATGAGGTGAGCGGATAGAGAGTGCATTGTTTTCGCAAGCACTCGGTCGCTATTAGTCCTGTCTTGTACAGATGGCTTGTCACTGTTGAGACTGACCGCCTTGACCGAGATTTGATCTGGAGGACATTATTATTATTACGATTGAAAGTTCTTTTAACCCTTCTGCGTTAAATTGTTATAATCTTTGACTTAAGTACAGAAGTGAGCGGATTTTGCGCAATGGATTGTATTCGTTTATAATTTATCTTGTATAGATCCATTAAATGATATTGATTCTTATATAATCTACCCTACGGCGTTTCGCGGTACTGCTATGGTTATTAATTTTTATTGTTATAGATTTTATTGCATGACGTTATTGGAAACAATATTGTTTTAATTTTATTTTAATTATCGCCAGAATGTAGTACATAATATGATGATTTACAATTTGCGGATGCTGTTTGACAAAAGCACAAATTACCCGTATCGAGTGCATACATGTCAGATGCAATATTATTGTCCTCCATACCGAATTCCAGTAACGGCGACCAGTCTCTACGGAGACTAGCCAACTGCGCAGGGTAGAATTATAGTGGCCGAGTTTGTGCATAAGCACAAGTGCACTCTCTATTTCCTCCCTTTTATAATATGATCACACGGAAAACTGACAGGACCTGAGAGAGATTAGACGTATGATAATCGACTATATGTACATTTTTAGGCACGGGTGACACACCGCCAAATTTCTAATTACGGGCTATTATTGAGAATTTCTTGAGAGAAAAATACTATCATTGATTTTAGCCCGACTCAGGATTCAAACCCGGGAGCTAATGATTACCAGTCACGTTTACGACTAACAAGGCAGTCAGATGTAGTGTATGGTTTTTTTATTGAATAAAAAAATGGTGAACAAAGGTTTGCAACTATCAGAAGACCTTAGCTTTTCAAATATCAATAACGGTGGTTAATGCATTGTGACGTATTAAAATATTGTTTAGAAATACAGTCTCTTAAAGAATGTTCAATTAAATGGACATTTGCAGACAGCTTTTTTTATAGAATAAGGGTGATAAATGAGCACACAGTACATCTGATGGTAAATGGATGCTGTGGCAGCTATTTTTGAGTAGGAATCAAAATGCATATGCGTCGTATCTAGTAAAATACGACCTCGATTTTCTAGACTCACTTTACGAAACACAGCAGCATTGAACTGGTCTCTCTGGTAGAGCCGACTCATTCGTGCTAAAATCATAATATAGCTGCAGCATGGCTCTATAAATTAATTATGATATCGGGGCGTCAAAGAATTCGAAACATATGAAATTGAAAATAAGTTATATAAGTTATATTCAATAGGTTCTTTCGTTTTGATATCTAATGTGAGGATGGCTTGATTAATCTAGTCTAATTTTAGTTGATTCCAAAAATGACTTCTAGAAGTCTCAAAAAAATAAATTGGATTTTTGATTCCGCTGCATATTATGTTTTTCATTACCTTGTATTGGTTTCAATAACTCAGAGTATATTTGATCTGTACGATTTTCGTAACTCTTGTAATTCTATGAAACTTGACGATTTGTAAACAAACGTTTCTCCATTCAAAGCCTTCAGTGTATGTCGACAAATAGAAGGGTGACATACATAATACATGTTTATTGATTATCTGTTGTGTTTGTGTAACAGCCACTTGGCACATTGGCACAAATTCGAAGCGACAGTCTACCTTTGTTCCATTGTTAAAGTACGGCGCACTGTTTCGATGCTGACTTTATATCTCCTGGAAATAATTAACGTCTCTTACAATTTTAAAATTATAGTTAAAACTAATTAATTAATTAACAATTAATGAAATATCATATATCATCCACTACCCCATATCAGCGCGTAGATGACGTAGGAGTGACAGAGGGAAACTAATCAAGAGATGGGCAGCAGCGTATTCCTAATAACGACTAAAATGAAAAAACTGCGGCTGCCAACCCGCTTGGCAAGCGTGCGATCACTACAAATATCCCTTCTATAAGGCAATCTATGGGGGAGGCCTATGGTCAGTACTGGACTTGTGATGGGCTGTAAAAATGATGATGATGATAATATAAAATCAGAACTTTTTCATTTTAAATTGTTATTGTTTATATTTTTACTAAAATTGCTTATGTTTGGGGTAACAAACAGATATATAAAAATTATAAAGTACGAGTAGATTAATCTAACTATTTATTAAACCAACACCATCACCCACGAAATACATTTGTTATTAAATATAGAACGTGCATTAGGAACTATATATTATATACATTTTTACTTAGGAATATAGACGAAGCAATCTTTCGGTCTATTCAATTTATACGTAAACAAATTTACGCATTTGAAATGAAAACACATTTTTTATAAACACTTCTATACAAACACACAAACGTAAACCTTATAAGTCATCTTGGTCTTTTATTTTGCAAAAATGAAGTAAAAAATGGATTAACTGTCCACCTGATGGTAAGTGGCTACAGTCGACTTCAAACCAAGAAGGCTGTAGATGCGTTGTTACCTTTGAGGACTAAAATAGAATGCTTTACAGTCTTTAATGCACCCCTTGCAAGCAGAAATTTTTCAATATTGTCTTCAAGCTTAGGTAAATCAATGGAAGTTTCAGTTATAAAATATTTTCGTTATTGAATTTCATTCATATCAAGTCATATAATGACATAACATAACATAAACACTCACGCCTGTCACCCAGAAGGGTAGGCAGAGACTACGGACTTCCATTTGGCACGATCCTGACATACCTCTTTCGCCTCCTTTACATCCATATATCTACGCATACATGCTCGTCGGTTAAGGGTACTTCTAACGTGGCCCGTTTTCAAAATATCGCCAATTTGGTCGATAAACTTTTTCCTAGGGCGTCCCTTCCCGACTCGGCCATTCACATCTACTATATAAATTTGCTTTGTCACTCTTTCCTCATTCATTCTTTCTACGTGACCAAACCACCGAAGCATTCCTTTCTTAATCCTGGTCACAACATCATCTTGCATACCACATTTATCTCTTATCACGCAATTTCTCACCCTGTCATTCAGATTACACCCTAGCATATTCCTTAAAGACCGCATTTCTACAGCATTTATTCTACTTTCGTGCTTCTTCTGCCACACCCAGCTTTCACTACCATACATTAAAGTAGGGACTAGCATTATGAATTACCATACGTGCCTGTTTTGACAAATTCTGGTTCTTCATAATAGAGTATAGTGCCCCATTCACTCTATTCCCTGCATTTACTCGTCGTTCAATATCTCTATCATATCTTCCATCCCTGCTAAATACACATCCCAAATACACAAACTCATCCACTTGCTCAATCAACTCTCCTTCTATTCTTATTTCACATACCGTTTTGCTTTCTTCTCTTTCAAAAACCATCACTTTCGTCTTACTTGCGTTCACTTTCATTCCCCTTTCTTTTAATTCCCAGTTCATTAATGTAACCATCATTTGCAACTCTGCCGCCGATGACGCAAGTATGACTTGATCATCGGCATACAAAAGGCATTTGACGGTTAACTCGCCCA
This sequence comes from Parnassius apollo, assembly GCA_907164705.1. NCBI lineage: Eukaryota > Metazoa > Arthropoda > Insecta > Lepidoptera > Papilionidae > Parnassius > Parnassius apollo. The sequence continues at coordinate 1,898,879 of CAJQZP010001045.1, read as the reverse complement.
TTCTTAACCCACATTCTTCATCTTTCAAAGTTTGCAAACACCGGTCCATAAATAGGTTGAACAGCCAAGGGGAAGCCACACAGCCCTGTCTGACACCTTTTTGGATGCCAAACCAGTCCGAGTAGACCCCATTGATCCTGACACAAGCACTAGAGTCCCTATAAAGAGACCTTAATGCCTGTATCAAACCAGCGCTCAACCCATATGAGTTCAGTGTTTGCCATAACACATTCCTGTCCACTCTGTCATAAGCCTTTTCCAAGTCCATGAACGCACAAAAAACTTTCTGGTTTTTGGCCAAAAACTTCTCCGCAATCATGCGCATGGAAAAGACTTGATCTGTACACCCCATTCCCTTTCTAAAACCCGCTTGCACATCCCAAATTTTTCCATCAGTTTCTTTCATAACTCTTTCAATTAACACCTTAGTATACAGTTTACCCACAATACTAAGCAAGCTGATACCGCGGTAGTTTTTGCAGTCCTGCTGTGACCCTTTTCCTTTATATATTGGTACTATAACTGCTTTACACCAGTCATCCGGTACCCGTTTTAATTCCCAACATAAATTAAACAAGGTGTACAGCAGGCCTGCCACCACTCCCTCTCCAGCCCTTAGCATCTCGAGTGATACTCTATCATATCCAGCTGCCTTACCTGCTTTCATGCTTTTCATTGCTTTCATTATTTCATCTACACTTATCTCCATACCCCTTTCCACTTCTTTCGGAATTTCTAGTTCATTTAATTCATACGACTCTTCACTCATAAACACGCTTTCAAAGTATTCCTTCCATCTGTTTAAATTCGAAACTTCATCATTCAGAATACATCCATTCTCGTCTCTTATAGCATTTATTATAGGCTGTTTTGTATTTCCCCTGGCAGTTCTTACGAGTTTCCAGAACATTTTTATGTTAGCCTGGAAATTATCAGATATCCTTCTATCATTCTTATCCGTTCTTTCTTTCTTTTTCCTTTCAACAACTTCTTTTACTCTCTTATTTAGACGTCTAAATTCTGCCTTTTTTCTTTCAATCTCATCATTCATACCAGAAGAATTATCAGCTTTGGTTGCTAGTAAATCTAACCATGCTTTCTTCTTTGATTCAACTTCCACCCGTACCTCATCATCCCACCATAACGTATTACTTTTCCTTTCATTTGTTCTCTTACTTACACCGCATACTTCGGTGGCGGTATCCACCAAACCTTTCTTAATATTATCCCACACAGTATTCAAGTCTAAATCATTCATACACAACTCATTCAAACATCTAATATTTTCTCTCAGTCTACATTTATACTTCTCTATCACATCTTCGTCTTGTAACTTCTCTATTCTTATACGCTGTAACGCAGTGGTAGATACAGATGTCCGATGCCGCCAACGCTTGAAAAGACCATTAATTCGACATAAGACCAACTAATGATCCGTCCCTACGTTGGACCCCCGGTAAACCCTTGTATCTACGACTGCGCTCCTCATTCTTTCATCCACAATTACGAAATCTATCATGCTTCTATCATCACCTCTTTCCCATGTATACATGTGAATCTTCTTATGACAAAAAAAAGTATTCGTCACAAAAAGATTCTTTTCCGCACATACGGTGAGGAGGTCTTCACCATTCTCATTTATACTTTCATCACCAAACGTTCCCAATATCCTTTCATAACCAGACCTCTTCACCCCAACCCTTCCATTAAAGTCTCCTAACATAATAATATTTTCATTTTCCTTACATTTTGTCAACACCATCCTTACCATGTCCCAAAACTGCTCTCGGATGTAAGTGGGCTTAGACATGTCTGGGGCGTACACCCCTAGCAGGAACAGCTTCTTTAAGCCCATTTTCATTCGTATCCATAGCAGTCTCGGGCTTACACATTCATACTCTTTCACACATTGACCCATTCTTTCTGAAAGGATGAAACCGACTCCCTGGCATGCCCGTTCGGTCTCGCCTACACCAGACCAATACGCAGTATACGTGCCATGTGCAGTGGCATCCTTTCCCTTTCGTTTCGTCTCATTCACACATAACACATCTATTCCTCTGTCATTCATCATTTCGCATACTTCATCCATCTTATCATTCATTCCTCCACATACATTCAGCGTAGCCAGACGGGTTTCCGCAATCCACTTTTCGCCCCTCCGGGAGACAGAACGTGACGGGTGGCGAACCTCGTCGCCTCCCGTCACGTTCAATATAATGAATTGGGAAATAAAGTTCTATTACATTTAAATATATTAAAGGCTTATGACAGAGTGGACAGGAATGTGTTATGGCAAACACTGAACTCATATGGGTTGAGCACTGGTTTGATACAGGCATTAGGGTCTCTTTATAGGGACTCTAGTGCTTGTGTCAGGATCAATGGGGTCTACTCGGACTGGTTTGGCATCCAAGAAGGTGTCAGACAGGGCTGTGTAGCTTCCCCTTGGCTGTTCAACCTATTTATGGACCGGTGTTTGCAAACTTTGAAAGATGAAGAATGTGGTTTAAGAATGGGCGAGTTAACCGTCAAATGCCTTTTGTATGCCGATGATCAAGTCATATTTGCGTCATCAGCGGCTGAGTTGCAAATGATGGTTACATTAATGAACTGGGAATTAAAAGAAAGGGGAATGAAAGTGAACGCAAGTAAGACGAAAGTGATGGTTTTTGAAAGAGAAGAAAGCAAAACGGTATGTGAAATAAGAATAGAAGGAGAGTTAATTGAGCAAGTGGATGAGTTTGTGTATTTGGGATGTGTATTTAGCAGGGATGGTAGATATGATAGGGATATAGAACGACGAGTAAATGCAGGGAATAGAGTGAATGGGGCACTACACTCTATTATGAAGAACCAGAATGTGTCAAAACAGGCACGTATGGTAATTCATAATGCTGTGTTAGTCCCTACGTTAATGTATGGTAGTGAAAGCTGGGTGTGGCAGAAGAAGCACGAAAGTAGAATAAATGCTGTAGAAATGCGGTCTTTAAGAAATATGCTAGGGTTTAATCTGAATGACAGGGTGAGAAATTGCGTGATAAGAGATAAATGTGGTATGCAAGATGATGTTGTGACCAGGATTAAGAAAGGAATGCTTCGGTGGTTTGGTCACGTAGAAAAAATGAATGATGAAAGAGTGACAAAGCAAATTTATATGGCAGATGTGAACGGCCGAGTCGGGAAGGAACGCCCTAGAAAAAGTTTGTCGACCAAATTGGCGATATTTTGAAAATGGGCCACGTTAGAAGTACCCTTAACCGACGAGCATGTATGCGTAGATATATGGATGTAAAGGAGGCGAAAGAGGTATGTCAGGATCGTGCCAAATGGAAGTCCGTAATCTCTGCCTACCCCTCTGGGTGACAGGCGTGAGTGTTTATGTTATGTTATGTTATGTTATATTAAATTGGTTTTTATATTTGTTTCAGATGGATGAACTAAAATGTACGGTTATCCTGTAAGGAGGAAAATGAAGCATACTGTTATAAATGTTATATATTTGTTAAGTTTATCTACTTCATTACTAGCTCATCCAAGAGCCTTTGATGTATCATTCAAACATAGTGACAGAAATTCGGATGATGGTATCGATAACAACATTATTGACTTTGATGATGAATATTCATTGAAATATGACAAGAAGTATAAAACGGTGCCTTGGCATTCTAGTGAATCTTATAATAAAGATTCTTATAAATACACTATTGTGAAAGGTGATGCTGTAGATACAAAAAAACTAGATAAAAACAAAACAGATAAAGTTAAAATCAATACAAAAACAAGCACATCTGCAGTGAAAGCTGAAAATGAATCTACAGAATTTCCCGAATTTAGCGTAATACCGTTAGAATTAGTTAGTACAACTGAAAATACTTTAGTAAGTGTAGTTGAAAGTACCACAGAAGCTGATTTGACAGTCATTCCATTGTCAACAACAAATAGAACGTACCCTGAATTTGAAATTAATCCAACAATTACATTGCCGGTTTCAACGCAAATATCTGAAGATTATACTTCAACCACAGAAAATGTTGAAGTAACAACTAAAGTTAATGTAAGTGAAAATATTGATCTTATCTCTAAATCAAACCTTGATGTTACGATAACAACTCCATTAAGTATTGAAAATATAACAATATCAGATGTACTAGCAGCTGAAACTATTCATAGTAATAATACAAAACTTGAAGTAGATAACTTTTTTAATGACAATATTACTACAGAAATAATTGAAAAGTTTACAACATTAAACAATTTTCCAAATGAAACAAGTTCAAGTACAACAATAGAGTCCATTAATATATTTGATGAAAGTACGGAGTCTAAAGAGGAAGATGTTCCAGTTTTTACAGAATTAGATGCCGAAGAAGTAGATAAAATAGATGTACCGGAAGATTATTATGATTCCAAGGATATTTTGCCTACTCCAGCTCCAAAAACGGATGCTCTATCAGTCATATTTGGATTTGCTGGTAGTGTTGTTGAGAGTATGGTGGAAAGTGTAGCGGAAAGAGTTGTGCCGAATTGGATTTATGATATCTATAAAAGAATGCAAAAACAGAATGAAGCGTTGGAAGCAGAAAAGCTAAGAAGTAGAGAGGAAAATGGGGGATTAGGTAAGCTTTAATTAAATTTTATGCAATTAAATTAAATTTAATACAATGAATAAATATTATAACCCTATAACAGAAATAAAGCAGTACTTGCATGAGTTTTAAATATTATAATAATGTCTGGGAACCAAAAAGTGACTTAAAAAGTTGTGAGATTTTGTTCAAACATTTTCCGTCCATATTTAATATTCTGCATTATAGATGCCAGACTCGGTGTTAAAATGTGATTAAAGTTAAAATGAAATTTTTATTGCAGGTCAGTTTGGCCGTGGCATTCTGAAGTCCATATCTTCAGGTATTAGCGGACCCTTGAGCCAACTAATGGCTGGAGTTAAAGATATTGGATCTCTGGATAGCGATCGGGGGTTCGTCAGTAGTTTAGCGTCAGGTGTCACCAGTGTTGCGAATGTAGCAAATTCTGTTGTGGACGCCTTCAAAGACAGAGTGCAAGCTATTTATCCTGGTAATTTTATTTCTCGAATGGAATTTTAAAGTATCTCTTAGATAGATATTCGATAAGAAAAATCAAATTACACATTTCGTTAATTTCATAAGAATTACATTTCTTTTTGTTTTTTAAGACCTGATGGTTTATAAATGTCAATTCACGTTTTACTTATTTATTTACAACGATTGTTAGAAGTTACTAGTAAAGTTAAAATTACAGCTTATATATGCTGGGCACAGGCCTCCTCTTTTTCTGAGAAGGTTTCAGGGCATGGAAACGCACTGCCGAACTGAACGGTGCTGCGTGATGGCGAACTACACATGTCTTCGAATTATTAGTTTTTTCTTATTTATCAGACATGCAGGTTTTCTGAAGATGTTCTCCTTCACTGCCAAGCACGTGTTAAGCCAGCACTTAAATTATCAATTTTTTGGTACTGGCGAGGATCGTAACCAGGTTGCTGGCGTACTGTGAAGTTTACAGGGAGCACTTAGCCCCTGAACCTACAGCAAATTATTGTCTACAAAAGTCCACTACTTAACAAAGGCGTCCCCCATAGATTGCTTTAGAGAGGCAATTTTGCTATAATTGCCACGTTTGGTAGGCTAGTTGCCACCACAGGTTTTATTTATTTTTGGTATATTATTATTTTTAGTTGTTATCAGGAAAATGCTGCAGCCCATTGCTGTGTCATTTTTCCTCCGTCGCCTTTTGGTATCTCTGGGTGTCGAACCCATAGTGGATATTCCTACACGTTTAGTGTTTTTTATATAAAAATCGCGTCTTACGAGAGGTTCATGAGTTGAGATAAAAAGGAAGAGAATAGAATACGATATTTATTCAATATACAGAGTCATTTTTCAAAGAGTAGCTAAATGTTAAATTTACGTAGAAAAAAAATGGTATACCGTGTTGCGGTTTTTGAAAATACGAGTCAATAAGGCTTCTACTTTTTGTTTGAAATTGTTCCAAATTTAATGTGATTTAAGGGAAACAACGTTTTTGTTTACCGATAGACCATTACGAATGTGTGCGTTTGCAGTAAAATTAATTAACATAATGCATTCCACGCATTTTGGATTTAAAAGATAAAAAAAAGATAAAAAAGGACAGAATTTTCGAGTTTTATTTTTAGAAAGGCTATTGCAAAATAATCCTTTAGAACTGTATATAACAATAATACTTATTGAAAGTCATTTAAGCTTTTTAACCCTGATTTAAAAAAAATGTCCCTCGTAGGAATTTACGTTAGAAGTGAAAACTTCTTAGCTTTACAAACAAACACACACACACACACACACACACACACACACACACACACACACACACACACGTATACACACACTTACTCATATAAATATATCATATGTATATGTATGTGTATTCAATTTTGAGTTTTTCTGTCAAGTAATTCTCAGTGGCTGGTCGGAGTCAGGAAGTTGGCGGTGTCTCACCCCCATGCCTCGGAAAGTACGTAAAGCCGTTGGTTCTGCGCCTGATCTCTCTCCGGTCGTGTCCGTTTACCGTCCCATCGGATTATGAGAGTGAGGGAATAGAGAGTGCACCTGTGCTTGCGCATACACTTGGGCACTATAATCCTGTCCTGCGCCGATGGCTAGCCTCCGTGGAGGCAGGCCGCCGTGGCCGGAATTCGGTCTGGGGCACATTATTTTATATATATACAACACGTAACATAATTAACGCACTTTGAGAAAGTAGTTTGTTCACAATCAATTACTGAATCGATTCCTATCATTTTTTATATAGGTAATTTTTTATCCCTAAAATAATTAAAACTACTTAAATTACAGTCACACTAAATCTGTACAGTCAAAACAAACTAAAATGGACCGTAACTTAAGGCAATAAGACTTAGAGTGCAGTTTTATTTGTATTATTACTAATTCTGTCATTCAATAAAAATAAAGAAAAATGAATTTTATTTCAAGCATGTTAAAGTATTTGCGTTCGTGGATTTGTACTGTGACCACAACATTCTTCCGGAATTAGTATAACTAATTTGATAAATAATCAGTGCATAAAAATGTTCAACTAAAAATTCAGTGAATGCATTATGATTATAACATCATATACTAATTTGGGTGTCTGAGGGTGTGCGTTAATTATGTTGTATATATATAATTTATAATATAATATATTATACAGTTAAATATGAAAAAAAAAATAGAAACAGAATGGTAGCGGTCACCTCATTCCCAGGGGTTATTATCAATCATTTACGCTTTAATAGTATAATAGCCCTTCATTACTATTATCAGCCTGCAACAAATCACTGTTGGACATAGGCTTCTCCTAAGGCTCGTCACTTAGCCCGGTTTTTAGCTACACGCATCCAGTTTCTACCAGCCACCTTGTTCAGATCGTCGCACCATCTAGTTAGGGAGATATAATTATTCATTAACCTCTATTAAATAATTTTTGCTTCATAAAAAAAAAGGTAGAAACCATTCTGCCAACGTAATACTGAAAAGTTAGCTATGTTAAGGAATTTCTGTTTTCTATTTCGACGAGAAATAATATGAGGCCTAAATGTGATCCCTTAGGGACCATGTGGTGTGGCGACGGTCACTCCGCTGCAGCGCGATCTGGAGAGCTCGGCCTGTTCTTTTTCACCGACACTTGCTGCCGACAGCACGACGCCTGCAAGATATACATCCGAGCTGGAGAAACGAAGTATGGTCTTACAAACACCGGCCTCTTTACACGGTAATTATGAATTTTATTAATTAATTAATTACAGTCCACCTGATCTATTATTTGACTGCTTCGTTGTACTAGTGGTTCCCAACGCGATGGCTGATGCATGCAGTTCTGAATTCGTATCCAGGGACGAGCGAAAATCAGTTCTGTTAAGGAATTCTCAGTAGCAGTTCAGAGTTAGGAAGTTGGCGGTTTTTCACGCACGTACCTCGGAAAGCACGTTATGCCGTTAGTCCTGCGGCTGATTTCTCTCCGGTCGTGTCGGATTACCATCCCATCAGACTATGAGAGTGAGGAAATATATAGTGCACCAGTGCTTGCGCATATACACTGGCACTACAACACGTTAAAGGCTCCCTGTAATTTGCCTCGTACGGAGTATATATGGCTTGCTACGTTAGTAGGCGAGTTTGCAACTGCCATTTTCATTATTTCGAGTATTATATTAGCTGGTATCAGAAAGGAGATTTACTATATTGATAGTGGAAAATCTTACACTGCCATTACTTTATATATATATATATATATATATATATATATATATATATATATATATATATATATATATGTCTTACTTGAATAATGTCTATCAAGTGAATTTTGATCAACTCGCTTAGTAAGACCAAATAAGAATAATTGCGGGTTGTATGATATAAAATGCCTCGGTTGCTTTTGAACACCCCTGTTAATATAATTTCTTTATAATTTCTTGGAAAACCCGTCGTCTAGTCTCGGATTAGGGGCGACTACATTTAGTCCAGTTCAATCCCCAAATACACAAGTTTGCGCGCATACCACTAAAAAGAACCCTTTTGTGTATCTGTTAAATTGTTTGTTACCTCTGCCAGCAAACGGTATTTTCGGTGTCAAAATATCGAATGACGTTCAATTCCACGGTTACCTGGAAGGGAAGGCCAAATTGGCTTTTCTGATCGGATTGACTAAATGGCGCTGTGAAAAGATGTTTCATCCCTTTGCATATTTTATCGCATCTGCTACGGTAAGTGTTCAGAGAAGTTGTTCGGATCAATTCCAGCCGCTAAAGTTCATCATCCCACATTGCGTCAATTCTCGCGCTGCATTCCATACTATTTGGATGCTTGGCGGTCCACCGCTGTGCGATTTACTAGAGGTCTTCTTCCTCGCACAACTTCCTAGTGGAATCGGCTACCACCAGCTATTTTTCAGGACCGATACGACTTAGTTACCTTCAAGGAAATAACCTACTTTTATGAATAGGCCGGCAATGCACATGCAATTTTCCTGGTATGGCAGTTGTTCATAGGTTGTGGTAGTCACCATCAGGTGAGGTGTATACTCGATGGTCTCTTCTTATATATTATGTATTTAAAAAAAATGTTAATTTAAGATTTCTTTCTGCTGACATGAATCACATTAAGTAACTTTTCGCTGTCAGATTTACAATAGTTCACAAATATTTTAACAACAAACCAGACATGAACAAATTAACTTGACCCCGTTATTATTTTATGGGAGAGTACATCTCGTCCAGTCACGATTTCGAGGCGATATGTCAAGGTTGCTTGCAGAGAAAACGCGTCCATTAGGAAACAAATATCTTGCATTATCATTTTATAGTTTTAGACGAATCTTTGTTTTAATAATGCACCTGCTGATTTGACCACAGCGGCAACCAATTTGAAAACTGGCGTAAAATAGCGAGTATAAAATGTACGTACGATGAGTGTAGAGAACTGGAGACCCTTTTTTACTGGAAACGAGGCATTCCATGCTTTTGATCCTTTATCAAGGATAAACGTAGGTGTCTACTACTACCAGTACTACAGGATATGTCGAGGATAGATGTAGATGTCTATGGGCCACAGCATGCAATTACCATCAGGTACTGGGGAGTTTGGACTGTGCGCTCTTTTGTCACGCTTATATTATTAAAAAAAACACTCGGAAAATCGGAACCTATGAAGGATGCAGGAGATGTGAAAAGTGTCGCGAATAGAGGTGTCAACCTATGCTTCCCCATGTATGCTTCAGCATATATTTTGGAATGTTTGAGCAGGAATTTACATAATATTCTCCTCTTTTATCCATCGGACAACCAGATGCTTGACGGCTCTCCACTTTAAAAAAAGTAGTATACTCTCCTGGTACACCAGTATTTTCTTATGTATCCTCCTCCTGTATATATGACAAACATCCAGACCTGGAACAATTATTTGTAAGCCATACAAATACTTGTTCAGTGCGGCATTTGAACCCATAGCGTATAAATTGTTTATTAATTTTTATTTATTCATTTGGTTCACGAACAAAATAATACTTATGCTTAATTCTAAGACAGCAATGTAAACTAAGTGCATAATTAGTAATAGGTAAACACTCCCCCCCCAATAGATGGAGTGACGACCTGGTAAGTTATGTAGGAAGTCCATGGATGCAACTGAAGGCAGCTCATAACCGTGCTTTGTAGCATTCATTGGGGGAGGCCTATGTTCGATGATGATGATGATTGACTAATTTGAGCCATGTAGATCAGGAGCTAATCGCACACCCGGGCACCCGGGTTTGATTTCCGCCGCCAATTTTTTTTTATTTACTTATTTGGTTCACCAATAAAATGTTACAATAATTGATTAAATAAACGCTGAATTCTAAAAGAGATAAGTGCAAATTTAATAAAAAGCAACAGTAGTCTAACTAGTACCTAACTAAACACTAACTAGTAACTAACTAGATAGGGCGCGTACTGCGAACTAAAAATGGCGGATTCGAACCCATGACGGGTTCGAATCCGCCATTCAACAACTGTCGTGACCTATACCTAACACAAGCGTTTTTAGCTTACCAGGAGTGGTTACAGGGAATATTAGCAATGTTATTGGCATTGCTAGCATATTTAAAAAAATTAAAAATAATGGGTAAACACCGCATGTTTAGTGCTGATAGCACTTCTTACAAGCTCAACATTATAAGATAGCTAAAATAACTAAAAAAAAGGGTACTAAAAATTTACTACAAATAGAAAAATTTGTGTCGAAAAACGTTAAAAGAGTCGTGTTGTATATACTACATTATTATAAGTATTTAAATTCTGCAGTATGTATAGAGGGAAATTAAATACTAGTACAGTTCACCGACGGGGCACTGACAGAGGAGTAATGAATTTACTAGGATATCTACCTTGGGATACGAAAATTAAATTAACGTGGTAATAAAAGGCAATCTAGGTTATTTCTGAATATCTTCTTATATTTAAAAAATAAATGCTGTCCGTTGATCTCTGTCCGTTAGTAATTTTTGGTGTGTATTTGAATAGATGACTGGATGGTTAACAAACTAATTTTGGTAGGTGGCGCTGTTGTCGCGATGCAGAAATCACCATTCGAAGCGGTGCGGTGCAGATCGCTAGTTTGATACGAGTATAAAAATTGCATTGAGTTTTGACACATCAGAGGTGAAGGAAATCTGCATGATAGAGGGTTATTTTTTCTAATAAAAAATAATTACTTACCAATGCTTTAAATATTAGTAATATTCTATTTAACGTGGTTATCTAAAAATGCTTGTGTTAGGAGTGGTCCACGACAATAATCGAATGGCGGATTTGAACCCACGAGCTTTTGATTTCGCGGCCCGCAACCATCTATTGTCGGTTTAACATTTCCTGAACATGTAAAGTTCTCTAAGACCATCCACTTCCCATCATGTGAAAAAAGACACAGGGGCAGCGCGGCAGATTCATTCTTCCATTCCATACCTTCTCAGATTAATTTTTGGAAATGAGAGAAGTCTAGTGAGCAGCAGTTATAGACTGCAACTTGTACTTGTTACCCGACTGCACTAGAAGGAGGGTAATGTTTTTCGAATGTATGTATTTATAGCGACAGAAGCTTAATGGCAGGGTGTGGACCGTGAACTCAAAAAGTCGTGTGTAACGTTACTAACATTGCTAATATTTTTTTTTTATATAAAAGCATTTACGTATGTCTATTTCTATGACACGCTCTGTAGCTAAAATGGTTTGATGGATCTTAACATACAGGATATCGTTGGAATCATCTTAGTTGTAGAATGCTGTAGCCCATAATTACGCAGATGCGTAGTCACCCTGGAGGACTATGATAGAATGCCTCATATCCAGTAAAAAGTGCCCCGGGTCTCTACTCTCACTATACGAAACACAGCAGCATTAAAATGCTATTTTACACCGGTATTTTGTGAGAGTGTGGTCCTTCCCCGGTCGAGCCGACCCATTGGAGCTACAATCGTAATATAGCTGCAGCGTAGCAACGACAAAAGTCTGTATAGATATCTGTTACGTGTCACAGATTATGCAAGGATTACGTCCAAAAATGTCATTTGCAAATTGACGAACACACATTTTATTGCTATTATCTCGTTATTATGAAATATTTGCATGATGAAAGAAATATTCAATATGTCATACATTTATTTAGTCACTTTTTTGTGTAATTTAGAGCCGTGGTAGCTCAGTGGTTAACGCTCGCTGTAAATATAACAGAACGCGAGTAACCCGGGTTCGATCCCCGCCGGCACCAATGAAATTGTTAATTGCAATTTTAAGTGCCGATTTACCACGTGCTCGGCGGTGAAGGAAAACATCGTGAGGAAACCTGCATGTCTGAGGAATAAGAAAAAAAAATATTTCGAAGACATGTGAAGTTCGTCAACACGCATTTGGGCAGCGCGGCGGACACTTCCTTGCCCTAAACCCTCTCAGAAATGAGGGGAGGCCTGAGCCCAGCAGTGGGACGTATATAGGCTGTAACTTTACTTTACTTTACTTTACTTTTGTGTAATTTACGTAGGTTTTTTGAGATATGATATATTGAGGCATTTAAAGTAGTGTGTAGATTTTTCAACTCGAATATACTTTGAGATTAGGCACAAGGATAATTTTTACAGATGTTGGATGGTATAGTAAATGGTGGATCGATAACGATATACATTGGCTAACTTTGACCATATTGGGGCCCTAGTGCGAACAAAGTTTATATAAGCTTTTAGGTAGTAAATCTATTTATTTCAACCTATAAACGTCCACTGCGAGCACAGGTCTTCTCCATAGAATGTGTCATAGGTGGGCCATGCTTGCCACGCTTGGCAGACGGGTTGGCAATCTCAGTTTTTTCATTCAGCTGTTGTCAGGAAGATGTTGCTGCCCATCCCTGAGTCAGCCTCGACACCCACGGGACGACATGGGGTAGTAGGTATAGTAGGTCTTATACCGTCACTACACGATTAAGTAAACATAAATAATTATGCCGCATGTTAATAATATAAAATACTAAAAACATCTAAATACAGTATATTTATATCTAAATAGGTACTATATATATATATATATATATATATATATATATATATAGGGGGTTGTGTTTAATTTTATATAATATTTTTTATAGTATACGTCGTGTCTTTCTGCCACTGCCACTTCGGCTTAGTGTTTTTGGCTCTCTCCATTGCAAATTTAAACGGGTTATTGGCATCAATATATATATATATATATATATATATATATATATATATATATATATATATATATATATATATATATATATATATATGCGGCTTGATCGTACACCCTGATGAAACAGATGCTATCAACTCTCAGGGCGCATAGTTGCATATATATATGACCTGCACAGGAGCTACCACAGATGATAGCAATTCGGGGGTTTTTCTTGTTTTATTTAGTTCCAAACATACACACAAACATAATAATTTAATGTAATAGAACTAAAAAGGCGTCTACTCAGCAGAAAAGTTACAGACACCACAATCGACAACTACTGATTATGAGTAAAAGCCAGAGACATAGGTGGCATAAAATAAACTAAACTAATCACAGGTCACTAATCCAACACATATAAAAATACACAATATAACAATTTAAAAATAAAAATAAAACTGTTAACATTTAGGAAAAAGGCACACCAAAAAGCCAACACAACAAAAAGCGCTACAATAGGCATGTGCAAGGCACAAGGCACACAATTATAATTTATTTGATAAGATACAAAAGCAACATAAATAAATGTATAATCAAGCAAGTATTTCTTAGTTTTATAATATACAGATATAAGAATATAATTCATAAGAAAGTTGTGATACATTCGACACAGAATTCTACTTACATTGCAAATTTAAAGGTAAGTTTTAATTTAAAAGTGCGAACTGTTTATAATATTATGTAATGTATATTGACATATTATGTAATTGACTTGTAATATTCGTGCCTAGAGATGTTTTGAAATATCAAGTGTCATACGAACTTACGGTCTACCTGTGAGGTGAGTTGCCATCTCTTCCTAGTAGGTCGTCTAGTAGGTTTATGCCTAGGAATCCATCTGAGTAGGTGCCATCCTCTTAACTACTTCTGACGCCAAGTAGCAGTGATTGAACTGCTGTGTTCCGGTCTGAAGGGTATAGCAAAGCAGTTAATTACAGGCTGTGAGGCGATCCATTTTAGTCATTGAAAAAAATGAAAAATGTTTTATTAACAGAAAAATATATACAATAGGTAATATCTGTTGGTTTCCTCACTAGGCAAACCTGTATCGAGGAAACCTGAGACCAAAGTTCATTAGGCATTATTTTATACATCTTATCAGACCATCTGTCATAATATATCTACATAAAACAGCAATAAAATAATGCTCCAATTCCAAAAACATTAAAAAAATAAAGAAACCTTTAACAACCAAGCCAAGTTTTATATAAATGGAATGTATTAACTATGTATGTATTCACATTAAAAAAATTAAAACAACAACGATATTTACCTAAAAGTTTCATAAATACCATCAATTACCAAAAGTCAGTTTAACAATTCTTCTGTTTCCTCATATGATAGAGTGACCAACCATTTCATTATGATTAATTTTGCAGATGCATATTTTTTATTTTTAATATTACAATGTTTGACATTAGTGGCGACAACGCATTTGCAGTCTTGTTACCTGATGGTAACGTAGGCTGTAAGTTCGTATGTCTCTAGAATTTTATAAACATAAAACAATCAACTGACAGTCGAATTTTCACCTAGGAACTTTTTTATAGCATTGGGTGAATAACGAGCACACAGTTCACCTGGTGGTAAGCGGATGCCGTGGCCCATATACATCCACATTTATCCTCAATTAAGAATCAAAATGCAAATGCGTTGCCACTCCTGAGGACTAAGTGCGGAGGTAATCTGTGAGAACGTGGTCCTGCCCCGGTCGAGCCGACAGTGTCAGTGTTAGTGACAGTGTACTTAGTAAACTTCCGATCCTCGTAAGAAAGCGATACTACTCATATAAGTAGTACCTACCACTGAATACATAATAGTACAGGTAGTACTAAAATCATTTTTCGATGCTACTCAAATAAGTACGTACTTTTAAAGTATCGATACTTTTAAGACTTTTTTAAAGGGAATGATATAATAGGAAAATATTCTGGGTAGTGATTGTTATTCTGTTTATTTTAACGTATTATTTACATATTAATGGTCACACATTTAATCATTAAAAGTAAGTAAAGGTATTAAATGAATCAAACACAAATACAGAAAAACAAATAACAGTTAAACAAAGAACCTCTATTGCATTCAGATTGCCCAAAAACATTTGCTGCTCCAGATATTTTGAGATTGTAATATAATTTTAATACAGGACCAAGAGAGAGAGAGAGAGAGAGAGGGATTTCGCTCTGTCTGGTTTATCAATACGAGTAAGTTTAGACATTGTAAAGTAACATTCGTTCAGTCTGATTCGATTGAATACCAAGCACTTTAGTTACGATACAGTGTGATTATCGCAAGATTGATTCAATGCTAAAATTACTTGGTATCGAAACCAAAGTATCGGGTACTTATTCCTATTTACTTGTATTGGAAAGACCTTACAAACACATTTAGCATGTAGGCAGTATGAATAATCCATTCCAATGTAAAAATATGACCCCCAATCGCAAGGCAAAGGCAAAAGTACTTTACAGACGTAATGATCTAACCAAGTTCGCTAGGCGAAAATATAATAGTGGGCCAGTTTACAACAATGGCTCGGTATTCACGGAACCATGGTTGCGTAACCCAACTGATTGCATCTCATTTTTGGTGTAATTTTAAGTTTACCTCGCTTTCTGTGATTAAAGATTGTAACTACAAAGGCATTCTATTGACTTAAGCTACCAGAATCCAATGTAAAACTTTTGCTATTAGAATGTAGGTGATGCAGTATCAAGACTCCTCTTTTAAAAACTGAACTGTCCCAAATCCGACACGTTCAATACATTTTGTAGAAGTAAGGATGAAAACACAGTCAGGTATATGGCTATAAAGGAGGCGAGAGAGGTGTGCCAACTGGAAGTCCGTAGTCTCTACCTAGCCCTATGGATGACAAGCGATAGTGTTTATGTTATGTGTTATTACCGCATTATATGATTTAGTTATGTTAACGGTAGTGCAAACTCCAAAGTTGTAAATATGTTGCCATATCTGTCCTTATGTGTTTTCTTAAAGGTGACAAACCAGCACACAGTCCACCTGGTAAGTAAAGGTTTAATGAACGCTGAGTGAAAGGAATGGTAGCCGACTGCTCACCATTGGCCCGAAAAAATAAATTTTTTGTTTTCTAACAAGTTCCGCAGATATTGGCCGATTACTATTGGTGATACTACAACGTTTTTAAGCGATTAGTTCACCGAAAAAAATTGATTTTGTAACGAGAATGATGAATGATCAGATTTATGGCCAATAGACATCTATCTTAGATTAAGGATCAAAACGCAGAATGCCTGGTTACCCCTGAGGACTGAGATAGAATGCCTCATTTCCAGTAAAAAGGATCTCACAGTTTTCTAAACTTACCATACGAAACACAGCACATTAAGCTGCTAAATTACGCTAGTATTCTGTGAGAGCGTGGTCCTTCCGCGGTCGAGAAGACCCGTTCGTACTTCAACCACAATATAGCTGCAGTGCGGCTTTAGCACGTATAAATGTTGCCATATCTGTCCTTCCTTGTGTGTACATGTAAGTCTATACGGTAAATAATTTAATGTTATTAGATAATCAGCGAGACTGTTACATAAGTAGAGTAGATATTGTCGTAGCAAGTACACCGTCTGGTGAAAGTAAGACGTACGGTCTCTCTGCGACGATTTTGAGATGATGGTATCAGACTTAAATTTTTATATTTCACTTTTAAATACAATTTTTTTAAATTAATAATATTATTAAATTAGAGTCAAAATTTTATCCAGTCTATATAAGTTTCCAAAAGCGCCATCTTAACTAAAATAGTATTAATAGGAACTTAAATAGTAAATAGAATAATAAAATACATATCAAAGAATAGAAAATAATATTTATATTTAATAGGACTTATTACTTAATTTTTTTACTATACTTAAGTTGGTACTATAACTTTATTATTCCCTTTTCTTGTAAACTCTTCATAACCTGTTAACAAAAATGAAATAAACAATAACTTAAATTTAAAATTAAAAAAAAACTCCGATACAAAAGAGCTGATGGTCTTCAAGTGGCTAAAAAGATTTTATTGAATCATAGCTAAAAACACTCTCGATTAAGTCATATTTCAAATTAAAAAAAAAACTAAATCTAAATCTAAATCGGATCATCCGTTTGTGAGCTGCGACGCCACAGTCAGACAAACAGTTATACAGATACAAAAGTTAAACATATACACCCCTCTGTTTGCGTTGGGGGTTAAAAATACTTAAGAAGTTCGTTTAACACTTCAGTTTCATAAAAAAATAGTAAAGATCCATTTTAGATTCCACCACCCTATTTCGTCTTGTGTCTTTTGGGGTGTACCACAAAGATCTTTATAAATTTAATGAAGGTTCTTTGCGAATCGTATTCGCCGTAGCAAAATGGTTCAAGTATTTTAAATGACTTGTCAGACGCAGGCTCTTTATTTCGATGGCATGTAATAAAAGATATCTTTACTCTATTAAGGTCAATCATTACGTATCTACTCTACCTACCTGAAAAAGCTAATTACTTAACTTTACAGTGATGTAGGCAACATAATAACTTATTTGTTAACTTATTAAATAAACGTTTTTACTTTCATCTGCAGTAGATATTTTCTACAAAGTTTCAGTTGACAAGAATTATTTAGAAAGCACTGATAGTATATGGACTGGCTATATACACCGTGCTTTTAGTGACAGCAGAAGTGGACGTCCACGAAATTAACAACAGAAATAAGACGTGTGACAAAGTATATCGATAAAAATTCTATTCTCAGACCACCATCCCGTGTCATATTTATACAATGCCATACAATAAATAAAAATGTGTCAATTAATACCTAGGCCTTGGACGCAAGCTCATATAAAACAAAGATGGGCACTGCGTTGGTTTATCTACGAACTTATCCGTAACTACGAACGGATTTTGCTCCGAGGTTCAAAATTGGATATGTTGGTTCATTCGCGAGGCTTAAATATTCAATTAGTAAATATTCAGTTAGTAATTACGGGAAACTATACAAAATAAAAATGGAAACACAATTTCGCAAAGAATTTATTGTCAACCATTCATTCAGTTCTAGGATAATAGAAAACAAAACTGCCGCTAAAATAACGCCTATTCTAATTATTTACAGGTCTTTCTATAGAAAAAAATAAACTGTATCTTCTTCCAGTATATAAAAGCTAATATTTGTTTGTTCGTATTATATGCAATGCCATACCACTCATTAGATTGCGGTAAAATTTGTATACTTATTGCTTGCACTTGCGCGAAATTTATAGCCATAGTACAATTAACTTACACTCAGTTGCGCGCGTATCGTACTGACAATTTATTTGAAAGTTATAGATCATTCAATTTCAATGATCGTATTATCACTTCCATCACTTTCATGCCAAAATAATCCAGATTTTTTGTATGGAACACTATTTGAGCTTGTTTGCAATGAATTTGACAATACTTTTACTTCTAAAACATTCTTCTTGAACAATCGCAAGGCATTTAATGTATGGGCGACAACAGTAGAATCCACAAGAGTAGATAAAAGTTATATGAACTTTACAATGAAAGGTCATATAATCCTATCGTCAAATTTAGGGAATATGTAAAAAATATTCAAACATATTTAAAAGAGTATGCTCCATAGCCCAAGTATTTGTTGCTTGCAACTCCTAATTAGACAATATAACTCTTCCAAATGTAAAACGTTATTCCTACAATTATTTTTTCTACGGCAGCAATGCGCCGCACACCATCTAGCAAGATAGAAAAAAATATATTTTTAGATAAGAAAGATACTTTAAAGTACTTTAAAAAATACTTTAAAAAACTTTTAGCTTTATTAGTTATTTTCAACATCATTTTCAATTAAAAGACTAAAAAAAAAAATAAAAGAAAAACTGAAATTATTTTACAGTTCTACTTACTATGGTATAGTGCCAAGAACGCTGGCATTCTTTCGTTTCTTGCGTTTCTTCTCTGAATCACTATATTTAGATTTTGAGCGAGAAAATAAGCAGCCCTCTTATCACCATTTTTTAAGAATTTCGCCGTTCTCTACAGCAAATGGCACAACTATGTTCTCATCTCTGAGAGGCTTATATTTGGGCTACTTACTTAATTCAGCTGCCTGTGATGTCGCCCTACCCCTGAGATGAGAAACTGCCAAAGTTTCCTCGCAAGAAGTATTCCACACTAACGCTTTATCTCTCTCCCAAGCATTTACCTCTCTCAGCTAAGCCATTCATACCGGCGTTTGGGGCTCCTGCCGTCGTTTTAACTAAACTAAAACTAAGGGAACAATTATAAAGACACGAGTTTTGAACTGTGATGGGACATTACATTAAAGGATACCATATTGTCACTACACAGTTATTTAACCACGTACTAAAAATATGGTTTTAAGGGTGGATTCGACTGAATACCATGTTACACCAGAGTAACTAACCCTCGAATAAATTTACTCTTTGGTCTTACTCTCATATAACTTCGTTTGCGTTTCCAACACAAATGTGGAGTTGGCAATACTGGATATTGTTACTTAATAACAACAGTACCATTTGATAATAATCGTTTGCTGGCGACTTTGGTTGTTAACAGATAGGTATGAGTAAAAATAATTATAGGTAAAAAAGTATTATAGACAAGAAATTCGACCACCCTATTGAATTATTGTTTATTAAAACTCAGTAATACAAAGCCAAACATGTTGGTATTAGGATATTTAGATAAGTAACAAAATTTTAAGTACCTATATTAACAAATCGTTCTGTTTGTAAATATTAGCTGTAAATTTACTTACTTGTGGAATGTTATCCGCTTTCCTTTTGGTGACGAGTATTACAAATTACGCTCACTCATTATTACTAAAATAATTCTATTTATATAACTAAAATCATATAAATAAACCTATTCAAACTACACATTTTTTTTGTTAAAATTTTAAAATTCAACATATGATTTAAACAACATAACTGACTTTGGAATATTATGACAATTTTAGTTCCGGTACGAACAACGGCGGTGCTTCAAATCGGCACAAATATTTTGTAGAATGTAGCCAGTTCAGCAGAAACAGAAACATTATTATTCAATATAGATTATAAATAATACTTATTGAAAGTCATTTTCTTTTTTCATTTACCACTGGTTCGAAAAAGAACCTCTGTCCTGGGAAAACCAGCAAGAAACTCAGCGGGGAAAATATAACAGCTTACAATCTTTCATTGTGTACGTTACAATACAATAACAAATTGAATTAGCTTGGTAGCGATCACCCTTCCCAGCGGTTATTATCATCCATAAATTCCTTAATATTATAATAACCCTTTTTATACAAACTTACTTTACCTAGTAAAGCCTTTGAACTTTGTGCAGGTCAAATTTTGTATATTTTCTGGGATTTGTTGTAAAAGCGTATACATCGCCGCAAGAATAAATTACTCACTCGGTGAAGTCGAGTTACTGGTACTACTAGCTTGTGTCTGTTCCTAGTATTTACAGAATGAATATCACTTATTTTTGTAAAACTACTTTTATATATTATGTACGTACACTAAATTTTCATAAATGTATTGTTATGAATTTCATACATTTAGTGTTAGTGCCATTTAAATGCAAATTATTAACATTAAACCAAATTACTAATTTAGATATAGCATTATTTAGTTCGTCATAATTCAGTAACTTATTGAAGTGTTATTAGCAAATAATAATATGTATATCATGGTTATCCCCCACAATGTAAGGTGAGTCATTAATAACAATAAACAAAAAGCGGCCGAGAATTGAGCCCTGAGGCATGCCCACGCCCGGAAGAACTCTAATTCTATCGACTTGGAAGAACTCGTACAGCTTTTTCCGTGACAATACACCGTAAATGACAATTTTTTCCGTTCTGTTACTTAAATATGAAATAATTAATCTAAAAGGATCATTACACCGTGGTGTTGAAGATTGATTTATTATTATATCAATATATTGATTGATTACTTGTATACATAGAGGTCAGTGTTAGAAAGTCATTGACTAAAATGTTTTTTTTTTAATTTGCTTGGACTTTAGATGACCTATACGAGGTTATCTGGTTCAGATATTGTGATTTTCTTTTTTAATGCCAAAAAGCGAAAAATATTGTGAATAAATAAGGTCAATTTTGCTATAAATATAGAATTAGTTAATAACTCAGATAATCTCAAATAAAAGAAGAAGCCTTATTTACTCGTATTTTTAAAAATTGCAACAATGGTATATTATTATTTATATATATGAACTTAAGTTTAAAATTTAGCTACTCTTTGAAAAATAACCCTGTATATAAAGGTATGCTTTAGTTTTCTGTGGATTTTTACTTTGTATAAATTCCCCGTTCAACAGTCAGAAGTGTCTCTTATAAAACGTATATAAGAGAATTGACTGACTCTTTATTTACTCTGACTCCTTATTCTGCGAATTACGACTGCCATTTTGGCCGTGTTCTAAACCCGGGTGTGGTTAAAAAATCAGTTATTATGTTGTTGACGAGTACGTTTACCTGGGACAAATAGTCCGACTAGGTAAGTCCAACTTCGACCGAGAGGTCAATCGACGGATTCAACTCGGCTGGGCAGCGTTCGAGAAATTACGACATATCTTTTCGTCAGGTATACCTCAATCTCTAAAAACTAGATTGTACAACCAGTGCGTGTTGCCAGTGATGACTTACGGATCTGAGACGTGGTCCTTCACTGCTGGCCGTATGAGGACGCTTAAGGTCGCTCAGCGAGCTATGGAGAGGGCTATGCTTGGAGTTTCTCTGCGTGATAGACTCAGAAATGAGGATATCCGCAGTAAAACCAGAGTGATCGACATAGCCCAACGGATTAGTAAGCTGAAGTGGCAATGGGCCGGCCATATAGCTCGAAGAACCGATAACCGATGGGGAAGAAAGGTTCTCGAGTGGCAGCCTCGTACCGGTAGGCGTAGTGTAGGGCGACCCCCCACTAGATGGAGTGACGACCTGGTAAGACATGCAGGAAGTCGATGGATGCAGGTGGCTCAGGACCGTGCTTTGTGGCATTACTTGGGGGAGGCCTATGTTCAGCTATGGACTTTTGAAGAGCTATAATGATGATAATGATGATGATTATGTTTTTCTGTCCAGAAATTATCAGTAGCTTCACCGAGTCAGGAATTTGGCGATGTTTCAACCCCGTGGCTCGTGAAGCATATTAAGCCGTTGGTCCTGCGCCTGATCTCCCTCTAGTTACGTCAGATTGCTGTCCTATTGGACTATTGCATAGTTCCTATATTCAAGAAAGTTTCGTTCTTCATTACCTACGATTCGCTTTATTTTATCAGAAGCGCATTAAAAAAGTTTTTTACTAAAAACTATGAATCATGCAACATTAAACGACTAAATATGAATCAGGACTTAGTCGTTTGTGTATTGTTAAATCAGTATTTTGGTTCATAAATGTTCTTCGTACATTTACTGCAATGCAGAACGGCTCGCAAGGGAAAGCAAAACGTTTTACGTTTATAAAAACCGAACATATGAGAGAGTAAACATTATTAGACATTATATTTACAATATGATAATGATGTCTGAAAAGAAAAAAAAGCGGTATATTTTGACAGCATCTGAGCACGTGCTGGGATATTTATAGAGTCTCGTTTGTCATCCTTATACCATAAAAAATACAAGATTAGGTACTAACTTTGCCGTTCCAGATCCCACTGCAGCTGTGACTTAAAATTCCGCAACTGCCTTCGGAAGACAAACTCCCTAGTGTCAGCACAGATCGGACTCACGTACTTCAATGTGCTGGGGCCACAATGCTTCAGGAAAGCTCATCCAATAGTCCGCTGTTTGAGGCGTACCAGGTAAAACATGAATTTAATTAATTAAGTGGCGTTAGAGAATTAGACAACTCATTTAATTTTTTCCTTCGGTAATTTAAGCAGGTCATATCACTGGTAGATAACTGTAGATCTATCTAGATTATATCACATTTCAATCACTTAAATACACCTAGATAGAAAGGACCTTCTAAACGTGTAACTGCTTTCTTCAATCTCGCTAAGATAAATTGAATACATAGACTAGGGCTGTTATTTTACGTGGTAGAGTGACGCTAGTGAAGAGGCTCGCCGGTTCACTACACCAACCATGTATTTCGTACGGTGAGCGGAGTGCTTTCACGCTGATATTCTGTGAGAGCGTAATCCAACCCCAGTCGGGCCGACCCATTCGTGCTGCATCTATAATATAGCTTCATCGTGACTCTACTATGTAAAAACTTTCACTTTTCACGTAAAGACTTTATTGAAGAGATTCATGACTGTTTAGGGGACCAGAAAACCACGTAACCGAGCCAAGTGTGTCCGACCATAGTTTTTTTTAAATGTTACCTCCACACTAGGATTTTCTCCAGTATCGCGGGAGCAACCTACTTTTCAGAAGGACAAACAATCCCACGGATCAATTATTTGTAGGCCATTCAACTCGGGATTTGAACCCGCGGCCCTCAGCGCCGCACTCACTCATTGCTATGCCACTGCACCACGAAACCGTCAAGATGAATTCGTAAATAAAGGGGAGGAGATTGTCTGATTCTCTGATGGTTGAAAGGGGAAGGAGAATTTATGTCATGTAATTCCTGCCCACCGTCGCTGGAATGTGTCCTATGGAATACCGAGAGGTTGGCTACATTGCTCCTGTTCGCAAGTCTGACAAATTTGGTTACAAATGTCATCACCCCTGAGGATAAGATGAAATATCTTATTAGTAAAAAGAAAACTCTTTTTCGGTTCTCTACAATCACCATACTAAATATAGCAGAATTATAGGTTGTGTCGTTATTCATTCTTTATTTCGTTTCCCAGGATAACCGGCCAGAAATGCGAGGAGTACGAGCTAGACTACACAAAGCCAAAAATGTGGCAGTGGTTCGACAGCGAAACCTTCTGACCTACCGGAACGGGGATAGGGTACAAGAAGACTTTTGAGAAATTTGCCGCGTTTATGCGAAAATAGTTTATGTAAACTCATATTTCCACGTGATTGTAGTTTAGTATAATAATTTTAAACGAAATAATCACAGGTGCTCATGCATTGCATTATTTTAAATATCTAATGCCTACTATTTTACTATGCACGCAAACATTCGTAAGCAAAAACGTGAATTGAATCGCACGCAGAGAAACGCGTAGTTGTTGTCCATAAATCAAATTCAATTTGGGATAACTTCAAGAAAAAGTAGAAACCTTATTTACTCGTATTTTAAAAACTGCAATAACAGTATATCATTATTTATATATTTGAACTTAAATATAAAATTTGGATACTCTTAGTAAAATAAACCTGTATAAAGATAATACAATTAAGAAATTTTAAACAAATAACGCCTGATAATACTAATATTTACAATAGAAACCTTAGTTAAGATTTTTTTAAAAAATGTAAATATTTATAATATAGTATTTAAATGTAAAATAAATAAATTAATAACACAATAACTGTTTTTTTATGTTGTCGTCGCAAACGAAGTTTCCACAATATTTTGTGACGGAGGGTGAAATTTTTGATTGTAATCAAAAATTTCAGTTATTAGGATTTCGAATGACTAAAACATCTAAGAAAGCTAAAGAATTATTTGCCTCTAACTCCATTGTGAATTGTATTTTAGAATTTATAGAGTTAAGGTGGTTTAAAAATGCAGTTACTTTGTCAGATGGTAAAATTGTTAAAGTGTCGTCTACGTACCGCTTGTAGAATCTTGGATTTACAGGAGCAGTAAGAAGGGCTTTCTCCTCGAAGTCCTCCATGAATATGTCAGCGACTATGGGAGATACAGGTGAGCCCATCGCCACACCATCTACTTGCTTGTAGAACTTTTCCTTCCACAATAGATAGCCAGATGTGAGGCAGTGTTTGAGTAATACTGCATATTCAGCAGGCATTTTATTATATTCTAGCTTCCTAGTTACAATTTATATGCAGTCTTCAATAGGTAGGCATGTGAATAGTGACTGAACATCAAAACTGACCATAGTTTCATTGTCAGCGAGATGGAAGCGAGATGTAGAGAAAAATTTATCTTATTTTTATTTTACGAAAGTAAACTTTCGTAAAATAAAAATAAGATAAATTTTTCATTTTTTAGTGGCATTGGTATTGTAAGAGGCGAAAAAGATAACCTGAAGTAGAAGATGAGCAACCTATTCTTGATAACCACTAAAATAAAATAAAAAAACTGCGGTTGCCAATCAACCTGCCTACAGTAACAAGTAACAACTATGGCAAATATCTCCTTTTTGGCACCTTTTAATCTTACTTTTAATACTTCACGACACTTTTTACGTGAAGCGGTTTTATTTTTTACGAAATTAGTGACGAACCTTTGTTACAAAGTTTTTAATTAAAGTAGTAAAATTAGGTGGTAGGAATTCTATTTGACCTAAGACACCGTAAAGGTGACACCTAAAACCTAAAGCAGAGCTTAAAGGATAAAATCAGGCACTGAATTCTCTCACATCGCGCTACCATTACACTACACTGAAATAAATATGAAAGCAAAATACGTGATTTGATGAATTGCTATTACAAATATTGCAGGCGTTATAGGTAGGTTTTTTAAAGATTGTTTTAAATACTAGTGACAGTGATAAACGAGCACACAGTCCACCTGATGGTAAGTGGTTGGCCCATAGACATCTACATCTATCCCCGATTACGAATCAAAATGCAGATAAGTTGTCTAAGATGGACTAAGATGGAATGCCTCGTTTCCAGTAAAAAGGGATGGTACGTATATGCTGTATCCTATAAACACCTTTGTCTATCTTCGATTGAGAATCAAAATATAAGTGCGTTGACACCTCTGATGACAAAGACTAAGATGAAATGAAATGCCTCGTTACCAGAAAGGAAATCATTTGTCATCACTTACAGTGGCGGCCCTAGCAAAATTTTTAGGTGGTGCGAGATCTCATAGTGGCGCCCCTCTAAATAAAAAACCTTAGTGTTCCTATATGCAGTTGCTTTTTCGTGATTTTAAATAGTGTTAGACCTATCAAATATCTACAGGTGTATATTATGCGGGGCAAGCTTATTGTGTCTGTCGCTACCGTAGCAGTTATGCTGCTTATTCGCGTTAAATTAATTAATGTTGTCCATTCCGCCTGCCCTACTCTGTTGCGCTCGACAACGCCACTATGCTTGCCTTGCTGCGGTGACTAGTTGTACAGATTATTTATCATAATAAGAGTTAATAAGCTTGTTTGACAACTTTTATTTAAAATGTTGTTCTACAGACTGTGTTAAAAAAGGTAAAAGAATTACCAGCAACAAACTTAATGAAAAGCCTATATAACTTTCTACGGAAAAGATTCCAAGATATGACAGTATTTCCTAATACATAGCAGGAACGTAGGTAAATTTTTAAATGTTTTAATGTACCAAAACTTCGTTTCTGTTTAGCGACAGTTATAGCACAGTACAGATATAGTCAGCAAGATACAAAGTCCTGTCTACACATTTGAGAAAAATATCCAGCCAATCATTATTTTTAATAAGACTGGGAACTTTATGTGTCTCTGCTGATAGAAGATCTTTAAATAATGGGTTCAAGGTCATGAGTTCCTGAAGCAATTTACAACTAAACAAATTACATTAAGCCAATCTGTTTTTTAGTTTTGTATAAAAATGTACAACACATTATGATAGTTTAAGGCAAGTAACCAATGTACTTTAAATTGTATCAATCGCAGGGTAAAAAACGTTCACTTTAAACAATTCTTAAGGATCAGTTGGTGTCTCACCTACGGCTTTGCACACAAATAATGTTTTATTTCTTCAGGATCGGGTTGTCTTAAAAATTGGATCTATCTGTTATTAGTGCTAATGAAAAGGCTCGGTACTGTTTCAAAATTCTGACAAAATTTTTAAACAATACAAAACTTTGGTAAATCCATAGATTTAAACAACACAGCTCTTTTTTGTGCGAACATCTATGCATTTGTAGAAAAGCCAGCATTCATGTGACCTAAAATATCTATTGTGATCGCTGCTATGGCTATAGTTCGCTGCTAAGCCCTATGTCTTCAATGAATAGGAGTTGCTTAGCTGTGAGCAATTTCACTTATTCTGGACGAAGTAGATAGTACAATGAAGGTAAGGGTCACAAGGGATGCAGAGGCGTTTCTTCCGTTAAGGAACAAAACTAGCGCATCCTTGATTTGCTCTTGCCAGAATGCGCAGTTTATTTTACCTTACTCCAGGGCTTCTGTGGCAAGTTTACGATCAATGTTTGTTTTTTTTAATGTTTTATGTCTGGTGTATTAAGACCAGATCTTAAGTGATTTATGGTGATAAAGAGTTTCAAGGGTCAATCAGGCTAGGCTTTTTGAGATTCCACAAAATGGCTCGGTTCCAAATTGTGTGCTCTTTAAGTCCTCCCGTGCGAGCTCATCGGCAAGTTCATTGGCTACAATACCCGCGTGACACGGAATCCATTTAAAACGACCCTGTTGTTACATCCCAAGGCGTTTAGACGAATCTCGCAGTCTTCAACTAGCTTCGGGTTTACTAAGTTCGCTGTGCACTATCCCCTTCAACACCACTTTCAGCACAACCACTCTCAGCAGCACCACTCTCAGCGCCACCCCTCCCAGCATCACCATACTAGGAACGACACACCACTCTTGCTAATACGACATGTGTTCCGCCTCTATACGAGATACCCTCAAATGAAATAGACTCTGCGGAGGCTGACACTATCTTCGTTATTACTAATTCCATCACCACCCCTCCTAGCACTCTCTTCGCTCTCCACACGCTGCTATTTATGCAACTTGTTTATCAGCCAGTTGTATAAATAGCAACTGTTTCGGCTCGCCGCTCATAGACTTCAGTCACCGCAGAGACTACTTCACCTGTTGATGCGAGTGAGTAGAGGCGAAACACGTATCGTATTATCGAGAGTGCTGTGTCGTCCCTAGTTTGGTGGTGTTGGGTGTGGTGGTACTGGGAGTGGTAGATAAGGGGATAGTTCATGCAATTGAGCGCGGTTGGGAGGTGCTCTTCAGACTGGGTAGGACATATCATTTTATTTTATTACGCTTTGAGCAAATTAAGTTCTAATAACTTCAACCTCAAGGATTAAATAATGCACGAGAATATTGAGTCAAATTCTGGTTTGAACACCCTTAATTTCCCTGTCATGTTCACACCAATTAGACCCTTGACCTCGACAATCATTCATGTCCATGTCAAATATTTGCACAATTGCATCAAGAAAGAGGCCAGTAAGTCCTTTTCCGAAGAGTCACTTACTGGCTTGTAAGTAACAAAATATTCGTGTTTTAACTTCCTAATTAGCGTCAACAAAACGGAATGTTAGTGATAAGAGTGAACGAATTGGTGACCGGTGCCCAGTGGTAGCATTTTGATTGACTTTGACACCCCCTCGATGACGGCACCCGTGCGATGGCACCGCTCGCACCGCGCTAGGGCCGCCACTGGTCACTTACCATACAGAATACACAAGTATAACGTTTTATGCGAGGGTAGCCCTTCCCCAGTCTCAGGGGCTAAACGCACACTATAAATTTCATAGAACGCAAGTAAGCCTATTTTGATATTCGCTGTGCCAATGAAATTGTTATTTTCGAAAAGTTTACTCGGTGATGAAAGAAACCACCGCGAGGTAACCAGCATATCTGATAAATTAAAATAAAATATTTTTAAGGCATTTGAAGTCCGCCAAAACGCATTGAGGCATCGTGGTGGACACTTCATTTTTCTAAAACCCTTTCAGAATAAGACTAGGGCTGCGCCCAAGAGTGGGACGTTTATAGCATTAAAATTTTAAAGTTACAGCCTATATGCGTTCCACTGTTGGGCACAGGCCTCCTATCATTTTTGATAGGGTTTACGGATGTGTCCACCGCGTTGCCCCGATGTGTGATTGCGAATTTAATGCAGGTTTCTTTACGATGTTTTCCTTTACCATCGAGTACGTGGTAAATCAGTATTTAAAATTGCGATTAAAAATTTCATCGGTGCCGGCGGGGATCGAATCGTACTGTGTAATTTACAGCAAGCATATGAGCTTGGTCCCAGAGCTACCACGGCTCTGGCTGATAGTTCCTCTACACGATGGGCCATCGCGATGGCCCACTATGATGGGCTAGGGTGTGGAAGGCGTAGTGGTGTCAGATGGTTTATGGCGCGTGCGATAGTCTTGGGGATGGCGACGATGTCGGTTTTTCCGCCGCACATCAAAGGTATAGTGCATGCATCAGGTGTAGCATCTACACGTGGCCCATCCAATTCCACAATTGTGCGCGCTCGACTGTTGAGTGTGGACGTTCGTGATTTGTTTATTAATTAATTAATTAAAAATGACGAAGATGTGGCCTCATAATAAAATTATAAAATTTTAATCATAAAGCTACTAAAATTAGAACATATATATAATTTATTTTTATTTATTTATTTTTTAATAATTAATTAATAGTTATTTATTTAATTATTTATTGAATTATTAATTGTAATTATTTAATAATTTCTGTTTAAAGAAAACTAAATTACTTAGGACATATTTAGTTCTATTGCGATGGATAGATAACATCCACCATCTTCTTCTACGCCATTTCTTTTTGATAACTCTATTCTTGTGCACATTAAGAAAATAACGGTACGTGCTTTATACATAGATATATTGCCACAGCGACTAATTCTTCCACGTCCATCTCGAAAAACGTTTCGATCCCAACTTGGTTTGGTTGCCTTTCAACCATCGCATGGACATCTCGTTGGGCCAACGCTGGCCCATCGTCAAAGAATATATACACTACGCGAATGCCATCGTGTAGAGAAGCTATTACTATTTTTACAATCTGAGTGCCAAGGCAAAAGTAAAATAGGATTTTGAGACGCTAAGATAATACGATTTACAATATAGGCTTTAATCACCACTTACAACCAGCATTGGTAGTTTCTGATTTCATCTTCATTATTTATCTGCTTTGTTAGTTTAATGGTCGTAAGCGCTAGTTTTGATCAGATGTTCCCGGGCTTAAATCCCGAGTTAGGCTGAAAATCAGATATTATGTTTATCTGTCAAGAAATTGTCAATAGTAGCCCAAAACCAAAAAGTTAGCGTTGTTTCACCTCCGTACCTCTAGTAGCAAGTAAAGCCGTTCGTCTCGGATTGCGTCCCATCGGACTATGAGAATAAGGGAATAGAGAGTGCACTCTGTGATTGTTCACTCACTTGTGCTTTATAAATCCAGTCTTAATGGAGACTAGTCAATAGCAGACATTTAAAAAGGTAGTAGTAATAGACCGGGCATCAGTAACAAAATTGTCGTCTGTAACTTTGTCCTGTAGGATATATCTCCGATTTTTGTCATTTAGTCTAAGTGACATTGGAAGACGTTTTCAAGCTACTGGACTGGAAAGGATACGGTATTGACATCAATGGCGAGTACATCACTCACCTTCGATTTGCCGACGATATAGTCCTTATGGCAGAATCGCTGGAGGACTTAAGCACTATGCTCAATGACCTCAATAGTGCCTCCCAACGGATAGGTCTTAAGATGAACATGGACAAAACAAAGATCATGTTCAATGTCCATGTCACACCTATGCCGGTAGTTGTTGGGAGCACTATGCTCGAAGTTGTTGACGAATACGTTTACCTGGGACAAATAGTCCGACTAGGTAAGTCCAACTTCGACCGAGAGGTCAATCGACGGATTCAACTCGGCTGGGCAGCGTTCGGGAAATTACGGCATATCTTTTCGTCAGGTATACCTCAATCTCTAAAAACTAGATTGTACAACCAGTGCGTGTTGCCAGTGATGACTTACGGATCTGAGACGTGGTCCTTCACTGCTGACCGTATGAGGACGCTTAAGGTCGCTCAGCGAGCTATGGAGAGGGCTATGCTCGGAGTTTCTCTGCGTGATAGACTCAGAAATGAGGATATCCGCAGTAAAACCAGAGTGACCGACATAGCCCAACGGATTAGTAAGCTGAAGTGGCAATGGGCCGGCCATATAGCTCGAAGAACCGATAACCGATGGGGAAGAAAGGTTCTCGAGTGGCAGCCTCGTACCGGTAGGCGTAGTGTAGGGCGACCCCCCACTAGATGGAGTGACGACCTGGTAAGACATGCAGGAAGTCGATGGATGCAGGTGGCTCAGGACCGTGCTTTGTGGCATTACTTGGGGGAGGCCTATGTTCAGCAGTGGACTTGTGAAGGGCTGTAATGATGATGATGATGATGACATCGTCAAAAGGTCAAGACGCATTCATTTTATAAATTTAATAATATTTTTAAAGAAAATATGCCTGGCTGTATGTGTAAGTATTGTAAATCACGATATGGAGCAAAAAATGAACGTGATTTCGGTTTATTATCGTAAGAATAATGTGTATTTATCAAATAATTTTTAAATTTTATTATTTCTAGTAGATTGTTCTAGAAGAAAGAAAAATTATTATAATAAGTGCCCTCTGTTATCCAGTAACGTCACTATTTATTTACAGATATTTTACTGATTAACGATGTGCCTACAACGGCTTTTTACCTTATGTTTAGTAGCGTCACCTACTGGGAAATAGCTAAAATGTTTTTTAAATAAATATTCAGTGTAGTATTGCAATATTTCGCTAGAGGGTGTAATACATGCGCGTGGTCACAGCTTTTTTATGCAAATGTTCCCAATGTCCGCTCTATAGTGTATATATTTAAATCTCTTTGGTTAATAGTCATCTATGCGGGCACGACCGAAAATTTGGTCATGAAGGATAATAATAGACATTATTAGTTTTGAATTTGAATATTTTTTCTTATTGTGCAATTTAATTAAAAAACATGCTTTGATTACGTATACATTTGTGCCTTTTTATGATAAAGTATGTTGTAATATCGGCTTTTACAAGTTTAAAACAATAAAGAGGATACTTGCGTAGTCTTTCGTTGCGTATTTTCCAGACAGAGGAACCTCGCTTCACTATAAAAACGGTAGTTTATTAAAAACATGTTGACGTTTGACGTACGTGACTTTAGTTTATAACCAAAGAGTATATAATCATTAATTGTTACTTATAACTTTAAAAATAAAGATTCTTATTTCAATTTAAGAAGAAGACGTATTTCACACATAAGTGACTGACATAAGTATTGACCATCTTACGTTTAATTCTTAGTTTTTAATATATAGCGTTCAAATATATAAAATATAAAAAAAAATAAAACTCAAACCTAAATCATCATATAGTCCTACTCCCCCACTGACTATATATATATATATATACTTGTATATATTGAGGTCAGTGTACTCCCTGTGGTATGGTGCTAAGAACACCAACTGCGTTTCCTAGCTGAATGGTTATACTTAGCCATTTTACGAGAAAGAACCAGTCCTCTTATCATCAGTAGCGACGACCAGTCACGTATACAGCTCTTTTAAAAATAAGTTGAAAAAAGTGTTTAAAAATTCAAAGGATTTTTAATTGAAAATAACAATGTTGAAAGTGTTTTTATATGTATTAAGAGTGAAAATCGAGCAGATAGTCCTGATGGTAAGTAGATGTTGTGATCCATGGACATCTACATTAATTCTCGATTAGCAATCAAAATGCAGACGCATTGTCACCCCTGAGGACTAAGATAGAATACCTCGTTTCCAGTAAAATAAGTCTTCAGTTCTCAACACTTACCAAGGAAAACACAGCAGCATTAAGCTGCTATTTTACGCTTGTATTCTACTCGTATGAGAGCGCAACCATTTTATAGCTACTTACCACGTAAAAATTGCTTTACACATAATTTATTTTATTATTGCTTAAATTAATTGTAGGTTTTATACGAATTTAATATTCAATATTTAATGGGTGCAGTCATCGATGCATAAAATATCAATATCTAGATCGCCTGCATAAATTATCTCCATTAGTTTTTTAAATGTCGAAATGAAAAAAACAACCGTGCAAACTTGTTTTAGTTTCAATGTTGTTTTTCCTCTTGGGGAAATACCTTCGGTGTTTATCAAAATATACTTATTCTATACATCTATTCCTATAAATAAAATGGAAATATCTATTTGTAATATCCAAATAAAGGCAGGTAGAGTTCTATTAGGCTCAAGGAGTTAGTTCTTTACATTCTCTTAATACATGAATAACCTTTTTTAAAATTCTTGTCTGTCTCCCCATCCGGGCTAATCTCCAAAATGGTTGTATTAATTGCGATAAAACTTCACAACACACATAAAGAACAATGACACGAATGATCTAAAACTACATTTATCCGCAAAAATCGTCAAATGCCTTTTGTACGCCGATGATCAAGTTATATTTGCATCGTCGGCGGCCGAGTTGCAAATGATGGTTACATTAATAAACATGTCATTAAAAGAAAGGGGAATGAAAGTGAACGCAATTAAGACGAAAGTTATGGTTTTTGAAAGAGAATATAGTAAAAAATTTGTCGCCGGTTTTCCCCCCGGAGATTCTTCGTACCCCTGCCCCATTAAAGGGGTGCCGGGAACTCGGGGCCATTTCTTTTCTTTGATGCCTCATGCTCCGAAACTAGGGGGTGGTATATTTAACGCCGCTACCACAGGGCGAGGAGCCGAGTCTGTACTTACGGCTTGTCGCTCGTTTAGCACACCCGGGGGACACGTGTAAGATGGGTCTAGAATTAGGTGGTCGAAGCCTACGGACTCGAGCGATTTATCCCCCAGGAATAATTAAGAAAGGAATGCTTCGGTGGTTTGGTCAACAATGAATGAGTAAAAAGTGACAAAGCAAATTTATATTGCAGAAATGAATGGAAGAGTCGGAAAGGGACCTCCTAGGCGAAAGTTTATTGACTAAACTGGCGATATATTGAAAATGGGCCAAATTAGGAGTACCCTTAACCGACCAGCATGTATGCGTAGCGTAGGTACATGCATGTGGAGGAGGCGAGAGAGGTGTATCAGTATCGTGCCAAATGGAAGTCTGTAGTCTTTGCCTACCCCTCTGGGTGACAGGTGTGAGTATTTATATATGTATGTAAGAAAGTAAAACGTTATGTGAGATAAGAATAAAAGGGGAGTTGGTCGAGCAAGTAGATGAGTTTGTATATTTGGGATGCGTATTTAGCAGGGCTGGGAGATATGATAAGGATATATAATGACAAGTGAACGCAGGAAATAGAGTAAATGGGGCTCTACACTCTATTTGTGGAAAGGCAGAATGTGTCAAAAAAGGCACATATGGCAATTCTCAATGCTGTGTTAGTCCCTACTC
Organism: Parnassius apollo; assembly: GCA_907164705.1. Classification (NCBI taxonomy): domain Eukaryota; kingdom Metazoa; phylum Arthropoda; class Insecta; order Lepidoptera; family Papilionidae; genus Parnassius; species Parnassius apollo. Next base: position 1,864,308 of record CAJQZP010001045.1, on the reverse strand, counting down.
TACTTTATGGTAGTGAAAGTTGGGTGTGGCAGAAGAAGCACGAGAGTAAAATAAACGCAGTAGAAATGCGGTCGTTAAGAAGTATTAAAAATATTCTTAATGTTTTATTAGCGATACATCAGGGATGCATAGATCTAAAGGTGCTACAACGTCGTTAAAAGCCTTACATAGGTTTCCTACATATATTTTATAAAACCTACGATAGCTGTTATCGTCGGCATACCGTTAGAGATGATATCCTGTTAAAAGCTTTTGATGTTAATGTTACTGCTAAATTAACCCCTCAGGCCCCTTAAATCCTTCTCATGCAGTCGCATGCGCCCGGCAAATCCCGAGCGGTCGCATGCGATGGTACCCACCCGCAGCACTTATAACCATTAAAACTTATATCTGGAGACTACTTTTCTATAAAGAAGTTTGGCATTATAAAATCAATACAAAATTCTCTATATAAAAGTCAGGCTTTATTTCATTACAAAAAGACTATTGTATTTTGTTAACAAAAACAAAACATACCAAGCGAATGTCGGCAGCGTGAAAATTAAAATTATTTCAATATATATTACTGGAAATTATTAACGTAAAAAGATAAATTATATTTACACAAAAACTATCCTTTAGTTTTATAATATAACACTATATAAAACACTAGAAAAATCAAAAAATCAACACAATAATATTCAGGCGAAAATGGCGTACGAAATAAACGTAGATTATAAATCAATATTCAAAGGATAACAGTTTTTTTTATGCCCTACAGGATAAAGTATTTCACATATTGATTATACAATGCCAAACTTCTTCATAGAAAAGTAGTATATATAAGTTTTTGTGGGTTAAAGTGCTGTGGGTGGGTGAGACCTCATGAGACCGCTAGGGATTCGACGGAATATGGCTGTGGTCTCATGAGGCCGCGTTGGGGTTGGGGCTGAAGGGTTAACGTAATGAAGCCTAAGTACAGCTATATTATGGTAGTAGCACAAATAGGTCGACTTGACCGGAGAAGGATCACGCTCTCACAGATTACAAGCGTGAAATAGCACACAGGTCACCTGATGACAACTCCATAGACATCGACATCTACCCTCAGTTATGTATCATAATGCAAATGCGTTGTTACGTCTGAATTGAGATGGAATGTTTTGTTTCTAGTATAAATGGTTTTCCTTTTTGTTTCTCTATACACATATGTTCTATATAGAGAAGTTAGGGATGAATCTGAGTGACAGGGTGAGAAATTGTGTGACAAGAGAAGAGCGTGGTTTGCAAGATGATGTTGTGACGAGGATTAAGAAAGGAATACTTCGGTGGTTTGGTCATGTAAAAAGAATAAACAAGAACTCTTTTCTTGTTGCAAAGCAAATTTTTGTTACAGAAGTGAACGGAAAATTAAAAAAGGGACGTCCTAGGCGAAGTTTTATCGACCAAAATGACGATATACTGAAAATGAGCCAAATTAAGAGTACACACGTATATGGATGTGGAAGAGGCGAGAAAGTTGTGTCAGGATCGTGCCAAATGGAAGTCTGTAGTCACTGCCTACCCCTCTGGGTGACATGCCTGAGTGTTTATGTTGTTGGTTTTGTTTATCAGAAAAGCTTAGAATATTTTTTAAACGAAGTAATGTTAATAATAGGTTCTTAAAATATATCTTAAATCTTAACATCCTACTCTATACAGACGAAGTCGCGGCGGGTCGCTAGTACACAAGTAAACACGAATAATGTTTATCAAACGACAATCGCACGCTATAATTATCAGAGGATATGAATGAGTCATAAGTAGCAGTTCCAGATTAACGGAAAACAACCCAACTGCTCCGGCTCGTTTTTATCTTTAGTTATGTATCTTAACATGTGCTTTTAGCTGCCAAGAGCCATATTGTATAAAATTGTGGTCTATGACTACGTTAGAGATAATTAGTTGAGGAATATGATGACAGCAAGCATTATATCATTACGTGGATAGAGCCACGCTTCAGCTGTATTATGGTTATAACACGAATTGGTCGACTCTACCAAAGTAGGACCACGCTCTCACGGAGTGCTAGCGTAAAATAGGTTTAGTGAGTGTAGAGAAACTGAGACCCTTTTTACTGGATACGAGGCATTCCATCTCTGTCCTCAGGGGTGCATTTTGCATAGAGAATAAAAGTAGATATCTATGGGCCACAGCATCAACTTAGCATCAGGTGGAATATGACGTTTGTCAGCCTTATACTATAAAAAAATTTAAACTTATTTTAAATAACTGAAGGAACACACAAAAATAAGCACATCGCATCCTCACATTCAAAAAATAATAATTTAAAGTACACGAAGGAAAAGACAAACAGACATATATAGGCACACGTCCGTCGCGTAGTGGCGTAAGAAGATTTACTGTCCCTCATCGTCCCGCGGGTGTCGTAAGCGACAGAGAGAAACTGAAACAGGAGATGAACAAAATCAACTTCCTGAAAACAATTTAAAATATAAACAAAAAACTACAGTTACCAACCTGTGGTAAAGCCTGGTAACAATGGCAATTATCTCATCCTAATCTATAGGTAGGACCAGCAGTGGACTTTTGAAAGCCTGTCATGATGATGATACACATGCTAAATACCTAACTTTCCTTCTCAGGGTACAGCAATTAGTTTTTAAATCTGACCGTGTATTTATGGGCGACTATTAATCATTAATTTTTAATTACTTCTTACAGAACAGGTAGGTCAGAACAGGTCTAGAACAGGTAAATGAAATTGTATACTTGGGGAGTGCTTTCAGCCGAAATGGAAGATGTGATTTAGATGTGGATAGGCGCGTCGCTGCCGGGAACAAAGTCAATGGTGCCCTGAATGCATTAGTCAAAAGACAAGGCGTGGTGAAGAGTGCACGCCTTGCAATACATAACGCAGTGTTGGTACCGACTTTGTTATATGGCAGCGAAACCTGGGTATGCCAGAAGAAGCATAAAAGCAAGTTGAATGCAGTGGAGATGCGATCTCTTCGTAAAATGTGTGGCGTTACCATAGCCGATCGAAAGCGAAACGAAGAGATTCGCAATATGGCAGGATTGAAAGATGACCCTATTACAAAAATTGATAGGGGCGTACTCCAATGGTTTGGGCACGTTGAGCGAATGAGTGAAGACCGAATGGTGAAGAAAATATATAGAGCGAAAGTAAATATTAAAAGGTGTCGAGGTAGACCTAGACTAACTTTCGAAGACCATGTGAGCAAATTGCTCGAAGAGGGGAAGGTCAAGAGTACTCGGATACCTAGACGTGCATGTATGAAGAAGTTAATGAACCTGAAAGAAGCGAAAGAGGTATGTAAGGATCGTGACACTTGGCGATCTGTTCTCCCTGGCTACAACGTTAGGGATTGTGCGTGAAGATAATTAAGTAAGTAAGTACTTCTTACAGACTATCAAAAGTCCACTGCTGAAGATCCCCCCTCCCCCCGCCTCATAGGCGGATTGTAAGCCAGTGATTAACTATAACATATCCCACCTAATGTTAATTAGTGATGTAGCCGTAAATGCACAAATCACATTGAAGACGCTTCGAAATCAAAATTATTAGAAATTTTGCTGGTTAAGAATATTCACTATCTCATATCATCCCGGTGGTTGTCGTCACAAGGTAATCTAGAGAGACCTGTGTTCAGCAGTGGACTCTAAAAGACTGTACGACATATTTGCCATAGTTGCCAGACTTGGCAAGCGAATTGGTAACCGCAATTTTTTATTTTGAGTCGTTATTAAAAAGACACTGCCGCCTATCTCCTGTAACAGCTACAGGATAATATGGAGTATTGGATATTCTTACACTGCCAGTACAAGGTAGGTCTGTCTAGAACCGAAGATCCTTTTACTGGAAACGATGCATTCTATATTAGACCTCAGGTTGACAACGCATATGTGTTTTGATTCTTAATCGTGGATAAATGAATACGTCTACGGGCAACCGCATTCACTTACCATCAGGTGAACTGTATCCTCGTTTATTACCCTAATTGTAATATAAATATATCTGTAGCGGTTACCGCTATTACATAAAGCTATTATACTATATTATGTTACATATGTATATAAGTTACGAATGGATTGGTCGGCGAAGGACTACAGACGCACAGAAGATCTGCCTGCGTTTAATAGAGTTCTGATATCTTTCGTTTGAGGCATGAAAATAAATAAAGACCCTTTTAAACAATTAAAGAGGCTCAATTTTGGTCCTCAGGTGTAAAAACGAATCTGCGTTTTGATTTTTAACAGAGGAACGTAGATATATCTACGAGCATATTCGTGGTAGATCCATGCTACAGCTAGACTGTATTTTATTCGTAAAACTTAAAAATATTTTAAAAAACTTTATATTTTTATTAATTTTGGTGGGGGTGGGGGGGGGGTGGGGGTGAAGAGAATGGGGGTGGGGGGGGGGGGGAGGGGGGGGGGTGTCCTTTTGGCCCCAATTATCATATATCTTAACATCCAAATGTAACCAGGTGAAGTCGAGGCGGGTTGCATTATAAAAGTAAACACGAATAATGTTTATCAAACTAATTATCTATTACTAATTATCAGAGGATATGAATGAGTTATGAGTAGAAGCTTCGGATAAACGAAAAAACAACCTAACTGCCCCGACATATTTTTAGCTATGTATGTTAGGATGTGCTTTTAGCAAACACCATATTGTGTAAAATATAATCAACTAATGGGTCGGTGTTCCATTAAGTCGTAAATCGATAATTTAGTGATCGATGCTATAAAGCCCCAAAGACGCAGGGGAATCTGGTGGCACAACACGTTATTATGTGGTAGAGCTACGCTTCAGCTATATTATGGTTGTGGCACGAATGGGTTGGCTCGACCGTGGTAGGACCACGCTCTTACGGGATACGAGGATAAAATAGCAGCTTAATACTGCTCCGTTTTGTACGGTGAGTGTAGAGAAACTGAGACCCTTTTTAATAGAAATGAGCTATTCTATCTTAGTCCTCATGGATGTCAACGCATCTGCATGTCAATTCTTTATAGATGTCACTGTATTCACTTACCATCAGGTGGACTGAGTGCACGTTTGTCATCGTTATTCTATGCAAAAATATTTCCATCCACTTACTGGGTTTTAAGCCCTTGTTTGTCATCCTTACCTAACTAAAAAATATACAGTCAAATTCAAATTCAACAAAAAATAACGTGACTTTACAATAAAAAATAAAGGTCACAATAAATTTAAACAATTGTCAAAGCGAGTTTCGAAATAATTTAATCACACACACAACTTGTAAAGTATTAATTTTCAACTTATAAGTATAAAACACGGTTAATTTAATTTTTATTTTATCATTAATTATGTCATACAAATAACGGCACTACTGATACAGTTAATAACCGTGAATCTTGTTTATTAAATGCTCTTTAGCGGTAAATTGCTCGTGGTGTAGCCGGCATTATGCTAATTTAAACATATTTCGATGATATGTTCTCTAGCTCACATTAGCGCAGTTCGGCGGATTCTTCCTTCCTTCCAAACCCTCTCACAAATGAGATGAGACCCGTGCCCACCTTTGGGATCAATATCACTAGGTTCATCTCATGAATAATACTTCATTGTTCTTTAACACACTTTCCATATACTTTTACAAAGCCTGTCGCACATTTATCACCTTCAAATGCTACTCTATCTTCAAGTTCAATTCCTAATGTAGTCGTTTCTAATGTATTGATATCGAGTGAACTGTTTTCGTAGAGATTTGATTGATTATCTTTCGTCCTTGCCCGAGGTCGCCCATCTAATGTATGAGGTAATTCTTTGCTTCCGTGTGTTACCGTAGGGTATGTTGTAGGTCTCATATTCTTCCTTGTTTGCATCGCCGTCGAGTTTATCGTGTCATCCATTTCTGGTCTTCTCTTGTTTGTGAATGGTGGTGTTTTTTCATAATTCACTTTCTCGTGTATGATTATAAGTTCTGGTTTTTCTTCATGATTCAACCTTTCTATACATTTTATATTTTTGTTTTGTTGGTCGTTTCTAACATTTGTAAACAATCGTTCAGGGAATTCATTTTCCCTTCGATTATCATACACTGGTGCAGTATCAACAACAGTTTTGGGATCATAGTTGATAGGCCTTAGTTGAATATTTCTTGCAGTTTCAGGTTCATTTAGATTTTCTATTCTTTCATTATTGTAAGAAGGTACTCTACGTATTTGACTAGATATAGGATTCAACTGCTCGTAGTAAACGTTGCGTGCTGAAACTATCGTGACACATATAAATATTAAAAGTTTCGAAAACATTGCCAACGAGTGAGCAAATCGAGAGTTAGTTGCGGACTGCTTGGTAATCAAAACACTGCCTAGTCAAACGACTGCGAAACCCCGTCGAAGTGGCAAAGGCAAACAGTACTATAGACAGGTCATAAATATTAAATTTATGTATGGCCGTGAATTGAATTTAAATAGAATTCATTTTACCTAGTAACTGTGTACATTGCTTACAAAATATATTATAAAACATAGAATACAATTTAGGTAGTAATTAAAAAAAATACGAAGGTACTAGATTTTGCCAAGCGGTCTTTTTTATAAAAACATGTGTGATAAACGAACTTACAGTCCAAAATAACTTACTATCCAAAATAGCGCCCTGGGTGTCGTAAGAGGCGACGGAGGGAAACAAACCAGGAAATAGGCAGCAGCGTCTTCCTGATAACAACAAGAAAATGAAAAAAAAAAAACTACTATTGCAAACCAGTCTTCCAAGCGTGGCAACTATGGCAGGTATTCCTCTTACGAGAGAGGTCTATGTTCAATAGTGAACTTTGATAGGCTGTAATAAGAATGGTGACGAGTCATGTGATATTGTTGATAACATAAGTATAGGTTTTATGCCAAAACTTAAGTTTGTAGATAGCTCAATTTAAGAATATGGACACCTTCTACACGAGGTTAATCGATACTTAATCTTGAGTCCAAGACACTCATAATCTATTAATAACCTGGTTACATCTCCAAACCTGTGTCTAATAAATATATCTGGCCAAAATGAAATAAAAGAACACACTGACCATGGATAATCTGGTAAAGACATGTAAATATAATGAGGATCGTTTTGACTCCTTAGTAAAACATTAATTTGAGTACAAGCATTCAATACCAGTTCAGTCAGATGATAGAGAAGGTGCATTAATTTTTAGAAATTTATATATAAATGAAGAATAATTCATTTAAAGTATGTAAGTATATTTAAATATTTTTTTAATGAAAAATTCCATTTTTTTAATAAAAATGAATAAAAACGGTAAAATTTTTGAATGAAAATAAAAGAGACTCGTGATTCGTTGTGACGTCACTATATCATTCGTTGAGGCTGTGGGCCAATCGCAATCATATTACACTTTTATATTTTCTATATTCGGATCACCGTGTCATACGATATTAATACGTAATTTTATACATTATCCGTATTGTAATGACAATTTTTTTTTATAACATGAGTATCGAGCGTTATTAAAGCGATATAATGACGCCACTGGTGCTTGAATTTACATTTTAGAAAAATCAATTGTTAATTTTTTTTTAAATTTTTCTCAATAATTTTTAGTAAACTTTCAAATTAAAAATTAAAAAAAAAACATGCAGCTTCACTACTATGTATAATAGGCATGGGTGAAAATGAGGCATAATTTTAAAGGACTCTTTAAAGGGACACAAAGTTCCAAATTGTTGCATACCTGGAGCATATTTTATTGACATCCTAAATAAATAAAAAAATATTAGCATTATAAAAGGAGTCCAGTATTCGTTTCAAACTCATCGTTAACAACGTATAATATCTTACCAATCTCTTACCAGTTTCTGCCGCCAAAAAGCAGTGCTTGGTTTGCTGTGTTTCAGTCTGATGGATACACAGATGGATATACAGTATACGGAGCCAGTATAATGACAGGTTGTGAGGTGTTACATCTCAGTCCTCAGAGGTTACGACGCATCTGTAGCCTTCCTTGTTTAAATAAAACCAGTTTTTAAGGATTTTATCGCATATATTAACTTATTTTATATTTCCGATGTTTCGAGCACTTTATAGTACCCTTGATCATTAGGGGGGAGGGGAAAGGCAAAACATGATTGTGAAGAACTGACGCTCGGAGAAGTCTGCAGTCTGTGACCACGTACAGGATCCTTCCAAGGATGATTTGCAAGGCAAATTTTATTGGAGTTTAAAAAACATGATAATTTCAATATAGAAGATGGGTGGGTGCTACCATCTGTTTGGGATAGTATAATTAATAAAATTAAATCCCAACTCAAGCATACTGCAAGACTTGAAGTTAAGTTCATACTGCGCAGATCGGAACAAAAACTAATAATTTTAATCTGGAGGTAGTCGTATGACATTGGGACGTCGGCGACCCCATGGGTGCTGTGAAATGCTCAAAACAACTGGAACATAAAATAATATACGCGGTGAAATCCGTGAAAATTTGTTTTATTTAAATGATTAGTGTTTGCGTAAATATAGAAATCATTAGCCTTCTTTGTATGGAGCTGGCTGCTGATGTCCGAGGACTGCAGTAGCCACTTACCATCAGGTGGACTGATGTCTCTCAGTTGGAGTTTAATTTGCACTTCAGTTTTATAAAAAAAAAATCTTTTAACAGCCCTCATAGAATTGAATTACTTGTAGGCAACAAAACTGAGCACATAACCATTCTGTTGTTACTTAGTCTATATAATACATTAGACCTTGGAACTGCCGCGACATACACGTCGATTTATAACATAAATAGACCTTCATACTTCTATTTATAAAACGATTATAAGCCTTAGCAGTGCATTTTAAAGGTTATTGTTGCGTACACGGTAACTTCAGACTTAAACATAGAATTCAACAAGAAATACAATGGGACGGTTTTTGCTGGGCTATTCCCGAGAATACTGTTTTGTTTTAGAGAACAAATCAATCGATACAAAAAAAAAAGACTTAAATAGAACACCTCGTTTCCAGTAAAAATGTTCTCCGGTTCATCTAATTCACCATACAAGACATAGCAGCATTATTCTACTGTTTTTTTATAGTATAAGGTGGCAAGTGAGCACATAGTCCACCTGATGGTAAGTGGATTTCACGCTAGTATTTAGTGAGAGCGTGGTCCTACCTCGGTCAGACTGACCGATTCTTGCTTTAACTTTTTTAATTATTGATTTAAAAATTGTTGTAGTGCTAAACACATTACTAATATTCTCTGTAACCACTCCTAGTAAACTTAAAATGCTTGTGTTAGGAGTGGTTCACGAAAGTTGTCGAATGACGGATTCGAATCCACGACCTTTTGAGTTCGCGGTCCGCAACCTGTCATTACGCTACTGTCGTTTCTAAGTATTGCTGTAACTAAAGTATATCTGCAGACTGACTCTGTCATTTAAAAAGTCTATGGAACGAATGGAATCGCTCTAATAAATATTTTGTAATACAAATTTTCCATCTACACACGTACGCTTTTTACAACTCGACTTTTTTATTTCGTCTGAGGACTGCCCGTTGACGTCAAAGCAACAATGTGAAACATGTTTTTTAAATAGCATGGCATGGTTTTATATTGTTATTCCTAATTAACTTTAAAAAAAAAAAAGAAATTCTTATTAGCCGTTTACTATATTTCTTAAATACGTAACTTAGTCATTAAGTTATAAATTACAGTTAAAGACATTTTGTACATGGTAGAGCCACGCTGCAGCTCTACTATGGCTGTAGCATGAATGGGTCGGCTCAACCGGAGTAGGACCACGCTCTCACAGAATACCAAAATAGCAGCTTAATATTAATTAGCAGCTTATTAATACGGACAACCTTTTACAGGTAGGCATTCCATCTTAGTCCTCAGGGGTGACAACACGTCTTGATTTCTAATCGAGGAGTGTTGTAGATGACTACCACAATATCAACTTACCATCAGGTGTACCTTGTGCTCTTACAGCAAGGTATTTCAAGGCTAAGTCCTCGCCTTAAATTTCATAGTACAGGAGCAAGCCAGGTTCGATACTCGCGAGCGCAATTGAAAATTTAATTGCTAACTTAGCACGTCCTCGGTGGTGAATGAAAACGATTATCAAAAAAGTATAATATACGATAAGCTTCATCATCATCATCATCATCTGTTACAGGTCTTCTACTAAACATAGCTCACAGATTGAATCATGATCATTATTGCGATGTTTTTTTTAATTTTGTTTGATTTGAATTATATTGAAACAACTGCCATTTAGAGGATATTTGCGTTGTGTTATCACATGAATAGCAATTTAAAAACCTGCTTTATTATTGTATATTTATATTTTGTGCGTGCCTATCTCTCTGTCCTTATGTCCGAGCTGTTCTTCGGAATAGCTGCACTGATCACAATGAGACTTCATGAATTGATGGTTTTATACGTGCTAGAGCCATGCTGCAGTTATATCAGTAGTATAGTTGTAGCATGAATGGGTCGGCTCGACCGGGGAAGGAGCACGCTCTCACAGAATACATATAATAAATTAATGCTGCTGTGTTTCGTATGGTGAGTATAGAGAACCGGAGACCCTTTTTATTGGAAACGTGGCATTCCATCTTAGTCGTCACGGGTGACAACGCGTTTCGATTCGTAATCGAGGATAGATGCAGTCTGTCTACTGGCCACAGCAACCACTTATCATCTGGTGGACTGTGTGCTCGTTTGTATACCCTATCCTATAAAAAAGCGTATTATATTTTGTCCGAATAACATGGGGAATTTCTTTTTGTAAAATTGAAAAACTTTAAAAATAAATGATAACTATTTTAAAAAAATGACATAAGATAAAGATATTTGATTAAATCTTTTTGTTTTGCTATAGTTTACAGAAAAAGATCATGATAATTCTTCTATCGTTTAAAATTTTGAGACAACATTTTTTGTTACTTCAACAACATTTTACAACAAAAATATAAGTTTTAATAGTTTAATGAACCCAATGTTACGTATTTGGTTATCCATTAATAATGAAAAATAGTCTTTTCAACGTAAAGTTTATCGAAGACAAAATTGAAAACAAATTTCATTTAAAATATTTTCGCATGTTGCACATAGTTTTAAAGTGGTTTCTCGGTAATCAAACTTACTTGTACAGAAACCACTATTATAGATCTGCACTATTTTTGCTAAAGTTGTACGCGGGTGAAATCGCAGATAAAAGTTAGTGTGATATAATATACTTTAGACTAGCATACTGCCCCGTTGGTTTCGTGGTCGAAATTCGGTTGCTCATCATGAGGTCCTGGGTTTGAATCCCTGGTCGAGCCAAATGTTTTTGGGTTTTTCTGTCAAGGAACTCCCAGAAGCAGCCCGTAGTCGGTAATTTTGCAGTGTTTCAGCCGCGTGCCTCGGAACGCACTTAAAGATACCCACCAACGAGACTATAGGGTAACGGATATTCTTACACCACCACTAAGAAATTTTTACATTAATTGAACATAGATTAACATTTAGACGTGGAACATTTACTTATAGGCTTTACAAACACTTGTTTGTTGCAAGATTCGAACCCGCATCCCTACAGAACCGCAACTAAACGCTTCTGATGTGCAGCTGAGTCGTAGATTACTATTTACCACGTGCACGGCGGTGAAGGAAAGATCGTGAGTAGTGATAAATTTTAAATTCCGTCAAAAGTCTGTTAGTGTAATCTATTAAAGAAACTTCCTTTTGTTTTATGTTCATAGTTTTGTTATTCACTTTTATACAACATAACTTTTCTTAATTAAAGACAAACATCTACACACTACTAAGAGATTGCTACGCAACAAATATGCGCCAAAAGACAAAGACCATAGATTTTCCAAAATCAGTATATAACTATATTATAAGTACTAACATGGTCATTACGAAGATAAGCCGAAACTAACAGGCAGAAAGTTAAAGATTGAACAAATTGTATTTTTTTTTGTTATAAATTTAAAAAATAAAAAGTAATTGCAATTATAGGTGCTGATAAACCACGTGCTCGGCGGCGAAGGAAACATTTTTAAGAAGTTCGCATTTTTTTTTCATAATATAATGGTTACAAGCGAGCACACAGTCCACCAGTAAGTGGATGCTGAGCCCCAAAGACATTTATCCTCGATTACCAATTAAAAATGCAGATGCGTTTTGAACTCTAAGGACTAAGATGGAATGCCTTGTTTCTAGTTCCCTTAACTCACTTTACGAAATTCAATACGAAATTCAGATTATGGTGTGACCAGGATTAAGAAAGGAATGCTTCGGTGGTTTGGTCATGTGGAAAGAATGAACGAGGAAAGAGTAACAAAGAAAATTTATGTTGCAGAAGTGAATGGCAGAGTCGGAAAGGGACGTCTTAGGCGAACATTTATCGACCAAATTAACGATTTATTGAAAACGTACCAAATTAGGAATACACTTAAGCAACGAGCATGTATGCGTAGGTATTATATATGGACGTGAAAGAGGCGAGAGAGGTGTGTCAGGATCGTGCCAATCGTGGAAGTCTGTAGTCTCTGCTTACCGCTCTGGATGACAGGCGTGAGTGTTTATGTATGTATGTATGTACGAAATTCAACAGCATTAAGCTGCTATTTTACGTTGGTATTCTGTGAGAGCGTGGTCCTACCACGGTCGATCCATTCGTGCTACAACCGTATTATAGCTACAGTTTGGCTCTACCACGTGTAATACTGCATGTCTGAGAATTAAAAAAATATTTGCGATTGTTCCTTGCCATAAGACATTCTCAGGAGTGAGAGAATGCCTGTGCCCCATAGTGGAACGCATAAAGCGTGTTATTTTATTTTTGCAACCTTGTTTTCTATAATTTTAAAGTGACGAACGAACTTACTGTCCACCTGATGGTAAGTGGCTACTGCAGTTCGTGGACACGTGCAGGCACCTTCAAACAAAGCAGGCCAGCGTTGCCACTTCTCAGGAGAAAGATGGTATGCCTTGCAGCTTAAAATTAAACTGGCTCTTTACACCCTTCAGACCGGAACGCAATAGCGTAAGCGATGCTAATTCTCAGCAGAGATACGTATAATTATTCTATTTCACGATGAAGGTTTCGCTTTGATTGTAGTAGTGACGTGTACCGACAGGCGCATTTGTGTGTGTAACTGCTATTCGTTCGACTCGCGACTGTGCGCTCCCCAGGCCTACGCACACTAACACAATGTGTATGTGCACGGCTAATAACAACCACAGTCAAACCTACATCATGAAATAGAATAACTATAAGAGGGTAGTTACAAAACCTACGCAACCTACTCTGTCGGACTCCTGGTCATAAAAGAGTCTTACCACCTAGCTAAAATGGTGTAGGTGATTTTAGCACTTAGATAGTGTTATTTATAGAATATGGGTGACACGAGCACACAATCCAGACGCTGAGCCCAATAGACATCTACATTTATCCTTTTTATTTAGAAACTGAATTGTTTGCGTTTAATACTCGTATTACTAGGTACCTAATATTAGTATTAAAATTTGTTGTCAACTTTCAAATATTGGAAAAAGCATTTACCTTCATTGAATGTTGAATAGAATATATTTTCTTTATTCTGAAGATTTTGTCAAACGTAATCCGATTTTGTCGAGGAAAATTTGAATACATAATATGATTTTAGATTGAAGTGAATACTTTAAGTTTTGGTTTTATTAGACGCTTCATTACCAATTCAGTATTTCAAACATAAACGTAAACACTCGCGGTTGTCACCAAGAGGGGTAGGCAGAGACTATAGACTCCCATTTGGCACGATCCTGAAACACCTCCTCGCCTCCTCCACATTCATATACCTACGCATACGAGTACATGCTCGTTGGTTAAGAGTACGCCTTAATTGGGCCATTTTCAATATATCGCCAAATTGGTCGATAAACTTTTCAAACTATATTCTATAATCTATATAAATAAATAAAATTGAAGCGTCTGTAGCATCTTTTAACTAAGTGCATATGAAAATACTTTCATATATATATATCTATATCTATATATATGTCCCACATATATGCAATAAAGGAAACCACAGGTAATACTAGTCCGTAGAAGTGTAGAAAAATTAAATATTAAATTAAAACCCGTAAAATAAAAAAAGTGAAATTTTCAAACAAAATAAATATTAAACTAAATTCAGTAAAAGTGAACACTCTGTTTAGACAACGTACCTTGACCCCTTGGAAGAGTGACAACGTTGCACGCGGGGGGCACGCCGACAAAACACACCGCTGTCGATATGTCGCAATACCAATAGTTTGCACTGCGTGGCAACGTCGCTTTTTAATGTTCAAGGATTCAAGTTCATTGAATCATTGACTTAGTGACTAAATTCTATAGAGTGTTCAAATTTGCTTAAAATTAAAACTCTACTTTTTGACCTAATTACTGGACCGATTACGTTCATTTTTTGTATATCGTCAGCAAAGGCGATAACAAGTATATGGTTTCATTTATTGCATATATGTGGCACCCATTCTGTATATATAAGATTTATTACAAAAACAATTTTTAAAAATTTTTTGTTTATTCCGGCTAATCTCCGAAATGATATCACCGCTTTTGTCAGGATTTTCATTGGTAGATTGCTGATGTTATAAGCAGTAACTTAGTCTACTATTTAATTTTATAAATAGAATTAGGGTGCCGCGAGAAAAAAATACTTTAAACCCATGGAATCCAATTGTAATAATTTGTACATAGACGAAGTCGCAGGGAGTAGCTCGGACTTAATATAATAACAATAGTCTCATAGTGCTAATAAAAAGCTTCATAGAAATTCTTCAACCTTATAGCTGACCAGCGATCGTTCGCAGTTTTGCCTGAGTAGGATCTAGTAATATTGATTTATTTCCCACAGATTGATTTTTTTATAGGATAGGGTGACAAACTAGCACACAGTCCACCTCATGGTAAGTGATTTCTGCGTCCCATAGACATCTATATCTATCCTCGATTACAAATCAAATTGCAGACGTGTTGTCACCCGTTAGTACTAGGATAGAATGCCTCGTTTCCAGTAAAAAGAGTCTCCGGTTCTCTACACTCACCATACGAAACACAGTAGTTTTAAGCTGCTATTTTACGCTGGTATCTTGTGACAGTGTGGTTCTGCCCCGGCCGAGCTGACTCATTCGTGCTACAATCATAATAAAGCTGCAGTGGAGCTTTACCACGTATAACTGCAGTTGTTTTTTTAATTGTTATTACGAAGACGCTGCTGCCCATCTTCGGGTCCCCTCTGTCACCTCTTACGACAACGACGGGACGATATGGAGTAGTAGGTATTCTTATACCACCACTATACGATCACTCAATTTTAATTGTAATTCAAAACAAAAAAAAGTTGTGCGTGTTATTATGTATGTAATGTTGTATTTCCGTAATTAGCTAACGTTTAATTTACAACTGAATTACAATTTGTGAATCATGGGTGTTACGTAAATGTTAGATTGATAATTGTATAATCAAGTTCAACTATGTTCCACCCTGTAGGCACCGCTATATGTAAGTCAATGGTAGGCATACGAAGTATAATATTTTTTGGAAATCAATTAGAGTAAGTACCTTCAAAAAATAACTGTATGAAATGCGAATTCAACATGAACAAAACATTAGTGGATATAGAATTGGAATTTGAAAGTTAAGCATATCGGAAATATAATTATGTCATAAGTATTTTTTATTTTTATTTTTTTTATTTAAAAAACATATATTAAATAATGACTATTAAAATGTATTATGTGCTCGTACATTTTAAACAATGACCATGCAATATTTCAAACACGAATAAATAGTGACACATTTAATTGATTTTTTTTTCATTTAAATTTATTTAAAAAATATCATCAAATAGAATGTTTTAAAATTAATATTTGTCATATGTGTAGTTAAAGATAAATTATTATTTATTAAATAGTTATTAGAAGATGATAGTTATTAAGATTTTTACATTTCTCTATGTTTGATATTTTTTGGACCTTTTATTATATATTTTTGTAGCCATGCATATATGCGAATAATTTTGTACCAGAAACAGAAACAGAAACCGTTTTTATTCAATATAGATAATAAATAATACTTAGTGAAAGGTTCAAAGATAATCCTCTGTTCTGGGAAGAACCAGCAAGAAACCCAGCTGGACTTTTTTTTAAATAACAGCTTACAGTCATGTATGTTATTATATGTATATTATAATAACAACAAAAAACAACTTAGAAATAGCTTGGTAGCGATCACCTTTCCCAGGGGTTATCATCCATAAATTCCTTAATATTATAATAACCTTTTTTATACAAACTTAGTTTAATAAAGTTCTTGAACTTTGTGTAGGTCAAGTTTTGTATATTTTCTGGGATTTTGTTGTAAAAGCGTGTACATCGCCCCAAGAATGAATTACTAACTCGGTGGAGTCGAGTAACTGGTACTACTGGCTTGTGTCTGTTCCTAGTATTTACAGAATGAATATCACTTATTTTTAATAACAATAGCAAGTAGAACCATCTGATGGGAAATGGATGCTGTGGCTTATAGACATCTTAATTTATCCTCAATTGAGAATCAAAATGCAGAGGCGTTGCCAAACCTGAGAACTGAGATGGTATGTCTCGTTACCACTAAAAAGGGTCTCCGGTTCTCTACATTCACCACATGACAAATGGTGCTATAAGCTGCATTTTACCCAGGTATTCTGTGAGAGTGTGGCCCTTCCCCGGTAGAGCAGGCCCATTAGTGCTACTACCATAATAGAACTGCAACATGGCTCTACTGCGCAAATTAGTAAGTAGTTATTTATTAATTAAATGTACACGACAGTTTATAATAACTTTTTCATAAATGTAGATACCTAGTCTAAACAAAGTTTTGACCTAGGATAACCTAAGACGCGTACATGCACTTACGTAAGTTGTAACATGCGTTTACGTAAACACGCCTATAAGAATAATTTTACAATTTTATGGTAAGTTTGTAAATGTTTTTTTTTTAAATTTAGATACCGTTATAGATAGTTAAAAATATGAGGAGCTGACTTGAAGAATAATTATAACATTTTTTTCAACCCTACCTTAACTTGCATGGCTAATTCCAAATCGAAACAAGAAAAAGGGAGGAGATAAAGTACATCATACATCACCAGCTCATAATTTTGATTACCACTTTATAGTGTTGAGGACCGCGGGCTAGAATTCCGCACGAGACAAGTATTTGTATAACCAAATAATTGTTTCGGGATCGAATGTTTGTCCCTGTGCAATTTATGTTTGTAAACTGCCTACACGGTACAGGAGAAAATCCTAGTGTGGAGTAACGTTTCACAAAAAAAGAACAATTATTATTATTCCAGGAACAGTTATTTGCAGACCATTCAACCGCTTCTTCCATGCAGGATTGAACCCGCGTCTCTGCAATGCAACAGGCGAATTCTATGCCATGCAGCGGCGTCATCAAAGACATTTCCAGCAATTTTAAAATTCTTCAATGTAAGTTAAAAATTATCTTCACAAAGGCGAGAACTGAATTGAATGTTGTTAGTTCAAGCAAAGCGGCGTCATTCGCTTTAATTAATGAAATAAAAGATAATGGAAGGCACTCCACTCTTTGTCTTTATATTGCTTCACTCGGGAAATGAAATTTAACCTAGTGGAAGAAAAATCGTTTCAAGTCTGGCAAAATTTTAAAAATTATTACTATGTATATGTTATAAGTTTAAAATGTACAACTCTAGCGCTTTATTGATTTTTAAAATATACAAAATTTGTCCCGCACAAAATTCAAAAACTTTATTAAACTAAATTTGTATAAAAAAATATAATATTAAGGAATTTATGGATGATAATAACCTCTGGGAAGTGTGATCGCTACCAATCTATTTCTAAATTGTTTTGTGTTGTTAATTGTAACATACAAGATTATAAGCCGATATTTAAAAAAAAATAGTCCCGCTGGGTTTCTTGCTCGTTTTTCTCAGGGCAGAGGTTATTTGAGCAAACCACTGGTAAATTAAAATAAAAGTGACTTTTAATAAATATTACTTACAATCTATATTGAATAAAAACGTGTCTGTTTCTGTTTTATATTATTATTAACCTCGCCATATATTATTTTCGTGTATTAAAATATTAATTTATCTCAGTAATTATTTTTCAAATTAATAAGTAAATCACGCTATTTCAACATAACAGGAATATCCAGCAGTTGACTGCCTCGTCAGTCTAGTGATATTAACCGCGATGAGCCGAAATCAGTCTTTGTGTTTTTCTGACAAGAAACTCTCGGTAACAGCCCAGTGTCAGGAAGGCGGTGTCTCGCCCCTATGCCTCATAAAGAACATAAAGCCGTTGGTCCTGTGCCTGATCTCTCCGGTCGTGTCGGACTACCGTCCCATAGGACTATGAGTGTGGGAATAGAGAGTGTTTGTGCTTGCATATACTTTTGCACTATAATCCTCTTCTGCGCAGATGGGCTAGTCTCCGTAGAGACTGGCCGTTGTGACCGAAATTCTGTATACTTATATCCAGTAAGTTGGGTTTAAGGTATTGGATGTATAATTATTTAATAGTACATACTTAACCTTCAAACAAAAGTAACTTAAATTCACTTCAATATTTGTTGCTGTTGCCTTTTTCCATCATGATCATCATCATCATTACAGCCCTTCGAAAGTCCACTGCTGAACATAGGCCTCCCCCAAGGTATGCCACAAAGCACGCTCCTTTTTTATTAAAAAATAATTTGTTATTTTCTCTTTAAATACTTAGCTTCAACTATTGTATGATAAAGATATAAAAACTTTAATTTGGAAAACCAATTTTTAATTGTATCAATTTCGGTCTCACAAAGTAATAAAGACCATGAACTATATGAGATATGGTTTTAACGAATTGGCGTTAATTTTTTTAATTTTATCTTAATTTATTTTAAGGGTTCCTTGAGATCATGTCAAGAGATCATTTAAACGTTTTGTAAGTAACGTACGGCAATGAAAAGAATCTTTTTACTTGAAGCGAGGCATTACATTTTAGTCCCTTTTTTACCCCTGAGGGTGACAAAGCATCGGCATTTTGATTCTTTATCGAGGATAGAGACACTTACCATCAGTTAAAATATATGCTCGTCTGTTACCCTTATTTTATAATAAAGAGACTACTCTTTTGATGTTGATACGCGGGATGGAGCTCAAGCATGTGCGGAAATACCGTTACGAAATTCATGGGTGTTATAAAATGATAAATTAGGGTTTAAAATGACCAAAACATTTAATACTTGTTAAACAATATTTACTGGAATTTCAAAATGCTCGGAACATTTGTAACTCGTTATACAATGTTAAATTTGACAAATTATTTGCGCGGTGACGTTGCATAATTATTGCCTGTTTGTTTTGTTTAGGCGTTTTCGGGCTCAGACCAACAACACAATAGACGGAGCGCTGGACATTTCAAGTAACGCATAAATCTAACAAAAGTTATGTAAAATTGCTGAACCCACACTCATAATTATTCTTATCGTGCCAGATACCCAATAAGAGTTGCATTTATAGTATAGTTACCAGTTACATTGGTAGTATAGTTGTAGCACGAGTGGGTCGGCTCGACCGGAGTAGGACCACGCTCTCACAGAATACCAGCGTAAAATAGATACTTATTGCTTCTGTGTTTCGTCTGGTAGAGAACTGGAGACCCTTTTTACTGGAAAAGAGGCATTCCATCTTAGTCATCACGGGTTACAACGCATCTGCGTTTTGATTCGTAATCAAGGACAGATGTAGATGTCTATGGGTCACAGCAAACCACTTACCATCAGGTTAAGTCTGTGCTCGTTTGTCACCCTTTCCTATAAAAAAAAGATTTCAAAAGTATAATTAAACTGTGGTGGCAACAACCCGCTTGCCAAGCGTAGCAACTATGACAAAATTCTCCCTATGGGGCAACCAAGCCGTAACAATGCCAACGATACTTAAAATACAATTCCCTACTTCTAATTATGGGGAGAATCGTCGTAGCTTACGGTAGTACGTAGCTGTTTGATTCATAGTACGCGGCCAACTCGAATTAATTCTCGCCGGCATCAATTAAATTGCTAATAACAATTTTATGTGCCGATTTTATGTGATTTGATTCTATGTGATGTCACGTGCTCGCTGATAAGGAAAGCATCGTGAGAATCTGCGTATTTAAGATTTAAAAAAAGTCGAAGACATAGTGCCGTGACACTTTTTGTGCGAAGTGAGAGGAGTTGCAACACTGTGTCCAGTTGTAAAAGATTACGGATTGTGACTTTGCTTTTGAAGTTATTTATACTTTTACCTCTGATATGGAAGAAACCTCTCCTCTGGGAGGAATCATTGGGAGATCGCGTTTTAAGACAAACTCTTAGCCCATGAGCGATCACGACCACGGGTCACGGCAGCCAGTTTCAACGGTGACTAGCCATCTACGTAGACTACAGTGCCAGAGTGTGAGCATACATTCGGGCATATGTACACACACACAGGGCACATATGCCCAGGGACACTATTCCCTCACTCTCATAGTCCGATGGGCAAACCGACACGACCGGAGAGAGATCAGGTGCAGGACCACGGCTTAACGTGCTTACCGAGGCACGGGGTTGAAACACCGCCAACTTCCTGACTCAGAGCTGCTATTGAGAATTTCTTAACAGAAAAACTCAATTTCTATTTTGTTGTTCCGACCCGGGCTTCGAACCCGGGACATCATGATTACCAGTCGCGTTTACGATCACTAGATCGAAGTGGCAGACATATATAAGTATATTTAGGGATAGAAAATAAAATGAATCAATACTTAATACGTAAGTTGCAGCCGCTGTCGCGATAGTGGCCTGTAATTAATAATTACCAATCAATTTCCAATTCCATAGATTAATACACGCACAAAACTTAAATGAAATACCGCAAATGGGAAATTAGCGAAGCAATTTTAGCGTCGATTTACATGTTGGACTCCAAACACAATAGTTATATAATTGAATTATTGTTGATTTAATTAACCGTTATTTATTGCTGTCATAATATAAACCTAGCTTCATATAATAGTAATTTTTTTCTTAATAGTTATAAACCAGTAATTGACTTCTAGCCTACTTTCATACGTGGTACAGTCACGCTAGTTTTATGGTTGTAGCACGAATGGATCGGCTCGATCGGAGTGTGTTTCGCTGCTGTGTTTCGTGTGGTGACTGTAGAGAACCGTATACGATTTTTACTGGATACGAGGCATTCCATTTTAGTCCTCAGAGATGACAACGCATCTGCATCTAGATTCTTAATCAAGGACAGATATAAATGTCTATGAGCCACAGCATTCACTTACGAGTACCATTATGTGGACTAAGTGCTATTTTTACCCTGGTCCTATTTAAAAAAAAAACATTCTTAATCTTTTAATATAGATACTGGTGTATCAATATTAAAAGATACATACATCTAAAGGCACTACATCGTTGTTAAAAGCCTTACATAGGTTTCCTACATATCTTTTAGAAAAGCTACGATAGATTTTATCGTTTGCGTACCGTTAGAAATGATGTCCTGTTAAAAGCTTTTGATGTTAATGTTACTGCTATATTAACGTGATGGAGCCTAAGTGCAGCTATATTATGACCTTAGTATAAATGGGTCGACTTGACCGGGGATGGATCACGCACTAATAGATTACAAGCGCGAAATAGCACACAGGCCACCTGATGGTAAGTGGATGATGTGACCCACAGACATCGACGTCTATCCTCAGTTATATATCGTAACGCAAATACGTGATATAAATGGTTTTCTTTTTCGGTTCTCTATACTCACTATATAAAATACAGGATCACTAAGCTGATATTTCATGTTGGTATTCTGTGAGAGCGTGGTCTTTCCTCGGTCAAGTCGATATGCTTGTGCTACAATCATTATATAACTGCAGCGTCGCTCTACCGCTTACAAAGCTTAAACCCGTTTTTATTACGGCGAGTGTAGAGAACAGGAGACCTTTTTTTACTGGAAACGAGATATTTCATCTTAGTCCTCAGGGGTGATAACGCATCTGCACATAAATAACAATAAAGTGAGTGAAGTGATTATATAACAGTGAAGAAGTCAGGTAGTCGAAGAAATATTTTTTTATTGGTAAAAGAAAATTGCCAACGTGCAGGATTTTGTGTTGCCGGGAAGAAGAAAAATACTTGATACATAACTGAACTGTAAGGAAGGAAAATTAGTAACAAGCTAAAAGACATGGTAATAACACAGGTAGGAATCAAAAAATTTCATTTATCACCTTTATTCTACAAAAATATATTAAAAAATGTTGTCGCGCTCAATAGCTAAGTGTACAGCTGTTCATTGAGGAAACGCAGCCAGCGTTCTTGGCACGATATCACGGGGAGTAGGACTACATGATAATTAAGTTTTAGTTTTTTTTTTACTAAAGTTTTTAGTATTGTATATAATGCAATGTTATGTAAATAAAATAAATGAGATTTAAGTTGTGAATCACTGTCCACTATCACCATTCGTCGCATCTGTTTCATGAATTATTAACTTTAAACTTTCAACCAAATCGGTTTACGTATATTAAATGCTTACAAGATCATTTCCGTCAGCTGCGTTAAGTTACGAATTTGCAATTCAATAGGGCTCTTAACATATCTTAATTGAATTAGTTAGTACTATCAGATTTTAGAAGTCAACTTATTTATCTCATTTAACAGCTGAGTCGAATTTAAATCCGCCGACGGCTCCGTAGCGTAGTGGTTTAGCATTGAGTTGCGGCGCTCAGGGCAGGTTCGAATCCCTCATGTAGCTAGTATTTGTATGGTCTACAAATATATAATATTGTTCCGGGTCTGGATGTTTGTCCTTATATAATTTGTTTGTAAACTGCCTTCATGGGTTGGGTTTACAATTAAGTCGCCTAAATTTGAGGATTCTGTCACTGTGGTTTTTATATATATATATTTTTATATATATATATTCTCACGTTTTTGACGTTGCATCTGTCAATGTCATATCGATATATTACAGTTTCTACTGAATCGATCTAGTGACTCGATATTTCACCCTAGAGAATCGAGATCGAATCGTTTTCTGTTTAAAAACTGAACTATAAAATTAGTTGAATGTACCTCAACTCGTAAAGAATGACAGTTTTTCAATTCAATCATTCAATGTTATCTGTACTTTGTGGTAACTTTTGATATTGTAAATAATAAACTCTTAGCGCAAATAAATAAAAGATCGATTTTTGAGAAGTCGATCACTAAGACTTCGATTTTTTTGTGAATCGATTCATCTGATTTCGATTTGAATCGATTTAAAAATGTATAAAATGAATCGCTAGGCCGGCCATTTTGTTGACAGTGACAGACATACTTTACGTCGTTCAGTTGCTTCCGAGTTTCAAAATTTTGGTGATGCCATACCATAGTGGAATATTTGTGGCGGCGAAATACTGCTAAATATCGCAAAGGTCCTTTCTTACAAATGGTTGGAGCCATAAATTATGTGTATGTATGTATTTATAATTACTTTAATTTGTATGTGTTATATAAATTAAAGTGTTAAAGTTTAATATTGAGTACCACCCCGACTCGGACAGGTTAGGTTAGAAGGGGATGAATGAGCGAGCAAAGTGAGCGAATAGACCACGTCGTCCCCTTCGTGGTTATTTTTTTTACAAACCACTCAAAAGTAGGTGCCCAGCAAAGCGGGGCTCCGTCGACCGGGCTTCCCTCAACTGCACCACGTTGAGTGGCGTGGGGCTTCCCTCCCCCAACTCTCTTTTCCCATAAATCAGGTTAAAATTGTCAAAAAAATTACGAAACATAACCTCAAAATGAGATTTTTAAAAATTTATAAAATAAAACTAAGTACGTCCGGCAGGAGGGGGAAATAGGGGGCGACTCTAAAACTCCTCCTCCTCACTCTCCCCCACCCAACACCCCCTAATTCAGGCGACTTAATTGTAAACATTACTTCTCTATACTCTTTAGACTGGAACACAGCGGTAAGAGGGTGGTAGCAATCCTAAATTTCGAATCCCAAGCTAAAAAGGAACCTTATCACTTAGAAGTGTATAATACCTTGATGTCATAGTTTAAATTTCACTACGGCCGACTGTCTTCATTTGTTGGGTATTGAGATATCCCTGAACCTTAACTTTGAGCGTCGAAGTCCCTGTCTTGTATAAAGTGCTGCTGTCACATATGGGCTGATTGTAAAAATTCCATCTAAAGTAAGTTAAAACGCGCACGCGCGCTCGCTCGCACGCACGCACGTAAGCACGCACGAACGCACTCACGCATACACAGGTTTTCTTTTAAACATACTAGGAGGACCCAATTCCCCCCCCCCCCCATCAACATGGTAGACTACCTCAGGAGGGTACCAGCACCCCTGGAGAATCCCTCGCTGAGCATCCACGACCATGTTTCTCCACTTCTGAGCGTGGATGCTCAGGCTGCCCCGCGTATTCTGGGGGGGGGGGGGGCAAAATTCCGCTCAAGACTACAACTGCTCGGAGCAAACGGAGCAACAAGACCAAGGCGACCCCTGCCACACTGTCCGTGAATTTTTGCAATATCAGGGGACTTCACTCTAACCTAAACGCCGTTCACTACCATCTCGAGACGGCGAGGCCGGTTCTGCTCTTTCTGACCGAGACGCAGGTGTCCTCTCCGGCTGATGTCACGCATCTCTTCTACCCGGGGTACATACTGGAACACTCCTTTGTGCCTCGGGCTGGAGTTTGCGTTTAAGTCAGAGAGGACATCTGTTCTCGACGCCTCGGCAGACTTGAAGGTTCGGACCGGTCCATCCTTTGGCTACGCGTAGACAGCGACGACCATTCGCGCGTCTGCGGGTGCCTCTATAGGTCCCATAGCGGTAATGCCGAAACAGACCGACTCTTCGACCACGTCCAAATGGCTACAGATTCGTTGCTACAGCAGATCCCCTCCGCAGAGATCGTGATCCTCGGCGACTTTAACGCCCATCACGCCCAATGGCTTGGTTCACGTTTAACCGATCATGCGGAGAGATCAGTTCATGATTTTGCCTTGGCATATGGTCTGACACAACTGGTTACTTCGCCTATGCGGATTTCAGATGTGGAGGATCATGCACTTTCTCTGTTGGACCTTCTGCTGACCTCTCACCCGGAGGGATATCAGATTTCCGTCGACGCCCGTTTAGGCTCCTCAGACCATTGTCTTGTCCGGAGTGTGGTGCCACTCATGCTGAAATCGCAGGTGCATTCTGCAGGCTGCCGCCATGTTTGGCACTATAGGTCAGCCGATTGGGATGGGATGCGGTCTTTCTTTGCATCCTACTCTTCGGGGGCGGGTTTGCTTCTCGCCGGATGATCCCAAAGTTGTTGCTGATTCTGTCACTGATGTGGTACTTCAGGGTATGGAACTTTTTATTCCTTCCTCTGTTGTGCCCATTGGAGGCAAATCTCAGCCATGGTTTGGTCGCTCCTGTAAAATAGCTTCATGCTATAAGCAGGAGTGCTACCAAGCCTGGGATGACGCATTAGCGTCCCGGGATGTAACCACCAGCGCTCTAAAAAGAAGTATAATTCCGCCTCTAGGCCCTTCAAAAGAGTCATTGCCATGGCAAAGTCAGAGCACATAGGCAGAATTGGCGAGAAACTAGTTCGCCTTCCTTCTGGAACCCGTAAATTCTGGTCTCTCACCAAAGCTGTCCAGGGGAATTTCTGTCAGCCATCTCTTCCATCTCTGCACAGGGAGGACGACTCACTAGCCCATACCGCAAAGGAGAAAGCCGATCTTCTAGGCTCTTTCTTTGCGTTCAACTCGACTCTCGATGACGGGGGGAGTACGCCGCCGACCATCCCGCGGTGTGAGTGCTCCATGCCGGAAGTGCAGTTCAAACAGCGCTCGGATCGCAAAGCACTCCTCTCCCTGGACATCCACAAGTCGAGTGGGCCTGACGGAATCCCCCTGTGGAGAAACGACGCGCTCCGCCTCGGGCGTTCTCGTAAACAGTCGGCGGCGCGAACGCAGCTTCAAGGGGCGATCTAGCTACGCGACGCCGAGAGGCTGCCCGTCTTGCGTTCCGTTGCCCTTGCCGTTCACGGCTACGGATACGATTATTGTTCACCTGACTGTAATAAGCTATTCTTGTGTGGTTTAATTCACCATCTGCCACGCCCCCAATTGTGCTGAGGACGTGTACTCCAGAGTTGGCACCGGTTTTAACGCGTCTTTTCCGGTACTCCTACTCCCTAGGCGTAGTCCCAAAATCATGAAAGTCGGCTTTCGTCCACCCGATCCCTAAAAAAGGCAACAGCTCAGACCCGTCCAACTACCGGCCTATCGCCATCACTTCCTTGTTCTCCAAAAAAATGGAGTCCATTGTAAACTGTCAGCTCATGAGGTACCTTGAGGATCACCAGCTGATTAGTGACCGCCAATACGGTTTTCGCCGTGGTCGGTCAGCTGCTGATCTTCTGGTCTACCTAACTCACAGATGGGCGGAGTCAGTAGAGTCCAAGGGGGAGGCATTGGCCGTTAGATTTTACATTGCGAAGGCCTTCGATCGGGTTTCGCATAAAGCGCTTATTTCGAAGCTCCCTTCCTATGGGCTTCCCGAGAAATTGTGCGATTGGATCACCAGCTTTCTTGCAGATCGGAGCATCAAGGTAGTTGTAGACGGTGCAAGCTCCGATTGCAAGCCTATAATGCTGGTGTTCCACAAGGCTGCGTGCTTTCGCCAACGCTGTTTCTTCTGCATATCAATGATATGTTGCAAACCTGTAACATTCATTGCTATGCAGATGACAGCACTGGTGATGCTCTTTATACCGGCCGTTCCAATATTTCTCGGGAAAACGTCTCCCAGTGCCGGGACAAACTTGTGTCTGAAGTCAAGTCTTTGCTGAACAGAGTCTCGGATTGGGGGCGACTAAATCTAGTCCGGTTTGACCCCCAGAAGACACAAGATTGCGCGTTAACTACTAAAAAGAACCCCTTTGTCGTTCTCCTCAGTTTCAAGGCACTCCCTTTGTTGCCTCATCCAGTATCGGAATCCTCAGCGTTGACATATCGAGTGACGTGCAGTTTCGTGGTCACTTGGAAGAGAAGGCCAAACTGGCCTCCAAAAAAGCTTGGCGTGCTCAGCAGAGCTGGACAGTATTTCATGCCGGCACACCGCCTGTAACTTTACAAGGCGCAGGTTCGGCCGCACATGGAATACTGTTTCCATCTCTGGGCTGGGGCTCCCCAGTACCAGCTCCTTCCACTTGACCGCATCCAGTGCAGTGCGGCTCGAATCGTCGATGACCGAGTGCTTTCTGATCGGCTCGATTCACTGGCACTGGGAAGAGATATTGCATCTCTTTGCATTTTCTTTCGCATATATCATGGAGAGTGCTCTGAGGAATTGTTCGGATTAATCCCAGCTTCCAAATTTCGTGAACGCACTACGCGGCAAACGTCCCGATACCATCCATACCATCTGGATGCTTGGCGGTCCACCACTGTACGTTTCAAAAGGAGTTTTCTTCCGCGTACAACCTCTCTGTGGAATAGTTTACCACCGGCGATTTTTCCGAACCGATACGACCTGGGGACCTTCAAGAAAAGAGCTTACTCCTTTCTAAAGGATCGGCAACGCACCTGCAATTCCCCTGGTGTTGCGGTTGATCATGGGCGGCGGTAGTCACTTAACATCAGATGAGCCGCATGCTCGTTTGCCCCCTCTTCTATAAAAAAGGACCCATCTACTATATTGTTTAAGTATGTAATTTTTACTCAAATGAACTATTGGTGAGATCTTGATCAAATTTATATCGGACCACATGAAAAGCATCAGCTTTCAAATATAAAAAATAATCATAAAAATCTATTCACCTAAGAAAAAGTTCTGAGGTAACTCACATAAAAAGTACAGTCGAATTGAGTACATCAATTTAGTATGTTATCCTAGTAGTTACAATGAAAACTTCCATCATCCCCTATATTTTCTTCCTTAGGGGTAGAATTTCCATACAATTTTCTTTAAAGTTATATGCGATCACTTTTGAGATATAGCCTATTTAATAAAGTAGAATTATTTGAATTGGTTCAATGGTTTCTGGGAATCAGTGAAGCGAATTGAACTAAGCAGTGAAATATTCTCTTAGAACCTTCTCCTTATTTTAAACTCAATTAATTATTATTTCTGTATTTCACTGAAGGTAAACGCCACACTCATTAAGGAAACAATAATATAAATAAAAAAGTATATTCTTTGTTTCACTTTGCATAATTAGAGGAAAAGAAATGTCTCTGTCACTCATAAAAAACTTTTCACTGTCGTTGATAGAGCGACAAACGAATATTCCATAAAATACCTAATTTAACTTTCTTTTTGTAAAGCGTGAACTTGAAAGGTTATTCACTTTTCCTGTTTCAATTTAGTTCCTTTCAGGTTTTAATTCTTACTGTATAGTTATTCGCAGTTTTACCTAATTGATTATTGAATTAATACAGGAGATTTTCAGTTTTTAAAAGTTGATTATTCCACATTGTACCTTATAGATTTTTCTTTATTTGGCTGGAAACATTGAATTTTAAGCGCAACTTAAATTAAAATAAACTGTTTCGGAATTAAACTAACCGCTCACCACAAGTTAAGGTAGGTATATCGATTTCCTTGTCACCAAGGGTGATATTAAGGTACTCAAAACGTCTAGAATATTAATATTAATACACTCCAGATCGAATTTCGGTCACGGCGTTATCCTCAACGGATACTAGGCAACGCAGGACAGGTTTATAGTAACCAAGTGTATGCGCAAGCACAGTTGCATTCTCTATTCCCTCACTCTCATAGTCCGATAGGACGGTAAACCGACACGACCAGAGAGAGATCAGGTGCAAAATTAACGTAGTGTTGCCCAAATGCAAGAACAAGACGAGACTTAGCCAGTCTTGGTCTTGGTCTTGCGCCAATACACCTGGTCTTGTTCTTGGTCTTGGTATTGCGCTCTCAGTCTTGGTCTTGCAGCAAGAGTCTCGCAAGTCTCGCAATTACCTATTAGCCTATTGTTATTTATTAAACGTTACTTTAGATCTTAGAACAACTTAACAGAGTAGGCACATATTGAGCTTGAATTAACATAGCCATAGAAAGACCAACCAAATTAATAAATGTCTAAACATTTAATGGAAATGTCGAAAAATCAACTAATACTGGGTGGGGTTTGAACCCACGACCTAAGCGATCCGTGTCGATGCTCTAACCAACTGAGCTATCTACCAAGTCTCACGGCCACGGAAGTTAGTCTGTTTCTTAATAAACGTTTACATTTAATAAGCTTACATGTGCTAAAACTTAGTCATAACATATAAAAAACAAATTAATGACATTAACTTGACTGTATTATAAAGAACATTATCTGTCTAGAAAGAGATTAATAGACCCTTATATGAAATGGAATAAAAGAGTTATACAATTTAACATTTATTTAAATAAAAAAATGAAATACAATACAAAGTAAATTACATAACAGTACACAACAACTTTGAAATTACTGTTACTTTATATTAATTCTTTTGACCGAGAATTAATACAAAGTAACCTTCTGGCTGACTCATCACTTAACCTATTTCTATGTTTTCTAATTACTAATGATGCTTTAGAAAATAATCTCTCAGCAGGTACTGAAGTTGCAGGTGTTGAAAGAAAATTACGGGCAATCTTCGATAAAGTCGGATATTCTGTCTCATGCGTCCTCCACCACTCTAAAATGTCTTCCGAACTGGCGGCTCTGGGTTTACTTAGGTACTCCTCCAACTCGTCTATAACTAAGCCTTGATGAAAAGATCCAGATCCAGATGACGTCGAGGGACATGCATATAATTTCTCAAAGTCTATTACGTCTTCATCTTCATCATATTCACATACTTTCTTTTCATTTCTTGGTGATTCTAGAGATGTATTCACTGAGTGTAGACTTTTATATTCTTTATAAAGTTCATTAAATTTGCGCAGGCATTCTGTTTTAATTTGTTTCCCCCCATAATGTCGTGTCAAAAGTCTGAGTCTTATGCCTTGGGTCTAAAATTAAAGAAGTACGAGTACAATAAATCCAGTTGCTTTTTTTATAATGTTTAAGCATTTTGTCTCGAGCTGCTTGAAAATCCAGAATGAGCCTTTCATCCACTTCGGATCGATTAGGTTTCTCATCTAATTGTTTTACCATGGATTCAATTTTATCGAGCAAGAAATTGAATGATAAAATGACTAGGGGTAATGTAACATATTTTTCTCCACCAAGTTTCGTTGATAGAAGTTTAAAGTTTATTAGAAACTTATGTCTTTTTTCGAGTATTTGCCATTCACTATCTGTGATTTGAAAATCCTTCGATTCGGTGACAGAAGTGCACAATATGTTAATGCCAGTTTTCACTTTTAAACCAAATCCAATCATATCATGTGTGGAATTCCATCTCGTTGGACAGTCGAGTTTGGGGTTCAGATTTGATGGCACGCCAGCTGCTTCACAAGCAGACTGAAACTTCCTCTTCAATATCTCACTTCTTTTTATTTTACTGGAAATACTACGTAATTTTGGTATAGCTGTGAGTGAGTCAGCAATATTTGGTGCATATTCTTCATCTTCCTCAGTTTCGTCTTCATTATCTTCATAATGCTGTTCTTGTCCCTTATTATCAGTTTCACTGTGTAATGCTAAGGTCTTTAATACATCTTGTACACCAACGTTCAAAATGTGTGCAAAGCACCGGAAATGTTTATTGTCTGAATCAAAGTGTGACAGCTGTTTGTCCAATTCATACATAAATTTGGTATTTGCAGTTGCGTTGTCGACCGTGATACCCTATATTTTATCAATTATGTCATATTCCGATAAACATTCGTGGAAAATGGTTGCAATATCTTCCCCAGTATGTCGACCGCGTGATGGTATAAAATCAAGGACTACAGATCGATACTTCCAATCGTTGTCTATATAATGAATAGTGACCCCGTAGTAACTCCTACCAGCAATTGACGTCCATCCATCCATCAATGATAAATGACATTTTAGATGAAAATTGTTGTAGTCGTTTCTTAAGATTCAATTGAAGGTCTTCAAACCGTTCTTTGACCTTCCTTATAAGTGTGAACCTTTTAGGAAACACCATATTTGGGAAAATTGGTCGAAAATATACTTGTGTAGCTTCGTCATCGAAAAATGAGAAGGGAAGATATTTAACCATCCAATCAACTGTAGCTGTCGTGATGTTGTCACTGCTGTTTTCAGACTGAAATAAAACAGTAAATCATATATCTCGCCGATTATAAAAACAAATGAAAATATGAGTAAATTATAAATACATAATTAGTACTATAATCTATATATATACCACTAACTGACTGACTATAACGATATTTCAGGAACTATAAAACATACAAACTTGAAGTTTGTAAGGTAGGTTCCTTTTATGGCATAGAGATCAGTTAAGAAACGGTTTTGAGAAAATCTATCCCTAAGGGAGTGAAATGGGAGTTGGAAATTTGTATGAAAGTCCTAGGTTTTTGAAGTTAGAGACAGGAAAATCGGCATTAAAGTTATAAGTTTTCAATAATAAAATCCTGAATAAGCTGTTTTACGAAATCCTAACCTTAAGGGAGTGAAATTGGGGTGGAGGAAAATGGTTACATGCAAGTCCTATATTTTTAAAGTATAGATATGAAGATCGACATTTACTTTATTAGTTTTAAATAATAAATACTTGCATAGGTAAGCTTTACCTATATAGCCTCTTTATACTTAGGTAAGACTTTTGCAGCGAGAAAATTTCAAAATCTCATAGGAAATCAGATATTGTACGCGGACGAAGTCGCAGGCGGCCGCTAGTTACATAATATATGTGTTATGTAATTGTGTGATAAGTATATTTTTTTTACCTGTCCACTTTTTCCGGTGGTTATTAAAAAGCTTGTGATATCTCCACTTAATTTTGGTTTTTCAGGAAGAAATATTTGTGATTCCTTTTTGTGGAAAGATATTAGATGCTTCCTTAAGCCTGAAGTGTTTCTGTTTTTCATTTTTATTGCAACGTTTTTATGTTGGCGTAATTTACACAAAGCAATTTGGGATGCATGAATTATGTCGAAAAAGTCATCAAATTTACTGTTAGATCTTTTGGATCTATAACTTTAACTCTCACTACTCCGACTAGAACTATTCGACTCTTCGTCACTCATGTCAAATTGTAAACTTACTAACTACACGCCGAAAGACCGACAAAGAAAAGTTCGGCATCCTTTGATAAAATTAATGGTTCTTCAGAAGATTAGTAAAGTAGATGCGTTGCTAGATAGGTATAGTGTGCCTACGTGAAAATGAAATGTAAATATGTAAATAAAATTGTGTATATTATGTTCTTCTTGTGATTGAATTAATCTACGTTAATTAAATTAAATTTGCCTTCACTCGTTTGAAATTCAAAATTCAAATATGTTTTATTAAATTAGGCATTAAAAATACATTAGGAGACTTTAATGGAAGGGTTGGGGTGAAGAGGTCTGGTTATGAAAGGATATTGGGAACGTTTGGTGATGAAAGTATACATGAGAATGGTGAAGACCTCCTCACCGTATGTGCGGAAAAGAATCTTTTTGTGACGAATACTTTTTTTCGTCATAAGAAGATTCACATGTATACATGGGAAAGAGGTGATGATAGAAGCATGATAGATTTCGTAATTGTGGATGAAAGAATGAGGAGCGCAGTCGTAGATACAAGGGTTTACCGGGGGTCCAACGTAAGGACGGATCATTACTTGGTCTTATGTCGAATTAATGGTCTTTTCAAGCGTTGGCGGCATCGGACATCTGTATCTACCACTGCGTTACAGCGTATAAGAATAGAGAAGTTACAAGATGAAGATGTGATAGAGAAGTATAAATGTAGACTGAGAGAAAATATTAGATGTTTGAATGAGTTGTGTATGAATGATTTAGACTTGAATACTGTGTGGGATAATATTAAGAAAGGTTTGGTGGATACCGCCACCGAAGTATGCGGTGTAAGTAAGAGAACAAATGAAAGGAAAAGTAATACGTTATGGTGGGATGATGAGGTACGGGTGGAAGTTGAATCAAAGAAGAAAGCATGGTTAGATTTACTAGCAACCAAAGCTGATAATTCTTCTGGTATGAATGATGAGATTGAAAGAAAAAAGGCAGAATTTAGACGTCTAAATAAGAGAGTAAAAGAAGTTGTTGAAAGGAAAAAGAAAGAAAGAACGGATAAGAATGATAGAAGGATATCTGATAATTTCCAGGCTAACAAATATGTTCTGGAAACTCGTATGAACTGCCAGGGGAAATACAAAACAGCCTATAATAAATGCTATAAGAGACGAGAATGGATGTATTCTGAATGATGAAGTTTCGAATTTAAACAGATGGAAGGAATACTTTGAAAGCGTGTTTATGAGTGAAGAGTCGTATGAATTAAATGAACTAGAAATTCCGAAAGAAGTGGAAAGGGGTATGGAGATAAGTGTAGATGAAATAATGAAAGCAATGAAAAGCATGAAAGCAGGTAAGGCAGCTGGATATGATAGAGTATCACTCGAGATGCTAAGGGCTGGAGAGGGAGTGGTGGCAGGCCTGCTGTACACCTTGTTTAATTTATGTTGGTAATTAAAACGGGTACCGGATGACTGGTGTAAAGCAGTTATAGTACCAATATATAAAGGAAAAGGGTCACAGCAGGACTGCAAAAACTACCGCGGTATCAGCTTGCTTAGTATTGTGGGTAAACTGTATGCTAAGGTGTTAATTGAAAGAGTTATGAAAAAAACTGATGGAAAAATTTGGGATGTGCAAGCGGGTTTTAGAAAGGGAATGGGGTGTACAGATCAAGTCTTTTCCATGCGCATGATTGCGGAGAAGTTTTTGGCCAAAAACCAGAAAGTTTTTTGTGCGTTCATGGACTTGGAAAAGGCTTATGACAGAGTGGACAGGAATGTGTTATGGCAAACACTGAACTCATATGGGTTGAGCGCTGGTTTGATACAGGCATTAAGGTCTCTTTATAGGGACTCTAGTGCTTGTGTCAGGATCAATGGGGTCTACTCGGACTGGTTTGGCATGCAAAAAGGTGTCAGACAGGGCTGTGTGGCTTCCCCTTGGCTGTTCAACCTATTTATGGACCGGTGTTTGCAAACTTTGAAAGATGAAGAATGTGGGTTAAGAATGGGCGAGTTAACCGTCAAATGCCTTTTGTATGCCGATGATCAAGTCATACTTGCGTCATCGGCGGCAGAGTTGCAAATGATGGTTACATTAATGAACTGGGAATTAAAAGAAAGGGGAATGAAAGTGAACGCAAGTAAGACGAAAGTGATGGTTTTTGAAAGAGAAGAAAGCAAAACGGTATGTGAAATAGGAATAGAAGGAGAGTTGATTGAGCAAGTGGATGAGTTTGTGTATTTGGGATGTGTATTTAGCAGGGATGGTAGATATGATAGGGATATAGAACGACGAGTAAATGCAGGGAATAGAGTGAATGGGGCACTACACTCTATTATGAAGAACCAGAATTTGTCAAAACAGGCACGTATGGTAATTCATAATGCTGTGTTAGTCCCTACTTTAATGTATGGTAGTGAAAGCTGGGTGTGGCAGAAGAAGCACGAAAGTAGAATAAATGCTGTAGAAATGCGGTCTTTAAGGAATATGCTAGGGTGTAATCTGAATGACAGGGTGAGAAATTGCGTGATAAGAGATAAATGTGGTATGCAAGATGATGTTGTGACCAGGATTAAGAAAGGAATGCTTCGGTGGTTTGGTCAAGTAGAAAGAATGAATGAGGAAAGAGTGACTAAGCAAATTTATATGGCAGATGTGAATGGCCGAGTCGGGAAAGGACGCCCTAGGAAAAAGTTTATCGACCAAATTGGCGATATTTTGAAAATGGGCCGCGTTAGAAGTACCCTTAACCGACGAGCATGTATGCGTAGATATAAGGATGTAAAGGAGGCGAAAGAGCTATGTCAGGATCGTGCCAAAAGGAAGTCCGTAGTCTCTGCCTACCCCTCTGGGTGACAGGCGTGAGTGTTTATGTTAAAAATACACTTTTGAATAGTCGTATAATCACTGTTTTCCCCAATTTTTTCTTTTCCATGACCAGGGGTTCTGATTCTACTGAGAAGAATCATGGAAGAAAGTAAGAAACTCAGTAGTTGCTTTTTTCAAAATATTTTTACAATAGTTCTATAATTATGGAAAGCGATAAGTCAAACATAAAATGTCAAATGTATACCTAGATACCAAATCGGTTTAGAAATTTCTAGTTAGTCCTGTGTAGTAAGAGAGGTCAGTTCCAAGCATTTTTGTCTGACTTAAATTGAAAAGGTGAAAGATCTAACATTTCTTTTGGAATCTTATTATAAAAGCGTATATCGCTACCCAAGATTATATTATGTACTTTGTGACACATTATATACTTTGTGTAACCGGAAAGCGGGTATTGTGATTTTATTTTTATTTCTACTATTAAAATTGTGCAAATCACTATTATTTACATCAATTCGTGCTCAATTTCTTTAAACGGTTCTCTAAGAGATACTCGGGCTCCTAATAAGTACATAGATCTTAATGTACGCTTTTTATTTAATATGCACAAGTTTTATATTATTCGATTAGCATTGTACAAAATGTTTACACGTTTCAAGTGTGTTAAAAGTGTCTACAATATTTATCAAATGGGTGACGACATATTCGAACACTTTGTGTTCAAAAACACACACTTCCAAAAATCGAGATTTACCTAATAGATAAACATGTTCAATAAGGTCACTGCCTTATTGAACATGTTTATCTATTAGGTAATAATAGTAATAGTTAGTAATTATTATAAACCCATATAGTTCTTATTAGAATAAATTATTATGGTATCTACCTATCCTTACCATTATCTAATTTCAATATTCCTTGCGAGATCAGCATAATTTATTCGTGTCCATTCTGAGCACCCGGAAACTTATTTTATTCTTTGGAACATGTACTCTGTGGCGGCATTCAAACAGTGTCAAATGTAGTACGTGCTGCGCGGCGGCGACGATTGAATGCGATATCAATAGAAGTCGCCGGCGCGTGTATCTTGACCTTGTACTTCCGAATAGCTGCAAAATTTCTTTGACAAGTCAGTATTCGACCTTTGATGATGCTGACAACAAGACGCGATGGTCAAAACTAGGGATGCACTGTTTTTTCTTTTAATGGATATTTTCGTCCGCTATGTATGTTTATGGTATTGTTCGTAATGCGCATAAGTCCAATTTTTCAAATTTTTTATATATAAAAATAAGTGGCATTTTTCGTTGTCACTTTATAACTCAAGAACGGACTCACCTCTCCAAATCAAATTTTCAGGTTTTATTTGGACTATTTAGTAGATAGTTTATATGAAGTTTGCACAAAATCGGTCGAGTGGTTCTTCATTTATCACAATGAATTCGAAAAAATGAATTCAATAAATGGCGGGTCATTTTGTTAATGGAGATTTTTAGACGGAGAATTGTGCTGTCAAATTTTTGAAACAAATGAGTACTTTAATGAGTTAGGAATAGAGTTCAGTATCCGTTGATAGTGAACGAGTCGAAGCGAAGTGTGATTTGAGTCTAAGAGTAGCGTGTACTTTTCTCAGTTTTTTGTGCGCTGTCGGTGTTTCATGTAGTTAGCAGGTTTTATTTAAATTAAATTGTCAAACGCATTTACATAAACGGTAAGTTTTGAACTGTTGAAGTGATTACATATATGTGTGTTTTTTTATTTGAAAAAATATATTGGTGTGCATACGGGTATTTTATTAATTTGTAATGGATTATTTTATTGACATTTTTTATACATTGACAACGTATGCAGTTATATAGGTACAGGATGAGATTTTGGTGGTTGTTTTCCCGCAAAGAATTGATTTAGTAGTCAATACCTACTCCTTTTGTATGAAAAGTTGAATTTTTATTTTTACGCGAAACTGAATTGATATCTTACGGGAAAACAACCACCAATATTTCATGCCGTATATTTCCAGACACACATATATAAATACTGATACACCAAAATTAATGTAGCAATTTGTTTTTAATTTCATTTATTCTTTTTTATATGAAGGATAAATGACACGAGCCAGAAGAGCAAATATAGGTCAGCGAACGCGTAATACAAATTATGTGACATCACATAGATGATCACAGACTGCAGATGAACGCACACGATCTAATGCATCACGAATACGTCATGCTACTTTGACCGAAACGATGTGTGCTGCTTTTAATTACAACAGTCACAGGCTACATTGGAATGATGGACGTGAAGCACCGACGCTCCGGGAAGTCTGCAGTCTGCGATCATGTTTAAGATCGTCCCCACCATTACATTCGTTTTGATAAACCACAAATTCTCGCAAAAGAACACCGATTCCCCGAGAACAAAGAAGGCTATTGAAATTAAAAAACATCCAAATTTCAATAGAGAAGATGGATGGGTGCTGCCACCTGCTTGGGATCCTATAATTAACAAAATTAAACCCAAACCTAAGCATACCACTGCAAGACTTCATGATACTATAAGCTCGTTTTGCGTAAATCGGACCAAAAATTAATATTCAAAAACTGAAGGTAGCCGGACTAACTATGATATTGGGACGTCAAACATCTCAGTCCCCCCGTGACCATGGGTGCTGTAAAGCACCCGAAACGTCGGAAATTAAAAATAAGTAAAAGTAATGAAATAAACGCGATAAAATCCGTAAATTTAGTTCTATTCAATGATGGACATAATATGTCCACATTATGATGCGGCAAAATTTTCAGGTGAAACGCCCGGCATGTGTAGTGTTAGAAATTCCACTCGAACCATTTTATTCATTAATATTTGGGACATCTCAAACATCGAAGCATTTTTTGAGTCATATTCAACAATACAATTCGGCATTTCAAATGACTTCTTTTGGTGCTACTAAAATTATTAGAGATAATTTCATGCCGACGTTTAAGGTAAATACTTCAACTAGATTGTCTCATGTTTATATCAATCTTAATCATAAAGTATTCGATAGTTTTAAAAATTCTTATCCAACAACCTAAAATTGCATACATGTTACAGATTCAGGGCCAGATTTATCATCAAGTTGGTTCGTTATTGCCGTACCCCGACGCTGGTCATCAATTTTTACAAATTTATTTTATTGGTGATGAAAATTATGAATTGGATCAACGTTATACAATTATTTCTAATACAAGACAAGAAATTATTCGTGAGCTACATTGCTTTTTTCCATCAGCATCACGCATTAGTTGTTTAAAATTGCTCTCGATCGTATGCCATCTGATAATCACAAAATCGTAATAAGGGCTGATAGAACACTTTTGGAGAGCATGCCAGGCGATTCAATGCACCGACAATTGATGAGGTTGCAATTGTAATTGTTGGTGATCAGTTTCTATCCTTGAGATCCTAGATGTACTTCATCGCAGAAATGAGGAATTGTAACGTTATTCCGAACTTCATCGTAGTTATGATGCATTACAATACCCCATATTGCATTGGAAATATGACGATGGCTACCATATAAATATACCAATGACTGATCCACAAACCGGTAAATAATTATCCCATTTTCTGTGTTTTGACATTTTCATTTGTATAATTTTCCAAAGTCACATTTTGCATTTATTTTCAGGTCTACATATACAGAAAAAGTTAGTGCCATGAATTTTTATTCGTATCGATTGATGGTTCGTCCACAAGTACAAAATTATATCTTGAGATGTGGTAAACTATAGGTATCATCAGTACATCGTTGATATGTATGCCAATATAGAAACTGAATGTCTTAATTTTATTCGTTTCAACCAAGCAAAATTAAGTTCCGAAGAATATATTCATTTGCAAGATGCGATAGCGAATGATGCTAATGTAAATGATTCACTATATTGCCATCTTCGTTTATTGGTAGCCCACGGCATTTGAACGAATATGCACAAGACGCAATGTCTTATGTACGAAAATATGATTGACCGGATCTGTTCATTACATTTACATGTAATCCGCAGTGGGATGATATTAAAAACAATTTATTTGAAGAACAGTCGACAACTGATCGTGATGACATTACAGCACGTGTTTTTCGGCAAAAATTGAAAGCACTTATGGATTTAATTGTAAAATTATGTGTATTTGGAGAGATGCGTTGCCATATGTAATCCATTGAATGGCAAAAAAGAGGATTGCCGCATGCACATATATTAATTTTGCTGGTACATAAAATAACTCCGGATCAAATCGATAACGTTATATCAGCTGAAATTCCCGATCAAACTGTTGATCCAGAGTTATTTCACGTTGTAGTTAAAAACATGATACATGGTCTGTGAGGTGAACTAAATGTGAATTCGCCATGTATGATTGTTGGAAAGTGTTCGAAACGATACCCAAGGCAATTGACTTCAGACACAATAACAGGCAATGACGGATATCCGTTGTATCGACGTAGATCACCTAACGATAATGGAAAAACTGCAATCATTAGGATGCGTAACCAGGACGTTGAAGTTGATAATTGTTGGATAGTTCCGTATTGTCCATTATTATTGAAAATATTCAATGCTCATATAA
Organism: Parnassius apollo; assembly: GCA_907164705.1. Classification (NCBI taxonomy): domain Eukaryota; kingdom Metazoa; phylum Arthropoda; class Insecta; order Lepidoptera; family Papilionidae; genus Parnassius; species Parnassius apollo. Next base: position 1,824,641 of record CAJQZP010001045.1, on the reverse strand, counting down.
ATGTGGAGTATTATAATTCATTCAAATCCATTAAATATATTTGCAAGTATGTAAATAAAGGGAGCGATATGGCTGTTTTCGGTGTTGCTGGTGATATTAGAAATGATGAAATTATCAGTATCAAATGGGGCGCTGTATTGATATAATATATTATATTGATTATAATGAAGTTGTCTGGAAGGATTCTGTCGTTTCCAATGCACGAAAGACATCCTATGGTTGTTCACTTGGCTGTGCATCTTGAGAATGGCCAACGTGTTTATTTTAATGAAGCAAATATATTGAAAAGAGCAGCACAACCACCAGCAACTACGTTAACAGCTTTTTTAAAATTATGCGAAACTAATACATTTGCAATAAATTTGTTATATTCTGAAGTGCCTCAGTATTACACATGGAATGTGTCTTCGAAAAAATTTCAAAGACGTAAACAAGGAAACAGCAGTCGATGGGCATCCAGGCATTTTCCAAACAGACGCAATTGGGAGAATATATACAGTACATCCAAACAATGCTGAGTGGTTTTATTTGCGATTGTTATTAGTCAACGTTAATGGCCCAAAATCATTTCAAGAATTGAGAACCGTCAATGGTCATTTGTGTCTAACATATCGTGAAGTGTAAACTCTTCATTGAGGTGACTGGGATTCAGCACTTCATGATGCATCTACTTCAGCTCATCAGTTTTTTGTGTCCGACATATAAATCAATTGACAGTGCTATGAATCAAGATAAGACATTGAATTTTCCAGTTGAATTTTTAAATTCGTTGGAACCGGCTGGTATGCCACCGCACTGCTTAAATCTGAAATGTGGTTCTTTAATTATATTATTGCGAAATATTAATCCACCAAAACTGTGTAATGGCACCACCTTGGCAGTGAAAAATTTATTGCCAAATTTGATCGAAGCTACGATCTAACTGGTAAATCTAAAGGAGAAGTTTGTTTGATAACGCGTATCCCTATGATTCCAACTGATATGCCATTCGAGTTCAAACGATTACAATATCCTCTTCGTTTATCATTTGCGATGTTCATCAACAAGGCCCAAGGGCAAACACTTCACGTTTGTGGTGTGAATTTGGAAGAATCATGTTTTTCACATGGCCAACTTTATGTTGCCTGTTCCGGAGTCGGTACCCCCAGCCGTTTGCTTATTCGCACTTAAAATGGAAAAACAAAAAATATTGTTTATTCAAATGTTTTGGATTAAGTTTTGAAATAGTAATTTAAGTTTTGAAATTAAGTAATTTTTTTTTCAGATAGGAATCTATGTTCTAACTAATTTTTGTATTATTTCACTTTATACGTAGCGAATCACGTATCGGGCGGCTAGTTTTTTTTTATATATTTTTTGCATCTCATAGAATCCCTAAGCATATACCCGAACTCCTATACTCCCTGAAAGGACACTCATTCCTAACTGCAAGACGCAAGAGTCTCGCAGGCTTAGTCTTGTTCTTGCTCAAAAGAACAAGACTAAGACCGATTTTGGGCAATACTAAACCAACGGCTTTACGTGCTTTAGGAAGAAGCATCGGCAACTCCAGGCAGCTACTGAGAGTTTCTTAACTTTCCAACTCAATAACTGATATTTTTTTATGTTCCGACCTGGGATTCGAACCTTGTACCTCATGATCAGTGGTCGCGTGCAAATAATATAAGTTAATAAACGTGATATAATCTGTAAAAAATAGTTGCATTCAAATGTGTAGTGTCCTTGTAAAAAGAAGAAATCATTTTGAAATGTTTTTATCAAAAGCAGTTTATTCCAATTCGATATCACATTTCCAGATTTACAAAAAAAATTGTAATATTTAATTTTATCAAAGAATGCATCAAATAATGCTTATTTCATAGTAATCTTTTAAAACAACTGTGTAGAAAACTATAAAATTAACTACAATTCAAAATATTCTATTAATTATAATCTCCTCCAGACCAAATTTCGGTCACGACGGCCAGTCTTTTTTTTATAGGACAGGGTGACAAACGAGCACACAGTCCACCTGATGGTAAGTGGTTGCTGCGGCCCATAGACATCTACATCTATCCTCGATTACAAGTCAAAATACAGATGCCTTGTCACCCGTCAGGACTAAGATAGAATGTCTCGTTTCCAGTAAATAGGGTCTCAGTGTCAACATTGGGCAGCCATATGCGAAGCATAAGATTATATTGTATGCATGTATACGAAAGCATCACTTTCAATTCCTTCATTCCTATAATCTGATAGAACAGCAATCCGACACGACCGGAAAGAGATTAGGCGCGAGACCGACGACGGCTTTACGCCCGGGGGTGAAACAAAGCCAAGTTCCTAATTCCAAGCTGTTACTGAGTATTTCTTGACGGAAAAACTCAATAACTGATGTCCCGACTCAGTATTGGGATCCAGGACTTCATGATCAACAAACGCGAATACGACTAAAACTACACTAGTTCAAGAAAGTAGTTGACTGCTCCGTTAGTTTTGTGGTCTTTTTATAAATCTTTATAGCTGTAGAACCTTGAATTTTAAGAGATTTTAAAATTGAATTACTAAAAGCGCGTAAGTGGCTTCTATAATCCGTGGGCACCTGCGAGCAATTTCAAACAAAGGAGGCTACGTTGTCACCTCTGAGAACTAAGAGTCTGTGCCTCACACGCTGTAATTAATACTCGCTCTACGAGTTTATAGCTCTATACCCCTGAGAAAACCCAACAGTGAACGCACTGATGATTTGTAACGGAAATAGTTGGGAGGGATGTATTATGAATTTTTAATCAATATTAAAAATGCATAATTCTTGCATAGTTGATACAATTGATAAAATTCAAGGATGTTAAACATTGCCTTTTTTGCACCCGAAGCAATTAAGGGCTACGCTCCGGTAACGGGGGAGGGAGGTGGAGAATGATCATAGCATACCACGCAGCCGGCTGCGTGGTTATGTGGAGACTTTTACCCACTAAACTCCACCTTTAGGGTTTGGCTTACTAATCTGCCAAGAGATCTTTAAGCCGTAGACGGACGCGACCGTCCTTGGCAGAAAGGAGGGCGCAATAAACCCTGCCAGTTAAAATTTCATTTTATAGTGCTGATGCAAGTCTTCCAGGCAAAATTAAATAGGTTTCTGTTGAGCTATGACAGTGTAATTTACCATCAACGTCTTCATTACAACATACCACCTGGTGGGATGACAGTCAAGCAATGGGTTATAAGGAACACATCGTGAAGAAACCTGTATTTCTTAGGAATATATATTTCTTAGAATCTCGTACTCAGACGGATATTTGGGCAGAAAAGGGGACCTACCTACGGCTTTTCGTGGTCATCTAGAAGGGTAAGCTAAATTGGTATTTAACAAGCTTGGTATACTCTGTAGAGCTGGGTAGTATTTCGTGCTGGCACATCACCTGCAACTTTACAAGGCGCAAGTTCAGCCTCACATAGAATACTCCTCCCAGTTCTAGCGCAGGGTCGCTCGAATCATCAACGACCGAGTTCTTTCTGATCGGCTTGAATCACTGTCGCTACGAAGCGAGCTTTCTTTTCTCTGTCGCATTTACCATGGGAAGTGGTTTGAAGAATTATTGATCTCATTAATTAGAGGCGCCAAATTTCGTACTCAGATGGATATTTGGGCAGAAAAGGGGATCTACCTACGGTTTTTCGTGGTCACCTAGAAGGGAAAGCTAAATTGGTATTTAACAAGCTTGGTATACTCTGTAGAGCTGGGTAGTATTTCATGCTGGTACATCACTTGCAACTTTACAAGGCGCAAGTTCAGCCTCACATGGAATACTCCTCCCAGCTCTAGCGCAGGGTCGCTCGAATCATCAACGACCGAGTTCTTTCTGATCGGCTTGAATCACTGTCGCTACGAAGGGATCTTGCATACCTTTATTTTCTCTGTCGCATTTACCATGGGAAGTGGTTTGAGGATTGATCTCATTAATTAGAGGCGCCAAATTTCGTACTCAGACGGATATTTGGGCAGAAAAGGGGATCTACCTACGGCTTTTCGTGGTCACCTAGAAGGGAAAGCTAAATTGGTATTTAACAAGCTTGGTATACTCTGTAGAGCTGGGTAGTATTTCATGCTGGCACATCACTTGCAACTTTACAAGGCGCAAGTTCAGCCTCACATAGAATACTCCTCCCAGTTCTAGCGCAGGGTCGCTCGAATCATCAACGACCGAGTTCTTTCTGATCGGCTTGAATCACTGTCGCTACGAAGGGAGCTCTTTCTTTTCTCTGTCGCATTTACCATGGGAAGTGGTTTGAGGATTGATCGCATTAATTAGAGGCGCCAAATTTCATGAAGCACATTGCAACAACGACCTTGCACACCATCTGGATACATGGATGTCCACCGCTGTGAGTGTTACTAGCAGTTTTCTTTCTTGTACGACCAGTTTATGGAATCATTTACCACCAGAGATTATTCCGGACCGATACGAATTAGAAACTCAATAAAAGAGCTTTCTCCTTTTTAAAAGGCCGTCAACGTACCTGCCAATTTCCCTGATGTTGCAGTTGTTCTTGGGCGGTATTAGTCACTTACCATCAGGTGAGCCTAATGCCCCTTTGCCACCTTTTCATTAAAAAAACGGCTATTGTCGATTAGTAATCGAATTACCTCGTTACTAATTAATATGTTGTCGACGAAAAGCTATACATACTATCTGCTCTGCATGTATATACAAAACTGTATGCCTGTATGCTCTTTTGTCACCTTATAAAATTAACTGGACGATTTATAAAAAAAATCTGCAACCGTAGTGAAAAATTAATTATTCGTAATGCGATGAATTCTGCCCATTCCAAAACCCTCTCATAAATATGAACATAAACATAGGTCTCTCCTATCGATAGGGTCATAAGGGGATATTTTCCATTGTTGCCATAAAAAAACTAATTGCATATTGTTCAGATGTTCGCATTACACACCTAGATTAATTATTTCCCGCCATTGTTTATGTTGTGTTAAATCAACATGTCGTTTGCAAAGACTTAACAATTAGTTCCGCTGCTGTCCAAACTTTGCGGCCATATTGTTGTTGGGTTGTTTGTTTGCGGTGAGGTCTAATTAAAACTTTTGGTTTTAATTAACTCGCAAATTTTGTAAATTAATTTATCAATTTTTATAATTTGACCAATAAAGTGCAATATCAATGTATTAATAAATTAAGTGCATAGTAAGTACAGTATTGTAGTAGGTATGTAGTAGCTGATGATTGATTGATTAGCTACAAATATGTTTAGCTCTTATATAAGAGGCGTCGTCAAAGGCGACAGCGAGAAACTAAACGTGAGACGGGCAGAAGTAATTGCTTTTTAACAACGTTCAAATGCCAAGCTTATCAATTACAGCAAATATATATGCCTTATGAGGGAATCTGTTGGATAGGCCTATATTCGACAATGGAATTTTAATAGGCTACATTGATTGAAAATGAAACTTAAAACAATAAAATAACTTCATGTTATAAAGTCCAACTGAACTGAGATCGATCGTCTCGACCGGGGTAGGACCACGCTCTCACAGAATACCAGCGTAAAATAGCAGCTTGACGCTGTTGTGTTTCGTATGGTGGGTGTAGAGAACCGGAGACTCTTTTTACTGGAAACGAGGCATTCCATCTTAGTTCTCACGGGTGACAACGCATCTGCATTTTGATTTGTAATCGAGGATGAATGTGGATTTCTATGAGCCACAGCAACCACTTACCATCAGATGGACTGTGTCGTTTGTCACCCTTGTCCAATAAAAGAAAGTCGATGGTTAATATCTAAATCTAATCTTTTAGAAGAATGAAAGCCATGACTATAGAAAGTGAAATGATTTTATTCCTCGTTTATTTTGTTTAAAATCGGGTTTTAACGTTTTTTTATCAAAAGTTATTTTTGTACTCTTTTGACTGGATGACGGAATATCACAACGGCAAAGTCGTTTAAATTTAAATTCCATTGCAAACTTAATTACCTAGTTTGCCTCTTTTAGGTGTGAAACTTTTTCTTCAAACTTATATGAGACCACCTCTGCAGTATAAATATAATTTAAAGAAAAGAATAATTGAAATCAGTTCGCAATTGATGAAGACATTGCATAAAATATATACTGTATGATTTGTAGGGCCATACACTTTCAAGAAGTAGAGTTGATGTTAATTTATGAGCACGTCGAAAGGCAAAGATCACCAAAGTTTTATTAAAAGTAAAGTAGTTACAAGGTTATAGTGGCAAATTTTCCTTAAGTAGTTAGTGTTTAGTAGGACGGTTGTTGACGTACTGATTTGAAGTTAAATGTAATAAAATGATTACTAATTAAACATGCGCCACGAAAGTAGGTCGCAAACGTAAGCCCAAATTATAGTTTAATGTACGATGGCTTGCCCGTACACATACAAAAAAAGTCGAATAAAATAGTTGAATTGCTACCCTCCTCCCATTTGTAGTCGGCTAGAAAAAGAATGCACATTTCTATTCACATCTCCGTATTTCAGGCTCTACGTGACCTATAACTTATAACTTAGCGAAATCTAATTGTACCCAACCAAATATTTCAATTTATTTCCAAGCACAAGACAATAATGTTGTAGAAAGCTCAAAAATGTCGGCAAAATGATCTTAGAACTAATATCAAAATTCCCCGCCCTTTGCTCGTGGCGTTCATAACTCTGCCAACTCAACTGACCTCGCGCTTTCACCGCTGACGTCCCAGTTGTAAAGTAAATAGCATGGAAATGAAATACCGCAAGGACAATACCGTCGTGAAATTAATAAATATTGCATTTTTTAATACTGTGGTATTGTCGTAGATAATTGTACTTTTTCCATTACAGCCTTGTTTATTCATTTGTACTTTAGTGTAGTTTTTATTATACCATGCAGTGGTGGTATAAAATATCCAGTACCTCGTATCGTCGCGTGGGTCTCATCAGAGGCGACACAAGGAAAGTAAAATGGGTGATGGGCAACATTGTCCTGATAACCACTCAAAATAACAAAACACTGCGGCTGCCAAACCACCCGCCAAGCGTGGCAACTGTGGCTAATACGGGAGCATTTGCCATTGTAGTATCTCCTTTGAGACAATCTATGGGGGAGGCCTGTATTCAGCAGGACTCTGATGGGCTGTAATGGATTATAAACGTCACAAAGGGTGTTTACAATCTTAATCTCTATAGACATTCCCTTCCCGTCAACCTTGGGTGTGGTAAGATAATATGATAGGTGCATTTTGTGTAAATAAAATACATAAATACTGACGCCTGTCACCCAGAGGGGTAGGCGGTGACTACGGACTTCTATTTGGCACGATCCTGACACACCTCTTTCGCCTGCTATACATCCATGTACCTACGCATATATCATGTATGTTTTACTAGGAGTTTTCTTCCTCGTACAACCCTCTATGGAATCGTTTACCACCGGCGATTTGTTCGCACCAATATGACTTAGGTGCCTTTAAAAAAAAGCTTACTCCTTTCTACTCCTTACTCCTTTCTAAAAGGCTGGCAATGCACCTTGGTGTTGCAGTTGATCATGGGCGGCGGTTGGCACTTTCCATGAGGTGAGCCGCATGGTCGTTTGCCCCCTCTTCTATAAAAAAAATTCGTCAGTGAAGGGTACTCTTAATCTTTGCTAAAATATTTGTGTAAGGAATATTTACACTATCAAAAGGTCACTGCTGTACATAGGCCTCCCCCATATATTACCTCATAGGTGGTATATTTGTCATATTTGTAACGCTTACCAGGTGGGTTGGCGAACACAGCTTTTTATTTTCTTCACGTTATTAGAAACACGCTGCTTCTCATCTCCGGGTTTGTCCCCCTTTGTTGCCTCTTAAGACACCCGCGGGACGACATGGGATATCGGATACATTTAGGCAGCCACTACATGGTTTGGATAACTGTAAACTAAAACATTGTTTAAGTTAAATTATGAAATTGCCGCTTAATATCGAAACATTTAAAAAAAAGACGTGTGGCACTCGGGGACTGCCGCGGAAGCTATTGCATAGCATTTTGTATCAACTTATGCAATTATAATTATTTTTTATTTATTTTATTTATACAGTATTTCTTTTTCTTCGATATTAATTCAAGTTACACTTTTTGAGCGTGGTGTGGTGACCAATAAGAAAACAAATTTTTTTCTTTTATTAAATAAATAAAAAGTTAACATTGTTTAAAATATTTTTATTATTTTACAATACATGTGGGTTTTATTATCTTACAGTAGCTGTTGGTTATTCAGGAATATTTATCAACACCGTGTCGAAGACTGCCGAAAAGAAACGACGTTAGACAATGCACGGCCTTCAAGCCACACCTCCGTGCCCGTCGGAGTGGGGAGCGTGAGGTTTTTTTCGTTACGGAATTTCTGGATTCGGTCCCCGCGCTCAAGGCCCGCGATAGAAGCTATGCAATAGCTTAAAACCGTGTTTTATTATTATTTTAATCGAAGTATTTACTCCTTCCTATTATCCATGCTAGGTAGGGAACTCATTTATGCGTTTGCGTTAGAACTCTAGGGATGTGGACTCTACTAAGTCTATGGTGGCATTTTGTACCGCATTTTGAGAAGAAAATTTTCTTCTTTGCTGAAAATTGTCTATATTGCAGGAACGGTTCAGGCTAGGTCTGGCGATTATGACGTTTAATTTTTAACTTCAAGATTTATACCACAGGTGGAGGTTGTATACTGGACGTTTTGTTAATGCATGTTCAAACATAATTCCACCCCTAAGAATGTAAAAATAGCGATTATACGTTTATTGTAACCAATTAGACAAAATTTCTACAACTAGAGCTTTTGATATTGGTTAGTACAAACAAAAGGGTAAAAAATAACTTTTAATACAATATTAAAACCTAATTAAAAACTAAAAATAGTAAAACAAATTCAACGTAATGACTTCCGAAGCCCCAGCTTTAGAAGCTAATAACTGCATTTATTAAAAGCGATATCAGAAAATATTTTTTGGAAATTATTTTAGGCTTTTTATGGCCAAATACTTAAACGCAAGTCAATTTAAATTACACGTGGTAGAGCCATACGCACGCTTTATTATTGTTGTGGCACGAATATGCTCTCACAGAATACAAGCGTAAAATGGCAGATTCACGCTGCTGTGTTTCGTATGGTGAGTGTGATGAGCCGGAAACTCTTTTTACAGGAAACGAGGAATTTCATCTTAGTCCTCACGGATGACAGCGCATCTGCATTTTCAATCGTATTCGAGGATAAATTATTTTATTTCTATTGGTCACAGCAGCTACTTACCATAAGGCGCACAACGTGCTTATGTATCACTCTTAACCTATAGCTTTTTTTAAAGGTAGGTTTTTTAAAGCTTAACTTGAATTTCATAAGCTTGTAAATGCTACCTATACACGATAGCCTTTGTTTCGATTTCTTCCAGATGTTTATCAGCTGTAATGTCAAATATACTATTTGACTCATAGTGGTAGTTTAAAAAAATCTGATTTCTGATTAACTTACTGCTGTTAGTTTGGTTTTTACAGATTCATTGGACTTAGGACCCGCGGCCTTGCCAGCCTCAGGCTGTAAAGGGGTGAATTTAAATCATTCCACATCAATCAAAAAGCGCTGAAACATTTGCTTGAAATATTCAGTGATTGTCGGAAGTTGCCAATCTCTGTGCAAGGCAGAGATTCGGAGGTCCCACCGAGCTCCGGTGGCTATGCGAATTAATCTATTTTGGACGACTTGTAGGTCGTACAAATATCTATGAGCCGCATGCGAAGGCTACGTTTGCATAGGATACAATAGGTCTTATAGAAGCTTTGTAAAGATGGAGCTTGTGTCTGAGGGACAGTTTGCTCTTGCTGTTAACTAGCGAGTGGAGTGGACTAGTGACGAATTTGGCACGTAGCGGACGGTGCGAATGTGTTTCGCGAAGGTCGTGGCGTGGTCTAATATGACCCTAAGGTATTAGACGATTGCTTGCCATGGGATCTGGAGGCTAAATAGGATGATCGTGCCTAGAGATTTTTTCGGATTTTAGTTCCGACGTTTGTGAGAAGGTTTCCTTTGTATAATATACTTTATATTGCTACACTTTTTTCAGGGTTCTTTCATTTCATGCACTTCGATTCTCCATAAGCGAAAATATTCACCTAAGCCATTGGTGGCTCTTCGGAGTATATTTGTGAGAAATTTCCTGTTGAAATGGGCGACGTAAAGTGCCGTGTCGTCTGTAAAGAGAGCGGTGTTGTCAACTGGGTCCTTCGGTATGTCACTTGTAAAGAGTGTGAAGAGGGGCGGAAAGAGAACGGATTCCCGAGGGATTCAGATCTTAAGTAAGCCCTCGTGCCAGAGTTTGACTACGATTTCTTCGTGGTTGAATCGATTGAGAATGTATTCTGTAAAGCGATGTAATTGGTTCATGCACGGGTGTTCAGGTCTGAAGCCAAACTGCTCGACTGGAAGAAGTTTTTTAGCAAATCCATATTCCTGGTGACGATTTAGAATGATTCGCTCGTATAATTTCCCCAGTGTGCTGAGCAGACTAAGGGGTCTGTAGCTGGAGGCTAAGTTGCGCGTTTTTCCTGATTTTCGGGATTGCTATGACTTCTGCTTCTTTTCGTGCATTCAAAAAGGTGCAGCTGCAGAGAAGAGCGTTAAAATGCCTAATAGGAGGCAGGCAAGTGGCGCCGAGAGAGATTTCAGCACTCAGTTGCTAATACCGTCGGGGCCGAGTGCGGATTTTTTTTAAGGTTTTTGATAGTTTCTGTGACCTTGTAAACAGTCACAGGATCTAAGAGCGGGCCTGCAGGTGTTATGGCAGGCTCGACCTCTGAAATATGTTAATGATGAAAAAAGGCGACATACGGAAACGTTTAGTTATAAGGGTAAAGAAGTAGCAGATCAAGTTGCAGCTAATGCCTTTGCTGAATATTTTTGATTTGCTTTTCATGAGGAAAAGTATTGAAAAAGAATCACATCAAATTATGTTGATGCCGAAAGTGTAGCTAAATTACATTTAAATGCGATGCCCATCTCAGTCAGGCAAATAGAAGATAGTGATTTTAGATTGGCAATAAAATGCCTGAAGCCACGCTCCGCTGGTGGCTAATCTGGTGAGTAATAACATATTGTTACAGAAGCTAGCTAAGTTGGTTTTAATCCGAAGCTTTTTTAATTCTTTGCTAGCTATTTGGATAGATAGTCGTCGTCAATTCGTTAGAGTAAGCGGTTACAAATCCGCTAATTATTTTACTACATCTGGTGTAAAAAATGGCAGAATAATCATCATTGAGAAAAGATAAACTGGAAAGGGCGTTTGTTCAAGAGTTGACTCTTTACAGGCTGGTGATAATGATGGCAATTACATTGGAAAAACCAATGCCCATAAACAGCCCACTGCTGCACTAATCATTATAAAATATATGGGTATATTCCATTAGTCGAAGCCACAGAATCGTCAAAGGCAAGATCGGGTTTTTTTTTTGGCCTAATAAGAGGTGGCATGGGTGAGGGCTGTTCTGTTTTCAGAGCTCGGGTCAAGCCACGGATATCGAGCCGTCTCAAACTGCCAGAAGGCAGTTTAAATGGCTTGATAGCCTCCATCAGATTATCCCACTTGTCATGTCTAAATTCGGCATAACGCTGTTTCACCTCGTGTTGGAGGTTGCGCAGTCGAAATTTATTATCTATTGTGCGATGGTGATCATTAAGGCCGAGTTTAAATAATAGGAGAAGAGGCAAACCAGAATACGGCTCACCTGATGCTAAGTGATTACTGCTGCCCATAAAAACTGCAACACCAGGGGAATTGCAGATGCGTTGCCAGCCTTTTAAAAAGTTATTCGCTCTGATCAGCTGTCGAATATCACTCGAAAGCTTTAAGTGTCAAGTGCTCGACACAAGAACCTTGCGAGAGTAATTTAGAAAGAAAAATTTTTACAAATAGGTGGCATTATTTTTCATATATAACTAATTTTTAATCACCGTATTGCTATTTATGGTAGCTCAGCAAAAAGTTTTAGCGTTGAGGACCACGGGCTAGAATTCCGCACGTGACAAGTATTTGTATAAGCAAATTATTGTCCCTGTGCAATTTATGTTTGTTAACCGCCCCCACGATACAGGAGAAAATCCTAGTGTGTAGTAAAGTTTAACAAAAAAAAAACAGTTATTATTATTCCGGGAACAATTATTTGCAGACCATTCAAACATTCTATGTTCCATGCAGGATTTAATTCGCGTCTCTGCAACGAACAGGCGAATTCTACGCCATGCAGCGGCGCCAATAAAGACATTTCCAGCAAATTTAAAATTCTTCAATGTAGGTTAAAAATTATCTACACAAAAACGAGAACTGAATTGAATGCTATTAGTTGAAGCAAAGCGGCGTCATTCGCTTTAATTAATGAAATAAAAGGTAATGGAAGGCACTCCACTCTTTGTCTTTATATTGCTTCACTCGCGAAATGAAATTTAATCTGTGTAAGAATATCACTACAAATCTTGCGCTTTTTTAAATTTTTTAAAATATACGAAAAATTGACCTGTACACAGTTTAAAAACCTTATTAAACTAAGTTTATATAAAAAGGGTTATTATAATATTAAGGAATTTATGGATGATAATAACCCCTGGGATATTATATTATTACTATTTCTGTGATTTTAACATGCATGATTGTAAACTGTTATTTAAAAAAAAATGTCGCTGGGTTTCTTGCTGGTTCTTCCCAGGACAGAGTGTTTTTCCCGAACCAGCGGTAAATTAAAATAAAAGTTTTAATAAGTATTATTTTTAATATATATTGAAAAAAAAAAAGTTTCTGTTTCTGTTTTATTTTTTTTATTTTTATTTATTTATTATATGGACAACAAAACAGATAACAATCAAAATACATTAAAAATTACACATAAACATATAAAAGTTTTGTGCCAGATTGTTTTCCTAAGTATGTTGACACATCATTTTCATATTTTTTTAGTAGAGAGAAGATCAAATCTACGCTTAACAATATTAATATTAATGCCGTACATTACAACATAATACAAAAAAAAACAACAAGTTTAAAATCTATGTGATGTGGGACATAACACAAAAAACAAATTTTACGTACATCGAATTTAAAATCTATGTGATATGGGAATGAGCGTGTATGACTGTAAGCTCTTTTACTGCTCTTTTGAATATTCTTGATCTTGGGTCAAAAATATCCAAGCGGGAGTCTTTCGTGGATATCTCGTTGTAAAGTCGACACATTCTTATTATCGGGTTGTAAAAAGACGTATTATTCTTGTAAGTCTGCAGGTGAAATGTCTTGTTAGGAATTCGTGGATTGCGCTTTGTAATTAAGTTTAATTTACTTAAGAGGTAACCGGAATCAATCTCATTATGGAGAATTTTATGTAAATATATAAGGTCATATTCCTTACGGCGAATAAGTAAAGAGGTCATTTTAAATTTGTCGAGTCTCTCACTATAACCGACAAGACTGCGACCAAGACCACATTTGTAGCTAAGTATTCTAAGGGTTCTTTTTTGGACGCTTTCTATACTAGCCGAATGCACTGTGTAGCAGGGAGACCAAATGACACAAGCATATTCAAGAATACTACGGACAAGGCTATTATAAACGGTCAGGAAGCTTTGAGGCTGTTTGAAGTCCTTAGTGCACCTCGATATGAAACCTAGCAACCGGAATGCTTTGTTCTTAATGTGGGCATAGTGCTCACGAAATGTTAATTTAGAGTCAAACAGCACACCCAGATCTTTTGCTACCGTTTTACTGTCTAATGAATCTTTATTAATTTTATAGTCATATGTCTGTTTATATCTCTTATTTGTGAACGTTATAGTAAAACACTTTTTAACATTGAGATGCATATCGTTAAGCCGGCACCATTCGGATATTGAATCATCTTGTAGCTTAACACAATCAGATAAATCCTGTATTACACGGTGCATTTTCAAGTCATCAGCATATAGAAGGCAGGGACTGGACAGTTCACAAATCAGATCGTTTATGAATACAATAAAAAATAACGGACCGAGATGTGAACCCTGAGGAACACCGGATTTAACTTTGATAGGAGATGACGTGAAACCTTTGAGAGCGACAAGTTGGCTTCTATTATCGAGGTACGAATAAACCCAGCGCAGTAGATTTCCATGAATACCCAACATAGCTAATTTTTTACAGAGTAAAGAATGGTTTACTTTGTCGAAAGCCTTTGTAAAATCGGTGTACACGGCGTCAACCTGCCCACCCACGGCGAAAACCTCGCACAAGTAGTTTTTGTATTCTAACAAATTAGTCACTGTTGATCTGCCTCTCACGAAACCGTGCTGCTTGCTAGATATAAGCGGCTTGATTTGAAAGTAAAGATGATCATATAACGCAGATTCAAAAACCTTAGCAATACAGCACAAAATGCTAATAGGTCTATAATTTTCGCAGTTAGACTTATTTCCGGACTTGTGAATGGGTACGATGTGAGCCAATTTCCAAATGGAAGGGAAGGCACCAGACTTTAATGACTTATTAAACAATAATGTTAGTGGTTCACACAGTTGCCTTGCACAATTTGAGAAAAGTATAGCGGGAATACCATCATATCCTGGACCTTTGCGAGTATCTAATTTCTTTAATTTTTCCAATATTGTATCCTGACTTAGTTCTATATTACACGTACTGTAATTACAATAATTATCACAGACTACAATATCATTAGTAACAAAATCCTGGTTAATGACAGGTTGAGAAACTTCGAAAGCTGAACTGAAGTACCGAGAAAAAGTTCACATATTCCTTGTGTGTCCGAAGAAGATTCCGTACCAAGAGTCATAGTCTGTGGCATACCTGAGCTACCTATTTTATTGCTAACGAAATTCCAAAATATCTTTATGTTATCCGATAGACTTTTTTCCATGGAGGTAATAAATGATGCGTACACCGATTCCGTAAGTTTTTTACATCTCGTGCGTAGCAATGCATAAGTATCGTAATCTCTAGGATTATGATATTTTTTAAAACGACGGTGATATTTATTTTTTTCTTTGAGACACTTTATTAATGCTGAAGTATACCATGGTGGATATTTGTTATTAGTTTTACTTACAAGCGGTGTGTGTTTTGCAATTAACTTTTTCAACAGAGAGTAAAACTTATCGACAGCCTCGTTTATATCCGGTTCAATTAATAAGTTAGACCAATCAACAGTTGCTAGATCCTCTTTTAAATCTGGATAATTACATTTGCGGTAGTTATATCTTATTGGTTGTGCACGTTTCATTTTTTAAATTTAAAATTTTCCATTAATACAATTTTCAGTGGAGGGTGATGTGAATCTATTCGAGTAAAAGGCTCAGTAGATGTTACGAGCACTTTTTCAGTTGTTGACAAGACGAGATCAAGAAGACGGCTATTCACATTATAGACTGAATTAAGTTGAACTAGGTTACAAAGATTCATAATATCAACAAGACAATTAGATTTAAAGTCGGATGAAATACCAGGTGTCATAACGTTACTATAAGTGCTAGGGGACCAACTCAGAGGTGGGGTGTTAAGATCGCCAATAAGTAAAAATGTGTCTTTATCCTCAACACGAGATACGTTTTTATGAACATTGTCGTAAAAGGCTTGCAAGTGGTCGCGAGAAATATCGGGAGGGAGATAACATAAACATAAGTGGAGCTTTCGACAGGAAACATTGGTCGGAAGGATAGTCACCCATAGATCTTCAACTTCACATTCCCAACTCGTTTGTCTAATTACATGATACTTGTCCTTAACAACAATTAATACGCCACCGCCATCATGCTTAGAAATACAACTTGTATAACGGTCCCTTCTGAATACAGAAAATTGGGAATCAAACATTTCAGAATCAAATACACTATCATTTAAATTGGTTTCAGTAAAACATATAACATCAAAATTACAACTTAAAGTATTAAAATAAATATCTGTAACTTTGGTCCTGATTCTGTTTACGTTTTGGTAATAAATATCCATTAATAAAGAATTTATCAGGTATTATATAAAAATTAAAAAGTTATATTCAAATAAAAAGAAAGAAACAAAAAAAATCTATTGTTTTAGAGTGTCAAGAGTGTTTGTGTTTTTAACATGTATGGCAGTTGAATTATCATCTTTTCTCATATAAACACGGCCATACTCAACCCAGACATATTTATATGACAAGTGCTTGGCGGTTAATCTTGCTGTGGCATGAAGCTGTTTTATTTCTGGTGAAAGGTGCTCTGAAACATAAACGATGCACTCCTCTCCATGTATGCCCAAATGAGCAGAGTTCAATTGGGTAGATTTATTGTTCTTGTTGTAACGTTTGTAAGCAGATATCACGTTATCTCGGTCGCGCTCCAATGGTAAATTTACGAGTATTCCACGCGGTCTTTTTGAATTTTTATCAATTTTTGCAACTCGCCTTACAGCTTTAATGTCAGTCTCACTAAATGACATTTTTATTTCTGTTAACAGTTTACACACAATGGAAACCAAGTTTTCGTTTTTCTTTTCTGGTACACACTGTATTTCAAAATTACAACCCCTAGAAATTTTTTCTAATGTGGATATACGATTGTTTAATTTGTGTATCTGCGATTCTAGTGTGGTTTTTCCGTTTCCATTTTAGCGATATTTTTTGTTGCGATATCTAATTTTGTTTGCATATCACATTGAAGTGCAGCTAAGTGGTCAGTCGTCTGAGTGAACTCCGCCTTAAGCTTACATATAGCGCAGTTGATATCCTCCCTAATTGCAGACCTCATATCCGACAATTTTAAGTCCAAGAGTGCGCTAAACTAATAATATGTAATAGTCGCCGATGGTAGTACACTGCTAGAGTTAGAGTGATAGGAAACACCTTTCTCGGTAAAATCAACCGTCTGCGGTACTATGTTATCGGAAGACGTATCCGAGTTGTCGGTAGGCGGTGATAGGATCTGCTTACGGACAGGCGTATTATCATCTTTACGGCGCGTTACTTGCTTACACGATTGGCACTTCCATTGCCGTTTTAGTTCATGTAAATTGTCTTTATAGAAAGATGTTGACAAATTATAGCACTTGTAATGATAACATCCCTTACATGCAATACATTTAAGCTGTTCATCACTACGAGTGATTTTATTGCATGCTAGACAATGCATTCTAATAGAATTCACGTAGGTAGGTGAAACCGTTTGAATATAGTAATATAAAACTTGCTTACATGCGACAACGCAGCAAAAACAGTGCTCACGCCGCGTACTTCGTCCAATTGAACGAGATTATATGAAGCGCTATATGGATTATTTGTCTTCAAATAGGTGTATTTTACGCTAGTAAGCAGAAAGCAAGCGCTGTAGATTTTGGCATCAGTCAGTAAGTTACTACTGGAGTTAGCGCTTAAGCTACGTTGTTATACCTTAGCGGTCGAGCTGTGGATTGGTGTAGGTCAAGGATATATTCGATAACGTACTTAGATTTTAACTGAATATTTTCGAAAATCCTCTTGGTATATCAATTGTTTTATTAATTCACTATCACAGAACAATAAAACACTACACAGGTAGTAAAATCAATAAGTTATTTACTACTGTACGGCACTTTTGACTATGTTTTTGATAAAAACACGAAGAGCAGATCTTACTGTGACAGCGTACAATTGAAAATTTTATATTATTATAAACCTCGTCGTCATAATATATTATTTTCTTGTGTTAAAATATTTAATTTATCTCAGTAATTATTTACATAACAGGTATATCCAGCAGTTGACTGCCTCGTCAGTCTAGTGCTGGTAACCGCGATGGGCCGAAATCAGTCTTTAGGTTTTTCTGACAAGAAACTCTCGGTAACGGCCCGGTGTCAGGAAGGCGGTGTCTGACCCCCGTGCCTCGGAATGAACGTAAAGCTGTTGGTCCTGTGCCTGATCTCTCTCCGGTCGTGTCTGACTACCGTCCCATCGGACTATGAGAGTGAGGGAATAGAGAGTGCACCTGTGCTTGCATACATTTGGACACTATAATCCTGTCCTGTGCAGATGGGCTAGTCTCCGCAGGTACCGACCGCCGTGACCGAAATTATGTATATATCCAATAAATTGTGGTTAACGGTGTTGGATGCATAATTATTTAATAGAACTTACTTAAACTTCAAACAAAAGTAACTTAAATTCACTTTTACATCTGTTGCTGTAACCTTTTTTATTAAAAAATAATTTGTTATTTTCTCTTTAAATCCTTAGCTTCAACTATTATACGATAAAGATATAAAAATTTTAATTTGGAAAACAATTTTTCATTGTATCAATTTCCGTCTCACAAAGTAATAAATACCATGAATTATATGGAACATGGTTTTCACGAATTGGCCTTAATTTTTTTAATTTTATCTTAATTTATGTTAAGGGTTCGTTGAGATCATGTAAAGAGATCGTTTAAACGTTTTGTAAATAACGTACAGCAATGAAAAGAAACTTTTTACTTGAATGGAGGCATTACATCTTAGTCCCTTTTTTATTTATTTATTTATGCTTTATTTGCACACCGGAGGGTGACAACGCATCGGCATTTTGATTCTGTATCAAAGACACTTACCATCAGTTAGAATATGTGCTCGTTTGTTGCCCTTATATTTTAAAAAAGAAACTAATCCTTTGACGTTGGTACGCGGGATGGAGCTCGAGCATGTGTGGATATACCGTTACCAAATTCATAGTTGTTATAAAATGATAAATTAGAGTTTTAAAATGACCAAAACATTTAATACTTGTTAAACAATATTTACTGAAATTTCAAAATGCTCAGAACATTTGTAACTCGTTATACAATGTTAAATTTGACAAATTATTTGCGCGGTGACGTTGCATAATTATTGCCTGTTTGTTTTGTTTAGGCGTTTTCGGGCTCAGACCAACAACACAATAGACGGAGCGCTGGACATTTCAAGTGACGCATAAATCTAGCAAAAGTTATATAAAATTGCTGAACCTCCACCCTTTTCTTTAATTCACAAATGATAAGATTATTATAATCATGGCAAATACCAAATACGATTGCAAAGTTTCGCCATCTTGTAAGGTCTCTGTAAATTAAAATATGTCCGTAAGAAAGCATTATATAAGGGTGGCGCCACTGTAGCTAGAATGTAAATTATAAAGAACTTTTTATGACTTTTTATTGCACAAACTTTCACCTTAATTCTTTTTATACGAAACACCGATCGTGCATCGTTTGTTTTTACTTAATCTGTGCAAAACAAATGCGGGCAAGCGTGCGCCTTTGCGTCGTATAATGTACAACAACAGCTTCTCCGATGTAGACTTATTTACCATGTCCCTACCTCATTTTAGAAAAGCTATAAAACTTGTATTAATTGACTTGTAAATTATAAGCTAAGTATGCATTGTTGTCTCTAATTTTTAGTTTCTTTTTTTTAGTTGTTTTATTCTATATTTATGTTCTCTGTGCCTTATAACTTTAATTAGTACGGTAATTTTGTGGATAACGGTGTTGGTTGTGTAATTAGTTTATCTATTTACATAGGATTTGAATTGTAATTTTTATTATACAACTGTTTGTTGTCCTTAATAAAACAAAAAAAAAAAAGATAATCACACCTGTAACCCTCGCGGGGTAGTCAGAGCATCAACGGATTACTTAATATCGTCTGCGAGGTTATCGCCTATTCTGTGAATTAAAATGCACCAAAACGTTTGAAGAAAATCAGCTGGTGAATTTTATGTTTTTTATCGCTCTCTTCCCGGTCCTGCGTGGAAAAATACAGATACATACATTTTTTATCTTAATTTTGGCAAAAAGACATAATAATCCAGATATTCTGACCTTCTGTGTTCGTCCATCATACCGTCTTCCGTCTTGTAGAATCACGGTGGCGCCACCTAGCTGAATTTAATTTTGCAACATTTTCGATTTTCCCACAAGAATGATATGTTTTTCTGCTGAAAAAAGTAGCCTATATCACTCTACAGCCATCGAACTATGCCCATACAAAAAAATCATGCCATGCCGACGCTCTGTTGCGACGTGAAATACGGACAAACTTGTGCAACATATTCGATTTTCCCACGGGAGTAAGATGTTTTTCCGCGGAAAAATGTAGCCTATATCGCTCTACAGCCACCGAACTATCCCCACACAAAAAAATCATGCCATGCCGACGCTCTGTTGCGACGTGAAAGACGGACAAACTTGTGCAACATATTCGATTTTCCCACGGGAGTAAGATGTTTTTCCGCGGAAAAATGTAGCCTATATCGCTCTACAGCCACCGAACTATCCCCACACAAAAAATCATGCCATGCCGACGCTCTGTTGCGACGTGGTAGAAGGACAAACAAACAAACAAACACAGTTTCGCATTTATAATATTAGTATGAATGTGGACTGGTGCCATTACCAGTCTTTTTGTTATTTATGTGGAATTGTCCCATTACCAGTTGTTTTTTTGTAATGAATTATACAAAGTATGGGTTTTTTAAATGATTATTTTATAAGCACGATGTACTATTTTCACGAAGTTCGAGAGAAAGGGAGAAAAAAAATTGAAAGGTACTATGTCTTTCCTACAAGTATTGACATTTTAAATAAACCAAAATTAAGTGGTTATATTAATTAAGGTATAGATTACATTGTATTTTAACACTTAACTTTTGAGCAAGAAAACTTTTTTTTGTAAAATAAAGGTGACAAATGAGCACACAGTCCACCTAATGGTTAACTTGACAATTAGACACATATCTATCCTCGATTAAGAACCAAAATACAGATACGTTGTCACCACTGCAGATTAAGATGAAATATCTCGTTTCCATTAAATAGGGTCTCCTGTTCGCTTCACTAGCCATACGAAACACGACATTAAGCTTTATAAGCGATAGAGCGATGCTGCAGTTATATTATGATCGTAGCACAAATAGGTCCACTTGACCGAGGAAAGACCACTCTCTCACAGAATAGCAGCATGAAATATCAGCTTACTGATTTATTTTATATGGTGTGTATAGAGAAACGAAAATGAAAACTATTTACGAGTATACTAGACACAAAATATTCCATCTCAGTCCAGACGTGACAACGCATTTGCATTATGATACATAACTGATGATAGATGTCGATGTCTATGGGTCACACCATCCACTTACCATCAGGTGGCCTGTGTGCTCGCTTGTAATCTGTGAGAGTGTGATCCTTCCCCGGTCAAGTCGACCCATTTGTGCTAAGGTGCAAGCATAATATAGCTGCACTTAGGCTCCATTACGTTAATATAGCAGTAACATTAACATCAAAAGCTTTTAACAGGATATCATCTCTAACGGTACGCCGACGATAAAAGCTATCGTAGCTTTTATAAAATATATGTAGGAAAGCTATGTAAGGCTTTTAACGACGATGTAGCACCTTTAGATGTATGCATCCCTGATGTATCGATATTAAAAGATTAAGAATGTTTTTTAATAGAATTAGGGTAAAATAGTCCACATGATGGTACTCTTTAAGTGGATGCTGTTGCTCATAGACATCTACGTCTATCTTCGATTAAGAATATAGATGCAGAAACGTCGCCACCTCTGAGGACTAAGATGGAATATTTCGTATCAAAAAATGGTCTTCGGTTATCTACAGTCACCACACAAAACACATTAGCATTAAGCTGGTATTTTACGATGGCATTCTGTGAGAGCGTTGTCCTTCCCCGGTCGAGCCGACCCATTCGTGCTACAACTAATTATACTACTAATATAAATGCAAAATGGCTCTATTATGTATAAAATACCTGTGCGCATATACATCAATAACACTATTTGGTAACGATCTCATACATATCGCAGCATACGGAGTAATGATAGTGATAACAGATATTAAAAAGACCTCAGCCTCGGGAAGAGAGCAACCTATACTTATTACTCCTTACTTTGTAGAAAATAAAAATATTTGTCGTGCTACCGTACCCACAGATTATATTAATATAACAAAAGATTTAATAAACACGAATGAAAACAATTTAAAATTAACAATTAAAAAATCTAATAAAGTGGCTACAGCCCGGACAATAAGTCGAAGGATTAATGCAATGCAAAGTGCAATGTGCATCTCTAAAAAACATGACTACAATATCAGATGCTGTTCAGAGTTGATTTGGGTGGAAAGGCGTGCTTGGCTGCTTGTGCAAGGGAAGGGGTCCATTTGGTTCAAATATCTTCGAACGAAGCGACTCATATAATACAATGTATGAACCCAACTATATATTACGACAGCACTAAATAACGATTAATTAATTCAACAATAATCCAATTTACTATTGTGTTTGGAGTCCAATATGTAAATCGACGCTCAAATTGCTTCTATAGAATTTGAAATTGATTGGTAATTATTAATTGCAGGCCAAAATGGCGATAGCGGCCGCAACTTACGTATTAAGTATTGATACATTTTATTCAATATTGCTAAACCTAAATATACTTATAACGTACGTTTGCCACGTCTGTTTAGTGGTCGAAAACGCGACTGGTAATAATGACGTACCGGTTTCGAATCCCGGGTCGGAACAACAAAAAATATATTGAGTTTTTTCTGCCAAGAATTCTCAATAGCAGCCCGGAGTCAGGAAGTTGGCGGTGTTTCAACCCGGTGCCTCGGCAAGCACGAAAAGCTGTTGGTCCTGCACCTGATCCCTCCGGTCGTGTCGGTTTGCCAATCGGATATGAGAGTGAATGAATAGTGTCCCTGTGCACCAGTGCCCTGTGTGTGTGTACCTATGCCCGAGTGTATGCTCACACTCTGGCACTATAGTCTTATTTTGTGCAGATGGCTAGTCACCGTTGAAACTGGCCGCCGTAGCCCGTGGCCGTGGAAGCTCATGGGCTAAGAGTTTGTCCTAAAACGCGGTCTTCCAATGGTTCTTCCTGAAGGGGAGGTTTCTTCACATCAGTGGTAATCATAATCATAATCACAATTTATTTGCAGAAAACATGGTACATTATAGGTTGATAAATTATTTACATACAAATATTTATCTAATACATTAATTACATTTTCATAACTAATAAAATAGATAACATGTTTTCAAAATCATCATAATTATTACATTAAAAAAAATACGTGTGGCACTCGGTGACTGCCGCGGTAAAGCTATTGCATAGCATTTTTTATCAACTTATGCAATTATAATTATTTATTTATTTTATTTATGCAGTTAAGTCTTTAATATTAAATCAAGTTACACTTTTTGAGCGTGGTGACCGATAAGAAAACAATTTTTTTTCTCTTATTGAATAAATGAGAAGTTAATATTGTTTAAAATATTTTTAATATCTTACAATACATGTAGGTTATTCAGGAATTTTTATCATTGAGTTAGCAGCTAGTGTACACGCACATAAACACCGTGCCGAAGTCTGCCGAGTGCCGAAGTCTGCCGAACTAAAACGACGTTAGACGATGCACGGCTTTCAACGCCACACCTCCGTGCCCGTCGGAGTGGGGAGCGTGAGGTTTTATTCGTTACGGAATTTCTGGATTCGGTCCCCGCGCTCATGGCCCGCGATAGAAGCTATGCAATAGCTTAAAAGATTATTACATTAAAAATATATGTAACAAATAATTATGTGTGTTACGATTAGATATACGAGTAATACATTTACCGTTTATTATGATCTTGAAATTAAATATTCGAAGCGTGTAAACTTCGCAAACAGCATTATTTACATTTAATTCGCTTAACATCCCAGGGTCCAAATAAAACACCAATTTCACCCGTCGCCCTTGGACAATCCTGGTCCATCTTTATCATGTGAAAGCTTATCCAAACGCTTGTCGCCAAAAGCGACGAAATCGTTTTAGAATGGAAAAAATCACAAATATTTATCCCAATATGGAATACTACGTCGAGAGCCTCCAGCGTTTGGATATGTTGTAGACTTCCAGTCCCATTTTAGTAAATCAGCAGTAGAGCTCAGTGAAAATGAGTATAGAGATATTAGCTGGAGAATCCAATGGCTCCAATAAATTCTAGAAAAGTACTACAAAAACACTTATTTAAAAAAAAAAACAATATTCTAATATGGCGTTTTTAATAGAAATGGGATTCTCCAATTAGCAATCATGGTGTGTAGTGGGAAGAACCAGGAAATCGACAATAAGGGATTACGAATAGGATACTTATAAAAACCTAACTTAACTAAACCTTTATTTATCTTAATTTATATATTTAAATAAATTAACATAAATATATTGTCAATTTAAAAATTCCGAATGTGATTTGAAAAAAAAAACCTTAAACTTCAATATAAAAAATATGGAAGTAGCCAGTGGTATCAAACATTTATATTAAACAACATTTCAACAGTAAAGGAGACTTGATTCACATTACAACAGGTATTTTTATCAAAAAAATATTAATAAACTAAATCTACTGTTGTTCCTTTCCTGTCCTAGTTACTCTAAATTCACCTTTAAAGAGTTTTTTAGACACTAATTCGCCATAATTCTAAATAATCCTCACCCAAGTCTGAATCCGAACTTAGTTCGCGCCTAATTATAATCCCATTGGACCACGTTAAGCAATATATGTAGGCCATTAGATTTTGCATAGGTTTATGTAGTGTTACCTTTACTTGGATTTTATATTAAAACATAGCGTAAACAACTTATTATATCGGTGTATCT
This sequence comes from Parnassius apollo, assembly GCA_907164705.1. NCBI lineage: Eukaryota > Metazoa > Arthropoda > Insecta > Lepidoptera > Papilionidae > Parnassius > Parnassius apollo. The sequence goes on along the minus strand of CAJQZP010001045.1, from coordinate 1,799,960 downwards.
CTGTGTATGTTAAATTATATTGATGTGCTTTTATTAAATATTATGAAATCATTTGTGTTTATATCGTGGCATTAATAAACATAGATGTCTGTATCTTTTTCTGATACTGTTCAATTATGAAAACATGAAAAATAATTCAGTTAAAAAAAATGCTTCTTATAACGGCTGTCATTATTTGTCTTTTGATTTTTAACGTTATTACATACATGTGCAAAAATCGAAATGATCGCATTCATGCTCAGTTTAAAATATAATATTTTGCCTATCATATAATCCTAATGCCGTGTCCAGATATAGCAAGGCAAACGTCGTGAATACCTCCATGCGAAAGAAGATGCATTACAAGAAGTTGTGCAATTTTATAAAATTAGAAAAATAATAACACTTGAAATGTATATTGCTATGCTATAAGCTAGCGTAGCCACATACGAACTCTGCACTTGACTTAAGCAAGTAGCATTTGTTTTGACTAAATTTTCATCAGCACGAAGAATGTGTAGAGAACACTTCTCTCATTTCGACAATTGTCTTGCGATGTGTGGGCACATCTTTTCGCACTTCGTATGTATATAAAAACATGTAGTACTTTAATGAAGAATTCATATTAGATATTAATAGCCATAATTGCCTGATGGTAAGTGGCCACTCCGGCCATGTACACCTGTACAAACAAAAACGGCCATAGATGCATTGTTACGTCTGAGAACTAGGATGGAATGCCTCTCGGCTTGTAGTTAATCTGGCTCTCTTAACACCTGGAACCACCAGACTGGAACACAGCAATCCAAGCAGTTCTACTTAGAGACAGGAACAGGTAACAGGGTGTGATCTACCCAGACGGAAACCCAGGCAACAGAGAAGCCCTCCACCAGAAAAAATATAAACGCGTTCTCTTTTATCCCCGGGTAATGACAGGTAACGACAACAGAGCAAACATTTGCAGCTGCCATGGTCTTTATTTTGTTTTCATAAATTGATTATTTAAAAAAATTTCAATGACCGCTTAACAAATTTAAAACATAAAAGAAGAAAATGCAGACACAGTGAGAACCATTTTATTGTCCTTGAAAAAAATCAGTCCAGTATTGAATCAGCACTTTTTATTTGCAAGTACCAATTGTTAATAGCAATTGTAAGTGCTGATATACTACGCGCTCGCGATGAAGATAAACATTGTGAGAATATCTCAAAAATAATAAAAACATTTTTTGAAGACATGTGCAGTTCGCCAACATGCATTGGGGCAGCGCAGTGGATGTTTCCTTTCCTAAACTCTTTTTCTTTTTATAGTATTGGGTGACAAACGAGCATACAATCCACCTGATGGTAAGTGAATGCTGTGGCCCATAGGCATCCACATATATCTTTAAATAAGGATTAAAATGCGAATACGTTGTCACCCCTGAGGACTAAGATGGAATGACTCGATTCCAGTAAAAAGGGTCACCGATTCTCTACACTCACCATACGAAACACAGCAGATTTACGCTGCTGTTTTACGTTTATGGGCCACAGTATCCGCTTACCATCAGATGGAATGGGAGTAACAGCAACAAAAATGCCAACGACTTAACATTTTACAGCAGTATTGGTGCAGCGCTGTTATTCTTTCAGCGCCACCGACAAAACTTTCGAGCATTCAACATGTTTCTCTCTACCATTAATAACATGAAACTACTACTTCCCAAAGGTTTAAAACGCCCGTCAGGGCATTCGCATGTTCGTCAACTCGACGGAGAAATTCCGTAGCGTGATTAATCACCTGCACACCTGGGTCAGATAAGTTTCCACACCTATGCCCTACCTGTGAAGCGTAATCTTTGTGTGGTCATCCGAGGACTCCCCAAGGGGCTCAAGACCATACACATCGTGGACGACCTCAAGGTTCAAAGTATCCCGGTCCGTGAAGTGCACAGAATTCACCATCAGACCTCTAAGAAACGTTTTTAGTCTTGTGCCTTGTCATTCTGGACCTGTCTTTGGATGGCAAGGAGATCGGTGGTAAACGATTCCACATAGGAATTGTACGAATAATATAACTCCTAGTAAAACGTATACAATTTATGAGTAGGTGGATGTAAAGGAGGCGAGAGAGGTGTGTCAGGATCATACCAAAGATAAGTTTATAGTCTCTACCTACCTCTCTAGGTAACAGACGTGAGTGTTTATGTATTTTATTTGCACAAAATGCACTCTCACTACACCTGAATCGGAAGAAAATGCCTATAGAGATTAAGTACGCCCTTTGTAACCTTTTTAATCCATTACACCCCATCAAAGTCCTGCTGAATACAGGCCTCCCCCATAGATTGCCTCAAAGGAGATACTACTATGGCACTGGTATGGCATTTTTACGTGATAGAGCCATGCTGCAGCTATATTAATTGTATAGTTGTAGCACGAATGGGTTGGCTCGACCGGGGAAGGACCACACTCTCACAGAATAGCAGCGTCAAATAGCAGCTTATTGCTGCTGTGTTTCGTATGATGAGTGTAGAGAACCGGAGAGGGTCTCCGGAACTTTTACTAGAAAAGAGGCATTCCATCTTAGTCCTCAAGGCTGACAACGCATCTTCATTTTGATTCGCAAACGAGAATATATGTAGATGTTTATGGGCCACAGCAATCGCTTACCATCAGGTGGACTGGGTGCTCGCTTGTCACCCTTTTCATATAAAAAATGCCCCGTATTAGCCACAGTTGCCACGCTTGGCGGGTGGGTTGGCTGCCGCAGTGTTTTGTTATTTTGAGTGGTTATCAGGACGATGCTGCCCATCACCCATTTTAATTTCCTTGTGTCGCCTCTGATGAGACCCACGCGACGATACGAGGTACTGGATATTTTATACCACCACAATAATAAAAAATACACTAAAGTGCAAATGAATGAACGAGGATGTAATGGTAAAAATACAATTATATATAACAATACCACAGTATTAAAAATATGCAATATTTAATAATTTCACGATGGTATTGTTCTCGCGGTATTTCAATTCCATGTTATTTACTTTACAACTGGGACGTCAGCGGTAAAAGCGCGAGGTCAGTAATTGAGTTGGCAGAGTAACAACGAGCAAAGGGTGGGGAATTATGATATTAAAAATATTTAATTTGAAATATTTAATTAATCTTCTTATTTGACATAATTCAAAATAAAGCCTCAAAAACATAATTAGATTTAACCCATAAATAAAATATACTTTCAAAGTAAAATAATGAAAAACATGTCATCACTCAATTTGTACATTTCAATATAGTGGACACTTTGAGTAGGTACCACATTAGCGAACGTTCCGTGATCTAGCCGAATATTCGGTCGAGTACAAATAGTCGTTAAAGCTACGGAATACCGAATATGAAGCGAATATTTAGCCATGTCTAGTTCAAATGCCAAGTGCCTTCAAAGCTTAAAAATTACAGCATATATATATATATATATATATATATATATATATATATATATATATATATATTATTAAAAGGAGATCATATTCCTATTCATGGTCCTAAATCGAAGCCGGATTTGAAAAAACGTAATTGGACAAGATATTATTTAGTGGAATACGCTTGGGAAGTCTTAAATATTCATTGTGGAAATTCCACCGAGGGAGTGAAGATATTCAACCAAGAAATCTGGAGTCTTAGCCCCTTAGATATTGGACTATTATTTAATTTATTTAACCCAGCACTCATTATCAGGTAGTATTTTGTGTAAATCGACTGCTAATTTATCAGGTTAGTACCAACCAAATTACTTAAAAATAATTACGTATAACTTAAAGTATTTAATCAGCTAAAATTCATTTAATATTGTTTTATATAGTTTCTAATAACCGTCAAATCATAATTAAATTAAATTATAAAGCTTAGTTAAATTATATTGACGATATTATATTTTTTTCTTTATTGGGTTTAAACTATCAAATAAGTAAGGGAATTAGTTTTCATTTCTTTATAACTGTAAACAAAATTGTATAAAACTACTTATGAATTATATTTTATAAAATATAAACTTCTTGTTTGTATAATTTATCAGGCATTTGCACTAGTCTCCCAATCCCAGTCAACATGCCAGAAGTTAAGGACCAAATTAGGAAACGAGCTAGTTACAAGGGACAAATAACTGCTTTTTAAAATTATTTAAATTCACTGAAGGTATCTTCGTTGGCTGCTACTGAGGTAAATGACTTGCAATTACGTATTGGTAGGATTGAGTCAATGTATGAACGATATGATGAGGTACAATTATCCATCGAGTGTAATACTGATAACAAAGACGACCAGATATCAGAACCAACTGAGTTTGAATCCCTTTATTTTAAATCGCTTTCTCTTGCAAAAAGAATCTTAGCAGATTGCATTAAGTCAGATGACGCAAACAGTGACGGTGGCTCTCATTCCGGCTATCATAAATTTGTTAAACTGCCCACTATTCAACTACCTAAATTTAATGGTTCTTATGATAATTGGTTAGAGTTTCATGACACGTTTATGAGCCTCATACATTCAAATGACGAGATAGTTGACATAAATAAGTTTCACTATCTGAGAGCGTCGTTGGAAGGGACCGCTGCTGTGGTAATACAGTCAATCGAATTATCGGCAGCTAATTACACCGTCGCATGGACTATATTATGTGATAGATATGATAATAAAATACTACTAATTCAAAAATCTCTGCCTACCCCTCTGGGTGACAGGCGTGAGTGTTTATGTTTTTTTTTTTTTTACTAATTCAAAATCATGTGACAGCCTTATTCAATATAGCACCAGTTAATAAAGAATTGTCTGTCAACTTAAAACGTCTCATTGATCAAATAAATAAAAATTTACGTGCATTAGAATCCCTCGGTGAGCCAACTAAACATTGGGACACACTTCTCGTTCATATTATTACTCAAAAATTAGATGCTGAGACATATCGTAAATGGGAAGAGTCTAAAAGTCGTTTGGAGAAAGATACACCTATTACGTTCGATATATTTTTGATGTTTTTAAAAAATCGAGCCGATTTAATCGAAACACTAGAAATGTCTCATTCTGCTGCTACTAACCGTTTAAATTCTTCTATAAAATATGCTCCAAACGTTAAGGCAATGCTTTCAGTTCGGGATACCGGTAATAAAAACGGTTCGGCTTTTTCCGCCAAACTGTTCCCTAAATGTAAGGGTGATCATAAGTTAAGCAGTTGTCCTCAGTTTCTTGGATTAAGTAACGATGCGCGTCTAAAGTTACTGCCAGACTATAAAGTATGTTTCAATTGTCTTAATTCAGGACATTATGCAAATCACTGCAAAAAGCCAGGGTGCAAAATATGCCACCGAAAGCATAACACTCTCGTGCACGTCGCAGATTACCAGTAAAAACCAATTACAGATATTAATACATCTAACACGAGTAGTGGTAATAATAAGCCTGTTATGCAAGGTCATTTCGAATTAACAAACACTTCGACGGGCTTACAGTCGTCATCCTTTTTTTTTTGCGCCCGAAGCAATTGAAGGGCTACCCTATACGTAGGGAGGCGGAAAATGCATTACGCATACCACGATAGCCGGTCTATCGTGGTTATGAGGGACTCACTGTCCTACCGGGGACCCTAAGTGATACCCTCTAAAAACCGCCTTTGGGGACAGGCAACCGGCTGATTAAGCTGTATTGTGCCTTATAGTGAGCGACCCTCTTTTGGGAAAAGAGGGCGCAGGCAGCTACGAGCCGCTGAGGGAGTGCCTACGAAGGCAAATTAATATTAGTTAATATAATAATTTAATTTAATTAGAGTTGGCCTGAGCCGCCAGGAGGCAGTTCAGATCGTTAGTTAGTTTATTAGGCGGGTCCGAGAGAGAGTTTCTCAGCCTGCGGACTCGATAGCGAGAGGGGGGGTGGGGCTGCATAAGTATTATTTGATTTGAGTCTGATTTGAGTTGTTTCGAATTAAATGATTTGAGTGCGACTCTGAGGCTTTGAAGAAGTTCTCAGAGAGTTTTTGGAGAAATTGTTGGATTGTGGGGAGCTCTAGGTCCCGATGAAGGTCAGCATTACGGACGTACCAAGGTGCGTTCGCAGCTCGACGACAGAAAAGGTTTTGAACTATTTGGAGTTCATTAATGATTTTAGGGTTGGCGTGGGCAAAAACGGGGCCCGCGTATGACATGACTGGTCGTATACAGACCTTATAAAGGGTACGCTTGTTTCTAAGGGACATTTTACTGTGTCGGCCCAACATACAGTTGAGCCTACTCAAATAGAACCGTGCGTGACGGGTTACTCTTTTGACGTGGGGCCTGAAAGTGAGCCCTGTGTCTAGAGTGACACCTAAATATTTGGTGGTCGTATGCCAGGGGACAGGGGTCCCTAGCATACGTATTGGTGGGGTGTTTTTAAGACGGCGTCGTTTATAATCGAAGTGAACGGCGGAGCTCTTCTCCGGGTTCACATCGATGCGCCATTTTTTGAACCAAGCTCCTAGGTCATCAACTGACTTTTGGATCTTGTTCCGTATGAAGGGTAGTGAGACACCTTTGCGGTAGATAGCAGTGTCGTCTGCGAAGAGGGAGAGATGAACACCTTTCGACGGGATGGGAATGTCGTTGGTGAACAGGATGTACAGCAGTGGAGCAAGTACTGAGCCCTGAGAGATGCCAGCCTTGATAGTTCGCTGTGATGATAGCGTGCCTTCGTGTCTAAAACGAAAGGTACGTTGTTTTAAGTAGGAGGCCACGGGACGTACTAGACGATTGGGGAGACCTATTTTGTAGAGCTTGTAGATAAGGCCTGTATGCCAGACTCTATCGAAAGCTTTAGCTATGTCGAAAAAGACCGCGATGGTCTTATGACGACGAGGATAGAAACCGCTAAGGATATATTCCACAATGCGGTGAACTTGTTGGGGACATGAGTGTTGGGCTCGGAAGCCGAATTGATGGGGAATGATAAGAGGGTCACCGTCTGTGGGAAACAGATAGCGCCTCATACGTGTTTGGATGACTCTTTCGAAGAGCTTGCCCATTGCCTTGAGGAGGCTAATGGGGCGATGACTGGAGGGGAGGTTGAGAGGCTTGCCTGGTTTGGGAATTCCAACCATAAGTGGCCTCTTTCCACGTAGTGGGAAAGTAACTTAGGTTGAAGCATGCGTTGAAGATAATAGATAAAAAGGTTAACACCTGCTCAGGAAAGTGTTTTAGGGCTTGGTTGGAGATGCCATCCGCGCCCGGAGCCTCTTTAGGCTTAATTCCTTTGATGAGGGATGAAATCTCATCTTTGGACACAGAGATAGGTTCTGAGGCCGTAGGGGGTGAGTTCCGGCGGTGGACCTCATCCTCCACTGCCTGGACGTGTGAGAGGTCGACGGGTTGAGAGCTAGGAGAGCATTGAGCGGCAATGCTATCTGCAAAGCACTCAGCCTTTTCCTCGTCCTCGAAGGCAACCGTGCCGTCGGGACGGGAGAGAGGGGGAGTGTGGGTGATAGCGTCTATGCCTAGGGCTCTGGCCATCTGATAGTACGCTGTAGGAGATGGAGAGATATTCTCCACGAGTTTACACTTTTCGAGGTCTCGAAATTCAGAGAGGCGGAAGCGGAGTTCTCGTTGAAGACGATTGGCCGCGCGCCTATATTCGGGGGTGGGATATTTTGCTGCTCTCCGGAAAGCAGCTTTTTTGGCTTTTAATAGGTTGCTAATATGTAGGGGGAAGCCCACTATTGTTAGCAACCGGGACGACCCTTTCGTTCTCTTTAAGGGAGGTTTTAATAAGGATGGAGAGTGAATCGACCGCGGTGTCGATTTTTTTCGGGACTGTCTAAGTCCGACGGTAGGGAGATGGTAGAGTCCTGTGAGTCCAGAGCTTTAGCTAGGGACTCCTTGAATCCCTTCCAATTAGTGAAGGTTTTCGTGTGTGTTGGGGGAGGTGGCTGATGGCCAAGAGTGAGGGAGACCGTTCGGTGATCGGATCCTAGATCGTCTAGTGTCTCGATTGCTCTGAGGTTGAGAGAAACTCCTTGGAGTAACGCAAAATCTAGTACATCGGGGGCGTGATCGGTGTTATCGGGAAAGTGAGTAACACCGAGGAGACTATGGACGGTAATATCAAGAGACTGCGTGATATCGAGCAGTATCCTGCCACTAGGGGACGTAGTACGGCATGTCCATTCAGTATGCTTGGAGTTAAAGTCTCCAAACATAACGACTGGATTGCCTAAAGATAAAATAGCCTCAAATCTTTTTTGAGGGGATGGGTTCCTGATAGGATGTAACAGGAGGCTATGAGGATGGACTGATGTCCAGTCATAGCTAGCCTGCATACCGTGGCTTCCATGTTGGTAAGCTGCGGAGTAGAAATGGGCGAGCAATGAAGTGTCTTCCTGTAATAGATGGCCGTTCCGCCGCCTCGGCGGTCGGGTCTGTCGTTACGAAGAAGAGAGAAGTTTTTAATAGAAAGGCCTTTAGTGTCCTTGGTTTTGAGATTAGTTTCCTGTAGGAGGAGGAAATCGGCTTCACGATTCCGAAGAAAGAGCTTAAGCTCTGGGAGGTTATTTCGCAAACCGCGAATATTAAATGATACAAGCGATAAACCCTTAGGTTTGATACGACCGTGAGATTTTGGTAGATTAATTTGCTCTGACATTGAAGTTAAGTTAATTAAGTTAACAACTTACAACGCTAACGGGAGATTATTATGTTCTGCGAGAACGAGGAGACGTTCTTGTGGGGACTTCGCAGCGCGCAGTTTGCGTGCTACTACCGTGATTTCCCTGATGTTTATATTCCTAATAGCGGAATACAGTGTATTGTAGTCATCAGCTGTGGGCTCTGACTCATGGGAGTAGGAGGTTGTCCGCGGTGGATCTGCCTTTTTGGGGCCCCAGGGAAAGACTGGAGGCTGCAAAGGCTTGGAGAAGCCCGAAGGGGGCCGAATTATGCTCTGAGTGGGGCCTAGGGGGACCCTGAGGGGGCCGAGAGAAGCCCTGGATGGGCTGAGCCGGGAATGAGCGGTCATTGACCGGCGGTGGAGCTTGCCTACTGGGGCGAGGTTGAGGTGCGCGGGGGCAGCCCCTGTAGTTAGCCGGGAGGCCTGTCTGTTTGCACAGGACACATGCGGGCGGGGATTCGGCGTCTTTGGGCCGGGGGGCACTCTTTAGTGTTGTGAGGTTCGAGGCACTTAACGCACCTGGGTGGGGCGGATAACCGAAAATGTACCAACTAGATATGTTAATTTGTCAAACTTAAAAATTTCATCTAATATTTCTCTGGCAGATCCCAATTTTCACTCACCTGCTCCGTGTTGACATGCTTATAGGTGCTGACGTCTTTTGGGACTTAATAGGAACGCAGAGATTAAAATTAGGGGACGGTCAGCCGATTCTTTGTGAAACTAGCTTAGGATGGTTAGTATCGGGTCCGATTGATTATAGATATGTAAAGAAGGGGGTCAACTCTATTAAATGTAATTTTACAAGAATCTTTCAAGATGAGGCTAGTAAAGATTTAGATGAAGATATACAAAAACAGTTAGTACGCTTCTGGCACCTCGAAGAGGTAAGCCCTGCGCCTCATTATTCAAACGAAGAAAAATTGTGCGATGAACACTTTTTAAAAAACACCACGCGACTGGCAAATGGTCGATTTTGCGTGAGGATACCCTTAAAACATAATCCTGACGTATTATGTTATTCTTGACCACGAGCTAAGAAGTGTTTACTATCGCTAGAACGCAGGTTAGCAGGTCAGTCTCAGCTCTATGAAATGTATAAAGAATTTATGTCAGAGTATGAAAGTCTGGGTCATATGGAGAAATGTGAGAATGATAATTTACCACGTAAGATGCATTTTATACCACATCACGGTGTGCTGCGGGAAAGTAGTACTACTACTAAATTAAGAGTCGTTTTCAATGCTAGCAGTCCGACTTCTTCTGGTGTTTCATTGAATAATATACAGATGGTAGGTCTCGTGATACAGGACGACCTTTTGTGCATTCTTTTACGCTTTCGGCTACACAAATACGTTCTCACATCTGATGTTGAGAAAATGTACCGGCAAATAGTCATTCATCCCGATGATCGCTATTTGCAACAAATTGTCTGGCTTGATAACTCTTCAGAACAGCTTCAAGCTTATCAACTTAACACCGTGACTTACGGCACCTCTAGTGCTCCCTTTTTTGGCAACTAGGTGCCTCCAACAATTAGGCTTAGAGTGTACCGATGAGAAGGTTGCTCAAGTGATCATTCACGATTTTTACGTTGATGACTTGCTAACGGGAGGGGATGATATTAACGAGGTTACAGATTTGCGCCGTAAAGTGACTTCCACACTTGCATCAGCTCATATGGTTTTGCGAAAGTGGAAGTCGAATGAATCTCAACTGGTTAGTGAAAATGATATTTCTTCGCTTGATTTAAATATTGGTGGCTTTGAACCGACTAAAACTTTAGGCCTTGGTTGGCAATCACATACTGACCAACTTTGTTTCCCTATAGGAGGGCTATTCGCAGGTAAAACAAAGCGTGATATGTTATCTGTGATTTTACAGATTTTTTGATCCACTAGTACTTCTATCTCCCTGTGTAATTAAGATGAAGATGCTTCTTCAACAGTTGTGGCTGCTCAAGCTGTCGTGGGATGAGCAGTTGACGCCAGAAATCAGCAAGATGTGGGCTGAGATAATAGTCGATTTACCTAAATTAAATACTCTACGTATTCCACGTCGTATTATTTGTGACTCGCCTAGTTTGTTAGAATTTCATATTTTCTCAGACGCTTCTGAGCGTGCATATGGCGCCTCTTTATATGTTCGTAGCGTTAATGATCAGGGTGAGGTTTTAATTCAAATATTGATGGCGAAAAGTCGTGTCGCGCCGCTTAAACCTATAACAATCCCAAGACTGGAACTTTGTGGTGCACTTGTTGGAGCTCGCCTTTACCAAAAGGTTGTAGCATCGCTGAGACAACAAGCTAAGCGCACTTTCTTTTGGACAGATTCGTCCATCGTGTTAGGATGGTTAAAGGTGTTACCTAGCAAGCTACAACCCTTTGTTAGAAATAGGGTTTCTGAAATATATGGAGGCATGTCCCAACAGAGTGTAATCCAGCCGATCATATTTCTCGCGGTGTAAGTTGTAAGGATATTTCATCCATGAGTAAGTGGTGGTCAGGACTTGAATTTTTAAAGAAAGAGGTCTCTCACTGGCCTGCAAATTTCTTAAGTATTAATCACGAATTGCCTGAGATTAAATCGTCAAATGTTATCCTCCACGGAATACTTTATTCTAACAACAATGAAGATTTAGGGGGTAATAAATTAATTGAATTTAAACGCTTTTCTAATATATACTAGATTAAATCGTGCTTATGTGCTGCGTTTTATTAATAATTGTAGAAAGCAATCCGTTCACGGTCCTCTTAGCAATCAAGAGTTGCAAACCGCATTCAATGTTATTATAAGCATATCTCAGAGTGAATCATTTGAGGAGTACACCATGTTAATTAAAAATAAAAGCTTACCCACAAAAAAGTCCGTTACATAAATTTAATGTATTTCTCGATGATAATAAAATAATGCGTGTTGGAGGGCGTCTTGAAAATTCCGATTACTGTTATGAGAAAAAACATCCCATACTTATACAGTCCACTCATTATTTTACCAAATTGCTCTTCAATTATGAGCACATAAGGTTAATGCACGCAGGACCACAGCTAATGTTGGCCACTATAAGAGAGATGTACTGGCCGATTAGAGGTCGTAATTTGGCCAGATCTTGTTATCGACAATATGTAAGATGCAATAGAATGAAAGGAAAAACAATCTCTCCAATAATGGGCAACCTACCACACCAACGCATCCTTTCTGGTTTTCCATTTCAGAATATTGGACTAGACTATGCGGAACCAATTCAATCTGTTTCTCGCCATGGCCGTGGTTGTAAAATTGTAAAGGTGTATATAGCTATTTTTATTTGCTTCGCGACTTAGTCAATTCATCTTGAATTAGTGGGTTTGTACGAGCAAGTACATGATATTTCAACAGTTTAGAAAATAATGCTGATATCGCGCCTGCGCGCGCGACACGTTCACTATAATTACATTTTTTATTCATAAGTATTTTCAGTACAATAAACGCTCTCTACGGAAACGGACACAGTTTTAATTACCACATCCCGTAACGTAGAAGATACAACCTACATTAATATACTACATATCAATTATATGTAGAGGGTCACAACTCACAAAATACCCCCTACATTTTGGTCCTTCGAGCTTTCGACGTGAACTAAGACTTGCATATTACGTCTACAATAGTTCAACAGTAAAGTGTAGTACGGAAAAAAAAAAAGAGTAATTCGTGATTCTATCTGTAGTGTCACTTTGGTTGCTGGCCTCCCACAAGCGGGTCTCACCAGCTTGATTGAGGTGCATACTACGGTAAGAGTCGCAGTCACACGTATCTGAAACCAACTATTTACAACATCGTTCTTAAACCATGGAGAACCTACTTCAACAGCAGAGAACAATCATTGAATCTATCCTTAAAATTGAGGCTAACTTCAAAAAGGATTCTGATTCACGTAAGTCAGGAACATACATACAGAAAAGGTTGGATGCTTTGAATGCTCAATGGGAGGTGTTCAACATGAATCATGGTGTTCTAAAAAAAACAGACAGCGACTTGGATGACGACTATTTCATCAATGATACCTACACCACCACAAAGAAGCGGTACGAAGCGATTCGTGACATGCTGACGAACTACGAGGTGAAAACTGCGGAAACTGGAGTACCATCAAGGTCTGATGAGTTCATTAGCCAACAACGCACTAATTTCCGGGCGCTCTCTAGGGTGATTAAAAACATCAACACCAAAGAGTTGACAGAAAAGTGGGAAATTTGTGACAAACTGAATTCGCTGCAGTCTCGCTGGAAACTGATCGACGAGCTCCACTGGCAAATCGATAACCTGACTTCTGGCGGTGATGTAGGCTACGAAGAAGAGTTTTCTGCATACGAAACCTTGTACGAAACTACAAAAAGGGATTTGAATCGTAAGCTTAACTCAGTATCTCAACAGCATCAGCAAGTGCCTACAATTGAGATTCCTTCTTTTTCTGGTAATTATACCCAGTGGCCTACATTCATGGACCTCTACTGTGAAGCCATCCACAACAATGTCATGTTGACAAAAACGCAAAAGATGCAGCACCTCAAGGGCAAACTTAAAGGCGAGGCGGAGCGCATCGTACAGCATCTTACAGTATCAGCTGATAATTACGACACCTGTTGGGAGATACTCACCCATAGGTACAACAACCGACAACTTTTGTTTACAAAACATATACAAACCCTTATGGGACAACCGGCGTTGCAAACACAGAATGCATACGAGCTGAAGAAGCTACATGACACAAGTGTCGAGACCATACATGCTATTCACAATCTGGGCATCGACACAACGACTTGGGATCCGATCCTGGTGCACATTCTCACTGGCAAATTGGACTCCGACACGTATGCAGCCTACATGGAGATCAGAAAGGCTCCGAGAGAGCTACCTTCCTTGGATGAGCTGATAAACTTCTTGGAAAACAAGTTTACTGCGCTTGAACCTGTTCAAAAGAAGAGACAGACACCTAACAAGTCAAACAATTCGACCAACAAGGAGGCAACAGCTCAATTTAAGAAGGACTTTAACAACACCAACAGGCGCAGTTTTCTTCGAGCATATCATACAAGCACAGACAAAAATTGCCCGCTGTGTAAAAAACAATCATATTTTACTCTACTGCAAGTCGTTTCAAGACATGTCACCGGAAGACAAAATGAGGTCAATTTCGCAACTACATATTTGTCGCAATTGCCTGTACTTACACAACGACAATAAATGCAACTCCAACAAAAGATGCCGCGTGTGCAAAGAAGCACACCACACAACATTGCACGATATTTACCGCAAAGTTGAAATCGCGGTCTCAAATAACGTTATACCTAGCAACAAGCCACATACGTCACAGCAAAAGGCAAACCACGTGTCTGGAAATTATAACGAAGTCCTACTAGCGACCGTTCAATTAAAGGTGATGGCAGCTGATGGATCGACTGTTCAATTGCGATGCCTTCTCGACCAAGGATCACAGATAAATCTAATAACTGAAGATGCTGCGCAACGGCTGGGACTGCAAAGACAAAATCGAAACGCCACAGTCTCAGGCATAGGGACGTCAGCACATCATAGCAACGGAACCGTACGGTTAGACTGTGAGTCTTTGTACGGAGGCCATTCATTTACAATCGAAGCCATGGTAATGGCCAACATGCTCAGCAACCTGCCTAATTACACCTTCGAAAAACAAGACTGGCCACATATTCAGAACATACAACTGGCGGATCCCGACTTCAACATCTCGAGACCAGTGGACGTTCTGTTAGACGCTGGAGTGTATGCTGACATAGTAATGAGTGGTATGCTACGAGGACCCTCACACAGCACCCATGGCTCAACAGACAAAAGTGGGCTGGGTACTGCTGGGCAATATCAAAACCTTCAACTGCCACGTGCTCATTAATCTTGACGATGTATCTCGATTTTGGGAGATGGAGGAGATAACCGAAACCAATCACAATCTAACATCAGAGGAAGAATACTGTGAATCTATTTATTCAACCACAACAACAAGAAAAGAAGACGGACGATATGCAGTCAGACTTCCAATGAAAATAAACTACGAACAAACCTTGGGCACTTCTAAGCCACAGGCAATCGCACAATTTCGGCAGTTAGAAAAACGATTGGCCAAACAGGAAACATTTTCTACGTCATACAAGAAGTTTATTGACGAATATCTACAACTCGGCCACATGAAGCCATGCACTGAACACCATAAGCCAAGCTACTTCTTACCTCATCACGGCGTACAAAAGCTGGACTCAACAACTACAAAATTGCGCGTAGTCTTTAATGCCTCTGCCAAGACAAGTACAGGACAAAGCTTGAACGATCTCATGGAGTGCGGGCCTAACCTCCAACAAGACCTACAATCTATGATTCTACGTTGGCGAGCCTTTCAATACGTCTACACTGCAGACATTGAGAAGTTTTACCGTCAAGTACTGATACACGATGAAGATCAACACCTGCAAAAAATTGTATGGCGTGACTCTGCTACAGATCTCATCAAAGAATACCAACTGTGCACTGTAACATATGGTACCAAAGCTGCACCATTTTTGGCAATGCGCACCATAATACAACTCGTAATGGACGATGGACACCGCTATCCTTTCGCGGCAGAGATCCTTACTCACCACACGCTCAAAACCAATTGATTGACCTGTTAAAAGGCGGTGGGTTCAATCTTCGCAAATGGGCTAGTAACCACCCCAGATTGCTTCAAACTTTACCTGAACATCTCATAAGCCAGAATATGTTTGACTTCAAGGACGCAGAGAGTAACAAAACATTCGGCTTAACCTGGAATCCGCACACTGATCAGTTTACATTCAAGGCGCCACTTAGTAACACACGTGACGTCACAACGAAGCGGACATTGCTCTCTGATCTATCAAAATTATATGACCCACTTGGTTGGCTGTCTCCGGTAAAAATGAAGGCAAAACTCATATTTCAACAAGCTTTGCTTGCTTCAAAAAATTTGTATGAACCTCTTCCGGAATACATACAACAAGAGTGGAGAACATTTCAACAAGAATTGCCCACTATCAATACCATCGCTTTACAACGCTGGATTGGTAACACTAAACAGCCCATCGAGTTACACGGATTCAGTGACGCCTCCGAGAAAGCCTACGGCTGCGTTATCTACTGTAAATCTATTAGTGAAGAAGGGCAACAAATTATCACGCTGGTGGCGGGAAAAACTAAGCTCGCACCATTAAGAAAACCCCCGTCTTTACCACGGCTTGAACTATGCGGTGCCCTACTACTGTCTCGACTTATGAAAAAGGTCATAGAGTCAATAAACTCACAGATTGTAACAATACATGGTTGGACAGATTCTATGATCGTGATGGGTTGGTTACAAGGGGGGCCTTCAAGATGGACTACATTTGTGGCTAATCGCGTAACACAGATCACTGTCATCATGCCATCGGGATGCTGGAGGCACGTCAAGTCTGAATATAACCCAGCAGATTGTGCCAGCAGAGGCCTAACTCCACTACAACTGGCGAATCATCATTTATGGTGGGGACCTATTTGGCTAAAAGACAACGATCTCCCACTTCAAGACCAATTCCACACAACTGTTGAAGAGAAAAAGGTCAAACAAGTTTGCGTGTCACAAAGGTCGATGCCATTAATCGGAGAACTTTTAAACAAACACAGCTGTATGGCACGCGTAACTCGAATCCTAAGTTGGATACTTCGGTTCATAAACAATGCACGTGACGTCAACAATGCCATGCGGTCATCGTACTTAGCAACGAGTGACCTGCAGAACGCACATAATGCAATTATCAAGGCTATACAAACTAATCATTTCGCCGACGACATTGCACAACTCAATAAACATCATAAAGTGCGAATAACAAGCAGCATTTTAAACTTAAATCCATTCCTGGACAAACACGAAATCTTACGTGTAGGAGGACGTCTGGAAAATGCCAACTTAAGTCAAGAACAAAAACATCCAATTATCTTACCTTACAATGACAGGTTAACGGAGTTACTGATCGACCAAGCGCACAAGAGGACCCTGCATGGTGGAGCCAGACTAACTCTATCATATCTACGCAACAGATATTGGATTATCAGCGGTTTGAGAGCAGTGAAAAAACGACTTATACGGTGCATCACGTGTCATCGCTTCAAAACTATCAACAACAACCAACTTATGGGTGATTTACCTCCTCCACGCGTCACACCATCAAGGCCTTTCACACACACCGGTGTAGATTTCACTGGGCATGTGGAGGTAAAGGCTAACAAGGGCAGAGGAATAAAGACAATGAAGGCCTACGTAGCTGTATTTGTGTGTCTGTGCACAAAAGCTCTTCACCTCGAACTTGTCTCCGATCTCAGCACAGTGGCTTTTCTGAACGCCTTGAAACGAATGTGTGCCCGCCGAGGAAAGCCCCGTCACATCTACAGCGACAACGGCACCAATTTCGTGGGCGCAGCAAGAGCATTGGAAAAACAACGAAAGGAGGCATTACAATGCTACATAAACAATGACGTCATAACTAACATGTCAGAGTGGGGCATTGAATGGCATTTTAACGCCCCTTCCTGGCCTACTGCTGGTGGACTCTACGAAGCTGCAGTAAAAAGCCTGAAACATCACCTCAAACGAGTACTTGGGGATCAAAAACTTACGTTCGAGGAATTTTCTACACTGTTGGCGCAGATTGAAGGATGTCTCAACTCTCGCCCCCTGGTGGCGTTGTCAGAGAATATCGAAGACCTTGACTGCTTGACACCTGCTCACTTCCTAATCGGCGAGCCTTCTCTAGAATCACCACTATCCGCTGAGGGTAATGACATGACCTTCTCTACAAGATGGCAACTTACGGAGAAAATGTACAAGGACTTCTGGAGAAGGTGGTCTACTGACTATCTTCAAACTCTACAAACTCGAAGCAAATGGCACTTCCCTACTAAAAACTTAGAAGTTGGGGACGTCGTTATCGTCAGAGAAGACAACATTCCTCCTGCCAAATGGATCCTGGGACGGGTGTTGGAGACTCACCCAGGTGCGGACGGCCGGGTACGAGTCGTCACACTGAAAACTAAAACAAGTAATATGAAGCGACCGATTACAAAATTGTCACGCCTTCCGTTGGATCCGTCATCTTATACAACTGCATCTGCTGACGTTGACACTACGAAGCCTGCAATAAATACACAAAGAAAACGAAGAAACAACAACGGCAAAAAACACTTCAACAACCTTTTTTTGTACGTTACTACTTATATTTTCGATGTGTGTTGGACCTACTACGCAACAAATGATCAACATAACAAGGCTTAGCAGTTCAAGAGTCGTTTATTTTGACAAGGTGTCTGATGTGCAGATTATTCAAGATAAGTGGAAAATGGTTGTATACTACAACATGACGACATATTGGCGGAGTTTGGACAACATACAAAACTATGTCAACCATTTGAACACATTATGCAAGAAGGAAGCAGCCTATCTTACAATGTCATCCCAGTTTCAACACGAACTTAACGAAATTCAACACTATAACGATATCTTACGATCAGAACATGGACCGTCTCGAAGAAAAAGAGGACTAGTGAATGGAATAGGATACCTAGCAAACTCCCTTTTTGGTACTCTGGATGAGAGATTTGCCAATCAGTACGTGAAGGATATCAACATAATCCAGTCAAACGAAAATCATCTATTGAATCTCTACAAAAATCACACATCGATCATCGAAAGTGAATATAATCTTCTAAAAAGAAACGAGGAAGTAATGAACACACAATTTCGTATCATCGACAATCATCTCGCTGAAACGGAAAAACGCATACAAATCAGCCATGACAATGCTATGTACATAACAGCTACCGCTCTG
The DNA here is from genome assembly GCA_907164705.1 of Parnassius apollo. Classification (NCBI taxonomy): domain Eukaryota; kingdom Metazoa; phylum Arthropoda; class Insecta; order Lepidoptera; family Papilionidae; genus Parnassius; species Parnassius apollo. Next base: position 1,781,427 of record CAJQZP010001045.1, on the reverse strand, counting down.
GCCGTGAACTTGATCATTTCAAACATACGACAAATACAACAGCAACTCCTAGACCTAGTAACTGACGTGAAGGACGGGAGAGTTGACACCCATCTCATCAAGCCCAACCAATTTGAAGATCAGCTCAACATCATCTCCGGTCATTTACCAAGCGAGTTATCGCTACCCTGTGTGAACACACGCCATTGCACGCGAAGCCTATACAAGCTGGCGCGAGTGCACGTGCGCTTAACAAGTGCATACATAATATTCGAAGTGAAGCTACCGCTAATAAACAACGAACAATATGAACTTAACCACATCATTCCTATTCCGCAAATAACTGGACACACAGAGAAAACTATAGTACTCACCTCTGAATACCTTGCTGTAAACCTAAAAGGGGACATGATAATACCCTTAGAAAACCGAGATGTATCATCATGCTTAAATCTGCAAGAAAACAAAATGTTATGTGCTATCAATCAACCTATTTACAACATTAAGGTAGCCGATACATTATGTGAAGCGCAAATATTAAACAATGGCGACTCATCAACATGCCGCACAAGAGTATTGGATTGCAACGACAGGTGGGTGCGATTACACAATCGTGGCGCGTGGCTGTTCTCCTGTTGCGAAGACTGCACGATGCGCATTTTCTGCCCAGCTGGAGTGTGGTCACAGCACTTACACGGCACGGGGATTATGTTACTCGGACTTGGGTGTATGCTCAAGGGAGAAAGCTTCATCATTCATGCTCGCAACGACTATCACAGCGAGTTGAAACTAACAGGCAGTGAAGAAAGAATGTACATGCGTGAATCAAGCCTGAACCACATACTGACAGACTTTAATCATACATTTGGACCTGAAGATCATAAAGACGCCTTACAAGAGCTGAAAAACAACATTGATAAGGTCAAGGAACAGCAACAAACACTGAGTGTACAATCACTCACACATGACATACACAACTATGTGTTGTACACCGTAGTCGGATTTATTATTGTAGCCTTCATTGCATGGGGGACATTCCGGCTGAAAAGAAGATGTCAAGGCTGCAGCGTGAATCTTCGCGACAAGCCAGACCCCAACAATGTCGAGCAGCCAACCCAAGGACACTCATCGGAGCATGGGGTCTCGGACATCGATAGTGTGGATGCGGTGATCGCAACGGCTGCCCGTAAACTCAATAGGGGTTCATCGCCTTAAACTTTCTTCTTGTTTATAAAATTGGCAAGATGTACGAGCAAGTACATGATATTTCAACAGTTTAGAAAATAATGCTGATATCGCGCCTGCGCGCGCGACACGTTCACTATAATTACATTTTTTATTCATAAGTATTTTCAGTACAATAAACGCTCTCTACGGAAACGGACACAGTTTTAATTACCACATCCCGTAACGTAGAAGATACAACCTACATTAATATACTACATATCAATTATATGTAGAGGGTCACAACTCACAAAATACCCCCTACAGGGTTATTTAACTAGCAATACCTTTATATTAGCTTTGCGCAAATTTATGTCAAGAAGAGGGAAACCTCTTAATATTTATTCGGATAATGGTACCTCCTTTGTAGGCGCATACAATGACATTTCAAAATTTATTAAGACGTATTGTAATTCTTTATCTGAGGTAATGGCAAATGAAGGAATTAATTTCCATTTTATACCGCCTTATTCTCCCCATTTTGCTGGGCTTGCGGATGCTGGTGTCAAATGCATTAAATATCATTTAGTTATAGTGCTGGGCAATTGTAATTTGACTTACGAGGAACTAAATACCACATTAATACAAATTGAGGTTATACTTAACTCCAGACCACTCACACCTTTGTCAACGAATCCTGAAGACTTGCTACCACTAACGCCCGGTCATTTTTTGATTGGACGCCCCTTGACTTCCTTGCCGACACCAGACTATAAAGATCATTCCGTAAGCTCTTTAACCCGATTTCAACGAATAGAACAATTATGTCAACATTTTTGGGCTAGATACAAAAAATATAAATCAGAGCTTCAACTGCGGATGAAATGGCGTTCCTGTAAAGGATCTTTGAAGTTAAATTCACTGGGACTCCTAAAAGAGGAGAATTCACAGCCATTAAAGTGGAAGATGGGTCGCATCGTCGCAGTCCATCCAGGCTCGGACGGCGTATCAAGGGTGGCGGATATTAAAACATCGACTGGTATAGTTCGCCGATCATTTAGCAAAATTTATCCGCTTCCTGAACCTGAAGAATCTGGTTGAAAGGTAGACTTTCAACGCCGGGGGGCATGTTGAAGCGCCTGTCAAATTATATTAGCAGTTTTAATGCCAATATTAGTTCGTAAGCCGTGTATGTTTTTTATATATATATATATATATATATATATATATATATATATATATATATATATATATATATATATATATATGTATAGGTTATGTTTTTAAAACAAAATACAGTTGTATCTGTCGTCGTTTGTAAAAAATTAGAAATAAAAGGGATTGAGCAAATTACTGCATTTTATTATTAAAAGGAGATCATAATCCTATTCAGTGGTATTGTTATATATAATTGTATTTTTACCATTACATCCTCGTTCATTCATTTGCACTTTAGTGTATTTTTTATTATTGTGGTGGTATAAAATATCCAGTACCTCGTATCGTCGCGTGGGTCTCATCAGAGGCGACACAAGGAAAGTAAAACGGGTGATGGGCAGCAGCATCGTCCTGATAACCACTCAAAATAACAAAACACTGCGGCAGCCAACCCACCCGCCAAGCGTGGCAACTGTGGCTAATACGGGGCATTTTTTATATGAAAAGGGTGACAAGCGAGCACCCAGTCCACCTGATGGTAAGCGATTGCTGTGGCCCATAAACACCTACATATATCCTGGTTTGCGAATCAAAATGAAGATGCGTTGTCAGCCTTGAGGACTAAGATGGAATGCCTCTTTTCCAGTAAAAGTTCCGGAGACCCTCTCCGGTTCTCTACACTCATCATACGAAACACAGCAGCAATAAGCTGCTATTTGACGCTGGTATTCTGTGAGAGCGTGGTCCTTCCCCGGTCGAGCCAACCCATTCGTGCTACAACTATACAATTAATATAGCTGCAGCATGGCTCTATCACGTAAAAATGCCATACCAGTGCCATAGTAGTATCTCCTTTGAGGCAATCTATGGGGGAGGCCTGTATTCAGCAGGACTTTGATGGGGTGTAATGGATTATAAAGGTTACAAAGGGCGTACTTAATCTCTATAGGCATTCTCTTCCGATTCAGGTGTAGTGAGATAATATAATAGGTGCATTTTGTGCAAATAAAATACATAAACACTCACGTCTGTTACCTAGAGAGGTAGGTAGAGACTATAAACTTATCTTTGGTATGATCCTGACACACCTCTCTCGCCTCCTTTACATCCACCTACTCATAAATTGTATACGTTTTACTAGGAGTTCTATTCTTCGTACAATTCCTATGTGGAATCGTTTACCACCGATCTCCTTGCCATCCAAAGACTGGTCCAGAATGACAAGGCACAAGACTAAATACGTTTCTTAGCGGTCTTATGGTGAATTCTGTGCACTTCACGGACCGGGATACTTTGAACCTTGAGGTCGTCCACGATATGTATAGTCTCGAGCCCCTCGGGGAGTCCGCGGATGACCACACAAAGATTACGCTCCACAGGGAAGGCAGAGGTGTGGAAACTGATCTGACCCAGGTGTGCAGGTGATTAATCACGCTGCGGAATTTCTCCGTCGAGTTGACGAACATGCGAATGCCCTGACGGGCGTTTTAAACTTTTGGGAAGTAGTAGTTTTATGTTATTAATGGTAGAGAAAAACCTGTTGAATGCTCGTAAGTTTTGTCGGTGGCGCTGAAAGAATAACAGCGCTGCACCAATACTGCTGTAAAATGTTAAGTCTTTGGCATTTTTGTTGCTGTTACTCCCGTTCCATCTGATGGTAAGCGGATACTGTGGCCCATAAACGTAAAACAGCAGCGTAAATCTGCTGTGTTTCGTATGGTGAGTGTAGAGAATCGGTGACCCTTTTTACTGGAATCGACTCATTCCATCTTAGTCCTCAGGGGTGACAACGTATTTGCATTTTAATCCTTAGTTAAAGATATATGTGGATGTCTATGGGCCACAGCATTCACTTACCATCAGGTGGATTGTATGCTCGTTTGTCACCCAATACTATAAAAAGAAAAAGAGTTTAGGAAAGGAAACATCCGCTGCGCTGTCCCAATGCATGTTGGCGAACTGCACATGTGTTCAAAAAATGTTTTTCTTATTTTTGAGACATTCTCACAATGTTTATCTTCATCGCGAGCGCGTAGTATATCAGCACTTACAATTGCAATTAACAATTGGTACTTGCAAATAAAAAGTGCTGCTTCAAAACTGCACCGATTTTTTTCAAGGACAATAAAATGATTCTCACTGTGTCTGCATTTTCTTCTTTTATATTTTAAATTTGTTAAGCGGTCATTGGAATTTTTTTAAATAATCAATTTATGAAAACAAAATAAAGAACATGGCTGCTGAAAATGTTTGCTCTGTTGTCATTACCCGTCATTATCCGGGGATAAAAGAGAACGCGTTTATATTTTTTCTGGTGGTAGGGCTTCTCTGTTGCCTGGGTTTCCGTCTGGGTAGGTCACACTCTGTTACCTGTTCCTGTCACTAAGTAGAACTACTTGGATTGCTGTGTTCCAGTCTGGTGGTTCCAGGTGTTAAGAGAGCCAGATTAACTACAAGCCGAGGGGCATTCCATTCTCGTCCTCAGACGTAACAATGCATCTATGGCCTTTTTTGTTTGAAGTTGACTACAGGTGTCCATGGCCGGAGTGGCCACTTACCATCAGGTAGACATTAAGTTCCTTTGTCACTTTAGCTTTATAAAAAACTAAAAAGGACTTAACGTTGCCCAAGTATAATGTGTGATCGCTCATTAAGTCTTACGTAGGGTTGTCTCGATGGTCTAGTGGTTGGTTACTGATTATAAGGTCCTGGGTTCAAATCCCGGGTTAGGCCAAAGTCAGTTATTGGGTTTTTCTCTCAAGAAATTCAGAGTAGGAAGGCACGTAAAGTCATAGATCCTGCGCCTGATCTCTCGGACTGTAAGAGTGAGGGAATAGGAGTGCACTTGTGCTTGCGCAACACACTCGGGCACTATAATCCTGTTCTGAGAAGACGGCTAATCTTCGTTAAGATTGGCCGCCGTGACCGAAATTCGGTCTGGAAGACATTAATACGTATGTGGTCACGTAACCAATGCTGTGTATTCCCATGCGCATTCTATGTATATTTCTTTTCATTCATTCATTCTATGTATGTATATTATATATATCATTTTTTATAGTATCGGTATATCTAGGATCTTTCGAATAAAACAACAATATTATTATAATGTTTTATATAAGAAACATCAGAATATATGTCAAAACTTTACATTTAAAAATACACAAATCATTAATATTACGCTGAAAAATCCAAAAAACAAATGTAAAATAAGACAAAACCGCTCAAAACACAGAGTACTACTGAACCTCTGTGGTGTATTGTGCGACAAATGTATTAAAAGTGTATATAGTTAGATATGTTATTACAGATTTACTCAAAATGATATTCTGGTATGTGCAGTCCATTTGCAATTATGGCTATTAATATCTAATATGAATTCTTCATTAAAGTACTACATGTTTTATATACATACGAAGTGCGAAAAGATGTGCCCACACATCGCAAGGCAATTGTCGAAATGAGAGAATTGTTCTCTACACATTCTTTGTGCTGATGTAAATATAGTCAAAACAAATGCTACTTGCTTAAGTCAAGTGCAGAGTTCGTATGTGGCTACGCTAGCTTATAGCATACATTTCAAGTGTTATTATTTATTATTTTTCTAATTTTATAAAATTACACATCTTCTTGTAATGCATCTTCTTTCGCATGGAGGTATTCACGACGCTTGCCTTGCTATATCTGGACAAGGCATTAGGATTATATGATAGGCAAAATATTATATTTTAAACTGAGCATGAATGCGATCATTTCGATTTTTGCACATGTATGTTATAAAGTTAAAAATCAAAAGACAAAATAATGACAGCCGTTATAAGAAGCATTTTTAACTAAATTATTTTTCATGTTTTCATAATTGAACAGTATCAGAAAGGATACAAACATCTATGTTTACTAATGTCACGATATAAACACAAATGATTTCATAATATTTAATAAAAGCACATCAATATAATTTAACATACACAGAGATACACCGATATAATAAATTGTTTACGCTATGTTTTAATATAAAATCCAAGTATTTAGGTAACACTACATAAACCTATGCAAAATCTAATGGCATACATATATTGCTTAACGTGGTCCAATGGGATTATAATTAGGCGCGAACTAAGTTCGGATTCAGACTTGGGTGAGGATTATTTAGAATTATGGCGAATTAGTGTCTAAAAAAGTCTTTAAAGGTGAATTTAGAGTAACTAGGACAGGAAAGGAACAGCAGTAGATTTAGTTTATTTATATTTTTTTGATAAAAATAACTGTTGTAATGTGAATCAAGTCTCCTTTATTATTGAAATGTTGTTTAATATAAATGTTTGATAACACTGGCTACTTCCATTTTTTTATATTGAAGTTTAAGGTTTTTTTTTCAAATCACATTCAGAATTTTTAAATTGACAATATATTTGTGTTAATTTATTTAAATATATAAATTAAGATAAATAATGGTTTAGTTAAGTTAGGTTTTTATAAGTATCCTATTCGTAATCCCTTATTGTCGATTTCCTGGTTCTTCCCACTACACACCATGATTGCTAATTGGAGAATCCAATTTCTGTTAAAAACGCCATATTTGAATATTGCATTTTTTTAAATGTTTTTATAATACTTTTCTAGCATTTATTGGAGCCATTGGATTCTCCAGCTAATATCTCTATACTCATTGTCACTGAGCTCTACTGCTGATTTACTAAAATGGGACTGGAAGTCTACAACATATCCAAACGCTGGAGGCTCTCGATGTAGTGTTCCATATTGGGATAAATATTTGTGATTTTTTCCATTCTTAAACTATTTTGACGCTTTTGGCGACAAGCGTTTGGATAAGCTTTCACATGATAAAGATGGACCAGGATTGTCCAAGGGCGATGGTGAAATTGGTGTTTTATTTGGACCCTGGGATATCAAGCGAATTAAATGTAAATTATGATGTTTGCGAAGTTTACACGCTTCGAATATTTAATTTCAAGATCATAATAAACGGTAAATATATTACTCGTATATCTAATCGTAACACACATGATTATCTGTTACATATATTTTATACATTGCAGAAGCAAAGGTAGGCGCATACAATTAAATTAACAAGTATTTGAAGCTGGCCACACTGACCTATATATCTGTATATATTACCACACTGGACTTGTTTCCAATACAAATGACAGCTAATTTTGTGTGCCAGTTTTAGACGCCACCAGCGAGTGTCCCTAGAACTAATTTTGACGCAAAGAACTAATTCCGAGTTAAATTGAACAACTTTAATAATTGATTTTTAAGTGGAATTTTAAGCTCATTTGTGTAAGCTCGAATTCCTAAACATGAGGAAATGTGTATTTTGCAAACCTCTCTACAAGAACGTTAGCAAACATCGTTTTACAGGTATGTGCATTTAGTTATTGTTTTACTTCAAAATTGGTGTGAAATGATATGTTAAACATAAGATTGTATTCAAAAATTTGTATTGCAATACAATCTTAAAAATAAATTAGTGATTTTCGGCCGAAATTATAAAATTTTTGTATGTTTTGTTTTGGATTTGTAAGTTCCATAGACACTAGTATCTATCTACAGCGCCGAGCGCCAAAATGGCGTTAACCAAATAGGCACAAAATAATTTGGCAGCAGCCAGTCCAGTGGTATTACACAGCTCAATGAAGCTGACGAACAAATAAAGATAGACACAACACTGCGTACATCACAATAAATACCGATGTCATCCTGAACTTATTGTATGAAGACGCACATAGTCACACATCTGCATTTAAAATCATTAAAAAATTGTATTTATAGGTGCATATTATGTGGGTCTAGAAGGGAAGATAGCAATAAAAAAATAAAGAAGAAAAGTGCTTGAATGTGTGTCAAAAATTGAGTATGGTCCTTAAACCATCTCACCACTTGAAATGTAAGTAGTGTTCTGTCTCTTTCTTTGATATTCCGAGCGTAAGTAATGATGGCTCTGTCATATTTGGTAAGCAACGTACCTGTTATTGTTAATACTAACCTTGTTGATAATAATATTGGTGGTGATATCGTAAATGATATCTTATGTTGGTATTTAACACAATGTAATAAAATTCACTAACATGAAGACGATTTACTCGTTTTGACGGTTTGTCAAGAAGAACTTCATCATGTAATTTATTAAGAATTACTTAAATCTACTGAATGTATGCGCCTAACTTATCATTTTTTCTAATTCTTGAATTTTTTAACATATACTAAAATACAGATATAACATCAAAATGGTGTAAGTTAAAATTACACATGATATAATCTAATGTACGAAATATCTAATTCAATATCAATAATAATATTATGTATATAAACACTAATATTCTACTCTACCCGCATACGATATATAAAATGATACTACTAAATAAATAAGGCAGATGGATCTTACGGAGGGATCAAATAATTATATACCTACTGATTAAATATCAGGCACTGAAATTGAAAATATTCCGCGTGAAATCATTCCTTACTCTAAAGATCTTACGTTCAAGCAATTTTGATTTGGGCCATATTAAAAAAAATTACGAAACTACAAAACATCTAAATAACTACAAAAATCTGCCAACCGATTGATTGGAGGAACGTGTTAAATACTTTGTAGTTTTGACGAACTATTATTTTTTGGATGGATTTAATTCTTTCATAATTGTTTTTTGAAATGCGTCTTGATCCTTTTGATTGAAGCTCTTTACTTTTCACAATTATTAGTTTTTCGTAAGAATAATTACGGATTCTATATTTAAATTTCCTAAATTTTTCGTTTCCTTTTCCATTAAATTAAACTAAGTCTAATTCGTTTAGCTCAATTTTTAAGCTGTGGACCCAATTGTTATAAAGGAAAATAACTTTAAAAATGATTAATTTACATGTAAGATTTTTGTGTACAGGTAATATTTTCAATAGGTTTGTATACCGTAAATTAGCTTTAAGAAATTGTATCTCTAATCGACTTTTGAGGGTAAAAGAACAGTACTGTCTATCACAATGTTTGTCAATTCAAAGTTCTTCGTTGAATATTGAACAATACGTACGGAAAAAATCTATACCGTAACTCAAAAAGGCGATTGAAACAGCACATTCAATAATAAAATAACGTCATTAGTAATAAGGAAACGTTTCGTGTATAATAAAGAATAGGTTATAATTAGTAACTTTATCTGTAAGAAATTTGTGTCATTTTATCAACGGATTCATTCTACATGTTTTTTTAAGTAAAAAGTTATTACCATAAAAAAAACTAAAAACTTGCGGTCCCACTCCTTGTGGTAAAGTACCATGAACACTGTCTGTACAAATAATTAAATCTCTTTGTCTCTACTTTAGGGAAAGCTCATATTAAGCTGTTGCGGATTATTCACCGGCTGATATAATAGAGTTGAGTATATTAAAATTAATACTTATTAATGTAATACTCCAACTATTACGCTACTATAATCTATAAATGGTGTTATATAAACATTAATGAGACACGGTGGGATCACATTTACTTAAAGTAACTATATTATATCTACTAATACTTGTTTAGTTTTTAACGTTAGTTGGTATTTATTCGGAATATTTTTTCTAAAGAAACATTTTATGGTAACTAGTTATAAAGCCAAAGTTTTAACACATTTTTTATTTATTTTTTTCAAAATAAATTTTATTGTTCCATTACCTTTTATATTTTTTTTTAAATCTTGGGATCAAAAATGGTAAATTAAGTATTCTAAATTTAAAAGTTGTTAGATTTTTTTGCACTCTTTAAATTAAATGTGACCAATTCTGACAGTTAACAGTTATTTTTCAAGTACTCGTGGATATCTACATTTTCCAAACGTCGTATGAAGTGTTTTAAAGACAATGAAAATTATTACGTATTTAATTTAGTACCATTTTGTTTAAAATATTCGTGTTGATTGTTTTATAACATATTTTTAAAAGTATCTTTTGGCTTCCAATTTTTTCGTGGTTTGATTTTCATCGATCTACTTTTGGTCTTGTGTGCTTAATTTTTATACTTCTTATTTACTGTGACATTTAAATCCAGCCATTTCCTAAATAATTGAATTGTCATATCATACAAATGCAAATTAAAAATTATAAATTGTTAAGCGAAACCGCCGACTCGTCGACATCTCTCTAAATTCAGCAAAAAGCGCTTTCACATTAAACACAATTATTCATATATAAAATCTTAATAAAATTCCATATTTGATATTAAATACATTTTTATTACAACTTTGGTTTATTAAAATTTGCTGCAAGGCTAGAAATATATTTTAAGTACATTTGTGTAATATAACAAAGACAGTCTGTCGCTTTTGGGTTTGTTTTTCGAATCACATGATAATTGGATATTTTAAAATTACATTTTATTTTTAATTATATTTATAATTTAGTATGACATTTTTGTCCAGCAATTTCATCTTGCTTTTATTTAATAATTTGATCGTACAAATTTTAATTGTAAATTGTTAAGCGGAACCGCCGGCCCATCGATATGCCTTTTAATCTAGCAAAAAGCGCTTACAGATTATATTCGGTTACTCATTATCATTATATAAAACTTTAATAAATTTTCGTATTTGATTGTGAATATATCTTTATTACAAATATGATATATTAAATTTTGCTGCCAGACTAGGAATATAATATCGTTCGAACATTAATTGTATATTATAAAATCATATCATAGACAATAAAATTGGTATGAAGCTTCGTTTTCTTGATGATTGAATACTATTAAAATGTTTACAGGTTTCTATAACATGAGATTTGGTTTAATTTATTTGATATATATGAGAGTTATAGCCAAATATTGAGTATTTGGCTCGTCACTCAATTTCACTAAGTCTCGTGGTGTCTCAGTCACTTTGACTTAAAGTGATAGAGACAGCACGAGACTCGACGGAATCATAAAACTGAGCAGCGTTTGAATTTGGACATTTAAAGTATAACTCTATCAATATAATATCGATTAACGAATTAGAAAATTTTGTGTCGCAAACAAAATCTTAATTTTTGAAGTATTAATTATATATTTTATGTACCAAAGTAATGTACTCAGGTAATATTCAGCCTGTGAATGTCTTCTTCAGGATATGAACATCGAATGTTATAAAGAGAACGTGTGCGTACGCATGTGAACTGTTGATAGAAACGATTAGATAAGTGCTAGAATGGTGATATATAACTTAAAAAAAAATATTTTATCAGCTCAAACGCCTTGAGAACTTAAGATGTAACGTCATAGACAACCCACTAGCTTCGTTTGTCATTAAAATCTCTAAAACCATCACAATGTAATGCACTAACATAATGAAAAGAAATTTGATAGGTGACTAATTTAGGTTTTATGAAATGAATTAAGTTTGATGTATACTTTTTGGCTAAAGGCCTTGAAGCTAATACCAAAAAAAAAAAAAACAAATCTTTACAGTCTTAGGCTGGCAGCATTACAAGTACTACTGTAATTCGGGACATCTATGGAAATATTTATAAATGGACTACTAAAGGATGCAGGTGACAAACATTGAAAATATTCTATTTGGGCGCTACATTATAAAACACCTTAATTACATGACTTGAGGCAGTTTTAAATATGTATAAGCAAAATTGCTCACAATGTGCTACTGAAACAGATGAAGGCTTATATGATTCGAAATCAAATCGAGACAATTTTGTTTTTGAATTTAGAAGGATTAATGAATTTTACGGTAGTTAAAACTAAATTCCTTCGTTTGATAACGCGCCACAATTCACGATTTGAGGAACATTTTTTTACTGTAATTTATAACTATAAATACTTTTTTCAATGTTATATTGTTTTTTTTTAATTTTGTTACACTGTTATTAATGGATGTGTCTACAAAATGTTAAAATTTAAGTGCTTTAAGATGTTTGTGGTGTATTGCAATAAATATTCCTTTTTTTACTTTCTTTAACACCGCAGAATCACTTTTATATGGCAACATATTTCACTAGCACATTGTACAATTCAGTTTTGTCACTGAAGAAAAATGAACGAGTGTATATTATTATTAAGTACTTCAAAGAGCTTCTTTAAATAAGTTTTAAACAGGACTTTATTATAAAAATAACATAATTGCGCAATTATAATGACGTTAACTATTGCAACATGCTTAATTAATAAAATACAGATGCACGTTTTTTTTAATTGTTGATAATAACTTATCTCGTTCATTTCACTTGGTAGTCCAGATGTAAATAATCTGGTGATGCTTATGAGTAATCAGTGGCGCAGTCGAAGAACGGGAAGCAGGCGACGGGCTCGGCGGCGGAGTGCTAGAGGACGTGCAGGTTTTCGCACGACTTGGACTTGGAGTCGCGGGCCCATACACGGCCTAACAGACCGCGGACCTGAAAGTTAAGAATGTTATAAAATGTTTTCCACTGACAACACTGGCTTGAAACCCTTTATTCAAAAAAATATTCAGTTGTTTTTTCGGGTTTGTTTTATTTTGTTTTGTCGCTTTTATGGGCTATCCAAGCATGCTAATATTATTCCTGGTGATGGAAACTTAAGAGAAGATGATATTTCTTCTAACAATGACGATGATTTTGAACCTATCTCTATTCGCCAACCTCAAAAAAGATATATTGTTGTTCCTGACCTGGTTATAGATTGCGTAATGTATATACATCTAAAACTAAGGGAAAGATGCTAAGAAGGAGCGAGTTATTTGGAAAAAGGGGATCTGAATAGGGATGGCCTTGAATTCAAAGGTAGCTCAGAATTACTGGAGATAATACAGCTAGGCACATCACCAGAGTCCTTTAAATTTGTATTTACATCTGAAATTATGGATTTTAATACTGAGCAATCTAACCAAAAGTCTATTCAGGATAACATAAACAAACCAGCAGGGTTAACGACAGAAGAAATAGAAAACTTTATTGTCATCGTGATCTTTAAACCAATATATGCCTTTATTTGATATCAAACTTGCAGTTTCCGCTTTCCGAGCACTAGCGTAAAGCAAACAAAACTCCAATACAAAAAAACGTGGTTGTCCATCTAATATTCTTGGAACACCGACACAAAACCGGGACGGCACTCCCATCGACTTGCCTGATTCTCCAGTACCTGCATAAACTTATAAGCTTTCATTTTCCACGCAATACGTCATTGGCGCATTTTACCAAACTGCCACAAAAAGAAAGAAAAAGAAGAAGTTCATTTTTTTATTTGAATTTGATCTCATTTTATAAGTCTAATTAAACACATTTCGTAAAAAAAGAATTTTCGTTCCATCTCTTTAATAATTCATGCAGTAAGGGGTTAATTTCGATGTTACATCACTGCCCTAAGATAGACTGGCAAATAATGCTTTTAGTATTAAGGCCGCCCTTTGTATTAATATTATGCGACCATGTTCTCGCGTCGGTCGTTGCGTTGCTAGTCGAAAAGAACCTTATGGAGTTTTAATTTAGCCGTTTATGGATTTGACTTGTCCATTGATTGTTCGTAAACTGGCTATTCGTTCATAGTACATCAACGGTCGGATTAACTAGCTCGTTAATTCAACGCTTATCATAACAAAATATTTTCCTTCACCGCCAAACCCGTGGTACGCCATTACCTAAAATTACAATTAACAATTTTCTTGGTACCGGCGGGGGTAGAACCCGATTTGCTCGCGCACTGTGATGTTACAGCGAGTACTTTGACCCTTAGCTACTAACTGTCTCGTAATTCCATAAGAAATCAGTAAATAATTACACCATATAGCAGCGGTATATCATTGTTACCTTTACGCTAGCTGAGAGACGCGTTCGTTTCCTCGGGGTGGAGGCAGCCGAGGGGGGTTCGCCTTCAGCCGGAGAGCGCGCACGTCCACGCGGTTTTCGTGTTGCACTACGTTTCCTATAATTAGTAAAATATAAAAATATGGCCACCACAGGACGCCCAGTAGATGTGAAACATTATAGTTGATGAAATGATGAGAAACATCTGGCAATGCAGTTGGCATTGGAGAGTACAAAAACGAAATCCTCGCACAGGTAATGATTTAGCTTATCACCAGTCTTTCATATTTGTGAAAAATGGCCAGTTGAAAGTTTATACGTGGTAGAGCTAAGCTACAGCTATATTATGGTTGTAGCACTAATGGTTCGGCTCGAATTTGTAAATAGCAGCTTAATGCCGTCGTGTTTCGTATGGTGAGTATAGAGATCCGGAGACCAGTTTTTTTTACCGGAAACGAGACATTCCATCTTAGTCCTTAGGGGTAACAGCGCAACTGCGTTTTGGTTCTTAATCTAGGATCAATGTTGATGTCTATGCGCCACAGCATCTACTTACTATCAGGTGGACTGTGTGCTCGTTTGTCACCACTATTCTCGGCAATGGTACACATATATCCACTAATAATTTATGAGGGTGAACCCGACAAAAAAGGTTTGCCATTAAAAATTATAACAAATTTATACTAAAATGTATAATAAAGACATAGAGAAAGACATACTCTTTAATTTGGTACCATAATCTGTCAATTTCGAACTAAAAATAAACATAAAAATCATTCTGACGTAATGGATTTTTACACCAGTAGTGCGTGGTAGTGCGTGAGCTATATCTGAGTGAATTCACCGTTTTTCTGTGCGTTTTTGAAATAAAAAGATGAGTTTTGTACTTTTGTATACTCTTTATAATAAAACAAACACGTAAATATATAATTTGTGGCATAAAAAGTGAAAAGCAAGCGCCATAAGTACTTCGAAACCGAGAAGGCCCATTTTAGCGGTTGGGTCAAAAATGTGTTATTTTTTCAATTCTCGTTTATTTATAGTGTAAAATGTAATTAAAAAATAGTTTTATAACATATTTTAAATAACTTGAGGTTGTATTTATTTCAAATTCACACAAAAATATATTTGAAATATTGTTCGAAATCTCATACAGATAAAAATTAATTTTTTTTTATTTTCTTTATTTTATATTTTGGTATGAGTAACGAATAGAAACACATAAAACATAAAAATATACATATTTTCAAACATTTTTATATAGATTTCTCCAAAAACAAACGTGTAGAATCCAAATTAGTAGTAATTTTAGACTAAAAGTTAAGTATCTACTACTACTATGCTATAATATGAATTTTATTACAATTACTAGCAACTAATAATAATTTATTCGATAGTTTATATATTCAATAAGAATTCCTGTAAGTTTTATACATAAATATTGTCTCAAAGTGAAAATATAGCAAAATTTGCAAGTTAAGAGAACTGTATGTTGTCAATAAAATGGCGATACGAACTCCCCGTTATCTTTTTTTTTTTGCTATGATTAACACACACACACACACACACACACACATACACACACACTCACTCAATCACTCTCTCACACACACACGCACACACACACACTCACACACACACACACACACACACACACACACACAAATTATTTACTCCATATTATTTACTCCATATCGTCTGGTGAGTGTCGTATAAAACAAAAAAATAAAAATAAACTGCGATTGTGGTTGACAATGACGTTAGCCAAGCGTGTCAACTATAGCAAATATATACAACGATTTGTTTACGTACATTATTTAGTTGATTACTCTTTTTCGTAACGAAGTCCATAAACAAATGTTCACCACTTGCCTCAATCCTTATAATTAAAGAAAACATACATAAAAAAACAGGCACGATTTTGGCACGATCCTGACACACCCTTCTTGCCTCCTCCACATCCATATGCATACATGCTTGTCGATTAAGGGTACTCTTAATTTGGCCCATTTTTAATATATCGCCAATTTGGTCGATACTTTCTACTTTCTTAGGGCGTCCCTTCCCGACTTTGCCGTTCACTTCGCTTTGTCACGCTTTCCTCATTTATTTTTTTTACATGATCAAAACATCGAAGCATTCCTTTTTTAATCCTGGTCACATCATCAAATCATCTTGAAAACCAGACTGTTCTCTTATCACACAATTTCTCACCCTGTCATTCAGATTCAGCCCTAACACACTCCTTAATGACCGCATTTCTACTGCATTTATTCTACTTTCATGCTTGTTTTTCTACACCCAACTTTCACTACTCTATATAGTGAGTAGCCATACGTGCATTTTTTGAGACTTTCTGACTTCCCATAATAGAGTAGGGCCCCATTTACTCTATTAAATGCGTTCGCTCGTCGTTTTATATCCTTATTATATCTATCATCCCTGCAAAATACACATCTAAAATAAATAAACTTATCTACTTGCTCAACTTCCTTTCTATTCTTATTTCACATATCGTTTTCTTTCTTCTCACAAAAGCCGTAAAATTCGTATTATTTGCGTTCACTTTCATTCCCCTTTCTTTTAATGACTTGTTCATTAATAAAACCATCATTTGCAACTCGGCCGTAGACGTCAAAATATGATTTGATCATCGGCGTACAAAAGGCATTTTTACGGCCATTAACTCACCCATTCTTAACCCACATTCTTGACTTTCATATTTCCCAAATAATTATTCATAAATAAGTTGAAAAGCCACGCGGAAGCCACACAGCCCCGTCCGACACCTTTATGTATGCCAAACCAGTCCAAGTAAGCCCCGTTGATCCTGACATAAGTATTAGAGTCCCTATAAAGAAACTTTAATGTTCGTATCAATCCAGCGCTCAACCCAAATGAGTTTTTCTATAACACATCCCTGTACACTTTGTCATAAGCCTTTTCTAAGTCTATGAACACACAAAAAACTTTTTGGTTGTTGGCCAGAAACTTCTCCGCGATCAGGCGTATGGAAAAGCCTTTATACGAGATTTGTATAACCCATTCACTTTCTAATTCCAGCGTGCACATCCCAAACTTTTCCATCAGTTTCTTTCATAACTATTTCAATTAGTACCTTTGCATACAGTTTTCCCATAATGCTAAGAAGGCTGATACTACGGTAGTTTTTACAGTATTGTTGCGCGAATAAGTCGACGTCATAATGTATCCGGCATTAGCGCCATATAGTGTCAGGGACAAGAGCGAGGGGAGCTTTCCAGAAAATGACATCACTAATCTTTCAACCGACAGCGCCATCTAGTCTCGGAACGAAGAACTAAGCTTCTAGAAGTCGACACTCGAACTCTCGGCCCCTTGCGCGTATTTACTTGAATATTCTGGATGTTTCGGTGCTAATTTGTATTTATAGGCGCTGCAAGATGCGATCGGGGAAGTATTGAATTTGGCGAGACAAGCGAAGCTTCGGAGCGAAATAAAGTGAATCAGTGTAGTTAATTATTAGTGTTCTAAGTTTTAATTAGTGTAAAGTGAATTAAAGAGTTAATTTTGGTAATTCAATCGGCAGTTTTTATTGTCACGAACCTCAAGCTCGTAACAATTGGTGTCAGAAGTGGGAAAAAATTATACCGATTTTACCTAAGGAGGAAACGGAGGGTGTCCGTACCCGAAGTCAACGCCAGCAGGAGACGGACCAAAGAAAATTTGGTGGTGCAATGCCGCAGACGTCGGAGGGCCAGCCACCGGCTGCAGGCCCGTCAGTAGCTCCTACATCTGCAGCACCTAACTTAGGTGCTCTGATGGTGATGCTGCAGGAGCAGGCTCGCCGTCAGGAGGAGCAGGCCCGTTGGTTGAAAGAGCAGCGGGAGGAACAGGCTCGCCGACAGGAGGAACAGGTGCGCCGAGAGGAGGAACAGGTCCGTCGGTTGGAAGAGCAGCTGCGGGGTGGACAGGATGAACAAGCCCGCCGACAAGAGGAACAGGCCCGTCGGTTGGAAGAGCAGATGCTTCTCCTGAAGGACCTTCACGCTACCTTCGGAAAAGAGATACGGGAGGTGAAGGATAAGGTTGCTCAACATGACATCCGCCTGTTGGAAGCTGAAACCCGAATCGACCAAGTAAACAATCGGGTTGACAACGTAATGGCTGACTTGAAGAAATCACTGGACGAACTCAAACTTGGAGATGGAACTTCAGTTCCCGTAGTAGATACAACTCCTTCGCTACGTGGATTCAAGGTGCCACCATTCGAAGGGACTTCTTCCTGGTCGGCCTACAAAATCCAGTTCGAAGCTGTTATGAAGGCGAACGGCTGAAATAAAAGTCAGGCCATGACTGCTCTCACACTAGGCCTGCGCGACCAGGCCTTAACAGTTCTGGAAGCTCTCGGTGAGGAAATGACTTATGAGCAACTCCTTGAGGCATTGGAGGCGAGATATGGCGACGCTCACCTGGAACACGTCTTTCGTACGCAGCTTAAAGATCGCGTGCAGCGCATCAACGAAAACCTGCAGCAGTGGGCTCCAGAGGTGGGGAAGCTGGTGCGAAAAGCATACCGGTCTGTACCTGCGCGCATTGAAGGGAACCTGGTGCAGACATTCATCGACGGCATCCGCGACCTTGAAGTCAGAGCTGCTGTGAGGCTCGGGCACCACGAGACGCTTAAGAACGCCTTGGCCCATGCACTGGAGGTGGAAGCCGTGCGGCAGGATCTTCGTTCTCATCGCGTCAGGGAGGTTGCAGCAGCTATAGCAGTTCGCAACTGCAATAATGGATACAGCCCTAGGTGCTATGGCTGTGGGGAAAGGGGCCATCTTCGATCCAGGTGCCCTAAGTGAACTGTAGAAAGGAAAGTTAATCGATCTCGAGAGAGTAGTGCAGCTAATGGTACCGCCTGACGGCGGCAGGGTCATCGTTCCCCTCACGTTAGGGAGGTTGCAGCAGTTACTGTTCGCGACCACAATAAAAATTACAGCCCAAGGTGCTACGGTTGTGAGGAAAGGGGCCATCTTCGATACAGCTGCCCTAAGCGATCTGTAAACAGGGAAGGTGATCGGCCTCGAGAGGGTTGTGCGGCTAACAGCACCACCCAGCAGCAGGAATACGACTTTGTGATTGAACATTGCAGCGGGAGATTGCGTGGCAACGCAGAAGCATTGTCAAGGAGACCTTGCCCTGAAGATTGCAAGCATTGTACTAGGCAGGAGAGTAAGAAAGTGGTATCCGTGAGGATGCTCAGGACAGACCACCTCAGCAACGAGTGGAAAGACAGCCTACGACATGCACAGCAGGAAGATCCGGACATCAAGAAGATTCTGGAATGGATGAAGGCCCGTGCTACCAAGCCTAAGTGGAGCGACGTCTCAGCGATGAGTTCAACCACAAAAAGCTATTGGGCCCAATGAGACAGCTTGCTGATTCAGAATTAAGTCCTGTGCCGTAAATGGGACAATGGTCGAGGAGACAGCTGTCGTTTGCAAATGGTTGTCCTAAAGCTAAAGTGCCGAATGTTCTACAGCTGTGCCATAATGGTCGTTCAAGAGTCCATCTGGGAGTTAAACGAACTCTACTGAAGGTCCGAGAACAGTTTTACTGGGTCCATTGTCGTGACGATGTCGAGGAATGGTGTCGTACATGTACAAGTTGTGCGGCTGTGAGGGGATCTCAGACACGTAGTAGAGTAGCATCGAAATTGTACAATGTTGGTGCACCATGGGATAGGACAGCCCTTGACATTGCGGAGCCGTTACAGAAAGGCGCAAGATGGACTCCTAAGATCGTCCATGTGGATCGCCTGGCGCGTTATTATAGGGCCGATAATGCTCGGGACGAGCATGTCTTAGGAGGGGGCAGTGTTGCGCGCCTAAGTTGACGTCATGTACCCGGCACTAGCGCTATCTGTGTCGGGTAACGGAGCGAGGAGAGCTTTCCAGAAAATGACATCACTAATCTTTCAACCGACAGCGCCATCTAGTCACGGAACGAAGAACTAAGCTTCTAGAAGTTGACACTCGAACTCTCGGCCCCTTGCGCGTGTTTACTTGAATATTCTGGATGTTTCGGTGCTAATTAGTATTTACAGACGCTGCAAAATGCGATCGGGGAAGTATTGAATTTGGCGAGACAAGCGAAGCTTCGGAGCGAAATAAAGTGAATCAGTGTAGTTAATTATTAGTGTCTCTTAATATAAATTAAACAAGATGTAAAGTAGGCCTGCTACTAAACCTTAGCAGTTTTAGTGATAATATTTCATATCCGGCTCATGATTTTCTTTGCCTGCTCTTTCCTCTTCTTTTGGAATTTCTATTTCGTTTAATTAAAACGTCTCCTCATTAAACAAGCTTTCAAAGTATTCCTTCCATCTCTTTAAACTCGAAACTTCGTCATTTAGAATACAACGATTCTGGTCTCGTATAGCACTCATTCTAAGCTGTTTTGAATGTCCCTCACCCCCGGCTATTCTTATGAGTTTCCAGAAAATTTTATTATTTTCCTGGAAGTTATCCGATATTCTTCTATCAATCTCATCCATTCTTTCTTACTTTTTACCTTCAACTACTTCTTTTACTCTCATAAACTATAGCTTATAATAGATATTTCAAAATTTAAAAAGTCAATTTAAGTTTAACAGTTTACAAAAGAAACTTAACAAGAAAATAAAATACATATGTCGCAGCCAACTAGCTTAATTCAGCCTAGCCTTTTTACTAAACAGCACCATTAAACTAAAGGTGAGTGACTATGCCATGTAATGTTGCTAGTCTGTGCCTAATTATGCGCTTTGTGATATATTATATAAATGTACGCGGCTTTAGGGTGGTCCAAGGGCCACACCGGCTGCACTTTAACCTACTGTCGCTGATATTACAAGATAGGTGCAACTTTGTATTAGACGTATCAGTTGAATATCATTCAGACTGCTAGTTGAACGGCGCTATATCGTGTCGTGGGTGCCGTGAGCGGTGACGGAGGGAAATCAGAAGCATCTTCCTAATAACAACATAAAATAATAAATATCTGCGGTTGCCAACCCATTTGCCATGCGAGACAGCTACAGCAATCATCCTTCCTATGCGGCAAGCTATAGGGGAGTCCAATGTACAGCAGTGGACTCCTATTATAGTGTACAGTAAACACGAAAATACAACAATCATCACACGCAAATTCACACGCACACGTAAACACAGATACATTCCAACGAATTTTATTTAAGAGCAGTGTTTACTGACAGAATGGCATTATTTGCCTAAATGTAGGCTCCAATTAATAATGTCCTCCATACCGGATTCTGGTCTTGGCGATGAATAGCCATGTACGCAGGGGCAGGATTATAGTCCATGACTACAGGTGCACTCTCTATTTCCTCACTTTCATAGTCCGATGCAATGGCAAACCGACACGACCGGAGAGAGATCAGGCACAGGACCCACGGCTTTACGTGCTCTCCGAGTCACGGGAGTGAAACACCGCCACTGCAAATTTCTTGACAGAAAAACCCAATAACTGATTTTAGCCCAACGAGGGATTCAAATCCGGGACCTCATGATCAGCAACCGTGGGTAACACATTAATATATATACGTACCTCACTCTCTCAGCGTGCTGTTGCTTGAGACGGATCTGCGTCAGCAGGCCAACCAGCAACTCATCCACGTTGTGATTGATGCCCACCGACGTCTCGATGAACTTACATTCGTATGACGTCGCGAGAGACTTGCCTTCTGCAAACGATTGATAGCTTTGTAACTGTTTTCTATTACCCATCATTCAAAAGGCATTTGTTGGACATAAGCCACCCATAGTGAAGAGTAAATTATTAATAATAATATTGTCCTTTAGATCGAATTTTGGTTACGTCAGCCACTCTCAACGAAAACTAGCCATCTGCACAGGACTGGATTATAGTGGACGAGCGTGTACGCAAGCATAGGTCTACTTTCTATTTACTCAGGATCGTAATCCCACGCGATCGAGAGACCAGACACAGTACCATACCCAGAAAAGTAAACTAATAATTAAAGAAACAATCTATAATACATCTCAGTCTTATACTCAGGCCTCCTCAAGCTTCTGAGTGAGTTTCTGGAAAAGGAAAAGTCCACCGCATTGCCCCAATGACGTAGTTTAGATTTCCTCAAAATGTTTTACTACTAAGACATGAAGTTTTCCTCGCGTTTTCTTCTTCATCGCCAAGTAGGTTGTCATATAAATAAGTAATTTAAATGGTATTAATATCTACACACCTACATCCATTTTCTTTTTATAGATTAAGGATTAAAAGCGAGCACGCAGCTCATCTGATGGATAAGAGACATCATGATCAACAAAATAAATAGTCACGAAACTGATCCGTAAGAAATAATTTTATTCAATATACTGTATAAATACATAAATTCATTACGTTACTACTCAAATTTCAAACTCGGCTTAGATTCCAATTAACGACCTCTAACCAGTTGACCTTAACTTAATCTTGACAATTGAACATGTTTACCGTCTGTAGGCACTACACGGGAGCGTGCGAGGTCGGCCTTGTTGCCCACAAGTATGACAGCGCGGCGGGAAGTGTGTCCCGCGGCCCATAGAGTCTGCAGTCTCTTCTCGGCCTCCGCGAAACTGCCACGGTCTGCCGTCGAGTATACCACGCAGTAGCCATGTGCACAGCCATCGGACTGTTGCAGGACCAATCATGTGTTAGACAGAATCATTGGAGGGGTGTCTTTAACTATATGACATTATCATAGAAAAAGAGCCAAATGAAATTTTAAAAACTAGCGCCTAAAATCAACTATACGCCAATGTACGAGTATGTGCAGCATGGTATCAGATAAAAATAACTGAATGATGTAAGAATATCCATTATCCCATATCATCCCGTGGGTATCGCAAGCGGCGACAGAAAGAAAAAACCATGAGATGGCCAGCAGCATCTTCCAAGTATTTTGTTATAGGATAGGGTGACAAACGATCACACAGTCCCCCCTGATGGTAAGTGGTTGTTGTGGCTCATAGACACCTACATGTATCCTCGATTACGAATCAAAATGCAGATGCGTTGTCACTCGTGAGGACTAAGATGGAATGCCTCGTTTCCAGTAAAAAGGGGCTCCGGTTCTCTACACTCACCATACGAAATACAGCAGCACTAAGCTACTATTTTACGCTGGTATTCTATGAGAGCGTGGTCCTTTCTCAGTCGAACCAACCCATTCGTGCTACTACTATACTACTAATATAACTGAAACATGGCTCAGCCACGTACAAAATCATCTTCCAAATAACGACTAGAAAATAAAAAAATCGCAGTTTCCAACCCGCCTGGTAAACGTGGCAATTATTGTAAATATCCTCCTTATGATGGACTCTATGAGGAGCTTCAGCAGTGATGAAGGTACTAATGACAGGGTTGAATTATGTAAATACTGAAGTCCTATTATTAGAAGAAATTGTGTACTGTATATAAATTATTAGTGATCCGCCCCGGATTCGCACGGGCGATATAATATATATATATATATATATATATATATATATATATATATATATATATTATATATATATATATATATATATACGCAGAGAATTGATCTTACAAAGTATAAATTTTCAATTACGTTCGACATATTTCACATTTCATCAACGTATACAATCATGTCTTGACGCGTTTTTGATAGTCTCATCTACATATTGAAAGACAGTTTTATCTGTGAAAATCAATTCTCTTTATAAATCTGACAAGCACATAAAACTGAAATTACTTTATTGATAAAACTACAATAGAGGGTAAACGTAAAGAGGATCATCTTCGTGTATGAAAAAGAAGATAATTATAAAAGTGAAAAATTGTAAATTGAATAAGGAGACGGGCGAATTTGGGCCTAACGTTACACAAGTGAAATATTTATCAATATTTTTTTACAGTTTTTTTGTAGTTAATAATGAAATAGCAAACAGTTTTATCATGGCAAAATAAATTAAATATTTAATAAAAATATTACTGACTTCCGTTATTTTCATTTTTAAACAATGCTGCCAGATGAAATAGGTTAGTTAATCGATTTTAATACAAAAATAGAAAAAAAGACAATAAAATATGATTCAATATTTTCTTCTTTAGGTAAGTTTAAGAAAATTATTATTTAAATAATGGTTTCCTTGTGACACTTCAACGTTTCAAAAAAGTCGTAAAAATAAATTGATTGACTATTCAGTACTAATTTATTTTTACAATTTATTTTTAATCTATATTAATAAATCGATTTCATACTCGATTATTAATCTTTTACACAGGCCACAAAGCGGAAATGTCAACGTTAGTTCAAAAAATCAAATGTCAATCAATTGTTACGTTTGTTTGGCTCTGAGCTTGCAGTGGTAGTGAATATTTTCTGTTGTTTTTGAGTGCTATCACAGAATAAATAATAGTACTACGTAGTGCTGTAATAATATTCTGATCTTTAACGACTCTGGCTACGTATAAAGGATTCTGACGGTTTCTTTTCTGATTTTACAAGAATACACGTGCAAAATGATAACTTATATGATTTTCCCCAGCTCACACAGTGATTTAATAAAAATATCTTTAGGTATTTATCAAATTAAGTATGCTAGGTCCCATTATTGAGAATATACAAGATGGGAGATTTTAAATAGAAGTGTGTCGAGAAACGGACAGCAACCTACTAAGAGAACTGACAATATCCAACCATTCTAGCTGGCTATTAAGAGGTCGAATAAAATCGAGACATATACTTAAGCTCAAAAACATATTTTACATATATGTAAGTTGACAGTTCTCTTAATGGTAGACAGGCCATCAACAGTATCATTTTAATTGCTTAGTAGGAAAAAAACTAGGTTGCTGTTATCATGTTATGTCCATAATATGATACCTAAGCAGGGCAAGGCGTCAAAAGAATTTAATACCGCATGCACCACAATAATACAATTTTTAGACGATATTTTATTTGTTTATGATGAAGTGGACGATTAATAAATTATTAAAGGAGAAAGTGTTTTTAATTCATACTCCCTCTGCTTTTTTATAATTATTTCAAACCTCTAGAATTTAGTTGGACGGCGGCGTCAGAATCTTCTATGTGTGAATGTCCTACAATATATAAAATTATGGTAAAGTCTAGTTTACAATAAAGTCTAATAATTATTTTCTTAAAGTGTAATGTGAGAGCTTGGTGTAAGAATAATTGTAAGCATAACATAAGCAATAACATTGTTTTTATAAAAACCAATAACATCCTATATTTTTTCTCTCCCATGAAGCAGTCGTAAACATTTTAGTTTTTTTTTAAAATGGTATTGGTATATAAATAAAATAATGCAGTAATCGTTACTGTAACATCAGGCCCAGCTTTCTATGAACTTTTGCCCGTCTCCTTTACATATACATAAGTAAGGAGTTTCCTTACACGGACAGAAGAATTATATATTATATAGAAATGATGCTGAAACTCTTAACAATATCAATACTTAGAAAACTATTTTTAACGTGACGACATCCTTGTCGATAAAACTTCACACTACGGGAGTAACAAAGTATTACCGGAGTCCCTAAATCGTTACACTATTGTAGAAGTACGTCAATACTTGCTACCCTCAGTACAGTATACCCGCAGTGGTACTTCGATGTCCCGGTACCACTTTTGATTCATCCTTCTTTACATTACAAGACATATGGTGTCTCCACTCTAAATATCCGTAACCCCAGATGTCCCTTTTGATCAAGAGAAGGACAAGAGGCAAAAGGGCAATCACATAACTGGTGACGTCAATGCAGCTTCCGTCCCCCTGACTAATAACGTTAACATTCAAAAACTAAAGGTAGCCGGGCTAATTATCAGATCAGTACACCCCCTTCCGTGATCATGGGTGCCGTAAAGCACCCGAAAAGTCGGGAATTAAATTATAAATTAAGAAAAAAATTATAAATAAAATCCGTAGTATTAGATTTATTCAATATCTAGTATTCTTATAAATATAAGAAATCATTTCAGCTCTCAACTTGGTTTTACCGATCATCGCTACTTAAAAGCCAAAAGTAGGTCATAATTACGTACTTACTTGGTTCCCACTTCAGTCACTCTTATAAACTGTATTTATTTCTATTAAACCAGGTCTTTCAATTCAATTACGTCGCTCATCACGCTCCAAAAGCCGCCCATAAAGGCGACAATATACAACTATATTAAAACGTTTACGCGCTTCGGGAAACCCATTAATACTTTTAAAACACTCTCTGAAATCTCGTTAGCGATGACAAAGAGCACAGTTAATTTCACAAGCGAATATTACAATGGTATAAAAGCTTGATGGGTTGTAAGACGGGCCAATAACTATTAACCGAATTGTCAATTAGCCTGTGCTGCACAGAGGGAAACTGAGGCAGGAGATGGGCAGCAGCGTCTTCCTCATAATAAGAACTTCGGATGCCAATCCGCCTGCCAAAGTCTCTATATCTTTTAATAAAAAGAATCTAACGACAAGCCTAGAAATGAATCAAGTTTGGCCGTCGATGGGAATTGGCAAATTTCCCGTTGGGCAAGACGTTCAACTGGAAATATTCAACACATAAGTATACAGAGCTATGTATAGTAAAGCGTTAAGAAGAGAAAAAAAGCGTTAAAAAGTTTTAACAGCAAGGTTTAGACTTGGGTTATACATTAGTAGTAGTATTAGTATATTGTGTATTTCAAATTCATATTAACGCGGATTTGGTACGGTCTCGACGCGGCCCGTACTCAATTTTTTCTTATATACACTAATTTACATTGCGGCGCCGGTACTCAGACGGTACTGTTAAGACTCCGTGTACAGAAAGCTTTAGGCGTATTGTGTTATGTAACGCGGTAGACTAACTACATTCCGCTCAATTGGTGCAAGAATGAAGTAGTTACACTTTTATTTAAAAACAAGTCAAATATGTCAAAATGTGCGAAAAGACTATTTATATCGGAAGAAACATCAACAGAATTGAATTTTGGTGATTTGCCGCGAGATGGTGCGAGTGTCGTTGTAGAATTGAGTAAAATGGTGCTATTTCTGTTGCTACAATGTCTGGATGGATGGCGATTTTAATAAGTCCCTTCAAAATGCCATAACTTTATTAAATTTTTTGATTGGATCTCCTGTAAAATTTCTAAAAGTGCGATTACGTCATTGTTGCACCACATAAGTGATACAAATTATACGGTAATACTCAATAGGCGCGTATTAGGTTTTTTGGGTGTTTTTTAGCATAAGGATATATGATGTCGTATTCGGCAGCTAAAGGGAATCTACCACCCACTCCGTTCTGAGGCCGTTGTAAGAAGGCAACTACGAGAAATGTCCTAAATCTCTTATGGCTACCGTCAGGTGATAGAACGATATGATTTGAATTTTGATAGATTTTAATTGATTTATTTATTCAATTCAATTTTTTTTTAATTTTTTGTAAAATATCAGTGCCATAGGTTTCTACTCCGGTCACATATTACACCCAATTTTTTTCCAGACGGTAAAAAGCGTCAACCATTATTAGCAGTGTGCTATGATGGAATTCTCCAGATCGATTTAGACTGTCGCCACTACTTCTAAGCTAGGTGCCGCTTACTCTGCAACATGTAGAACTATATGAAATGAAAGAAGAGAACTTACAATCACAGGCTCGGGAGGTGAGTCGAGGAATGTGATCTCAGACTCTTCTCCCGCTAGCAGTACGCACACTGATCTCTCTCCTGATTCGTCATCTGCGGGTAGATATAATCACGATTTTATATATATAAATATATGTACAAATAAATGTATTAGTAGTAATAAAGTTTTCGATTTAGTTTCTTTGTCCGTGGAAGAGCAAACTGTATGTTTTTTATATGTAATTTACGCAATATTTTGGTTGATTCGTTAACTTCGTGAAATAATTTTAAAAGACTATCACCAAAATGCCTTAATCACCAAATAACTTTTCTTTACTCTACATTTTATGTTTACACTATATTCATTATGTTTTGGTATTAGCACCGTCTTCAAAATGTGAAACAATTTTATCCTATTTAGTTCTGGCTTTAACATTTTAATAAAAGTATTTTTATAGCCTTTCTAGTTGCTTCTTTATTTAAGCTTGAAATATAAACAGATGGAGAAATGCTCATATGTATTTGAAATAAACATTGTTTGATAATAAAATCACATGAGTAAATAAACCGATAAAACTACTCACCAATGCTTGTATCATACGCGTGCAAATATTCCGACGTCATGAACTGTCCTATAAGACTTGATTTGCCCACGCCTGGTGCTCCCAGAACCAGAACTCGGTATGTGCTGAGACCAGCTGAGGAGTCCCTGTCAAAAAATTGGTAAATTGTTAAAAAAAAAAAGAATCGTTACGGTCGTCGTTTAATGGTTTAAATCGGTTGGTTCGAACGGGGACGCACCATGTTCTCACAGAATATCAACATAAAATAGCAGCTCAATAGCGATGTAATTCGTATGGTGAGTTGAGAATCGGAGAGCCTATTTGGTGGTAAAGAAACTACATTTTGATCCTTAATCGAGTATAATGTACTACTAACAATAAATACCACCAAAATATCTTACGTAATATTTAGTGCAAATAACAAAAAAAAATTCAACATCACACAAAATTACACATTAACGGAGAAATATTACGCCAATCTAATCAAGAAAAATACCTTGGGCTATTGCTTGATAAACATCTGTCATGGAAAGGTCATTTATCAATAATAAAATAAAACCGGCCAAGAGCGTGTCGGTACCACGCTCAGTGTAGGGTTCCGTAGTTTCCCGTCCGTCACAATAAGTGTTCCCACTTATGAGTTTAAAGGTGGGTATCCATTACGTTCGCGCTCCAGCAGCACTCCGCGCTCCTGCAACTGCTCCCGGTAGTGGGTACTGTTGTTTCCATCCAAGTTCAAAATGATTTTCCTAGATAGTCCTTATAAAGTTCTCCTTTTCAGATTTTTTTCATATTTTCTAAGCTTATGGTTCAAAAGTTAGAGGGGGGGGGGGGGACACATTGTTTTTTGCTTTTGGAGCGATTATTTCCGAAATTATTGACATTATCAAAAAATGATTTTAGTACACCCCTATTCATTTTTAAATACCTTTCCAACAATATATCACACGTTAGGGTTGAAATTAAAAAAAAATCACTTCCCACTTTACATATAGGGGGGCTACCCTAATAAAACATTTTTTTTTCAATTTTTATTTTACCACTTTGTCCGCGTGATTGATACACATATTGGTAACAAATTTTAGCTTTCTAGTGCTAACGGTCACAGAGATTAAGCGAGGACGGACAGACAGACAGACAGACATGGCGAAACTATAAGGGTTCCTAGTTGACTACGGAATCCTAAAAATAAGCTTTCATCTCTAATAGGTTCTACATACGGCATAGCTCGATGTATACCACCGAAAGCTCACCCTTTGATCTATAACGCATTAGTTAAACCACACTTACTTTACTTAATAGAGACATGGGGTACATCAGCCAAAACTTTACTACAAAAGGTACAAGTACTGTAAAATAAATTAATAAAATTTTATATCATTACGACTTTTTAACTTCGATCAAAACAATAGAAACGAAATTACTAAAAATCAAACAATTATACATCTATAACACATGTATATTAATATATAAAATCACACATAATATGATCCATTCAAATATAACATTCACCACAAAGGAGAAACACCAAAATACTCATCGCGCCGCGCAAACCATCTTGTATTACCAAATATTTGCACGAATTATGGAAAAAATGCCGTAACATTTGCGGGAGCATAGCATATGCATATGTATAATAAACTCTCTTCAACTATAAAAGATGCAAGTTCGCTCAATATTTTCAAGAAAAAATTACTACACCACATTAAAAACAAGACATTTGAAACCAATATTGCACAAAACAACTAATAAACCCTACTTCAAAACAAACAAAGTAAATAAGCAAAATGGCAGTTTGTGTCAGCGCTACTGAAGTTAGCAAACGTGTCCTGGCCGAAAACTGTTTAGTTTCGCCATTTTGCTTACAAGCGCTTCTTAGCGCTTTTTTCTGCTAAACGCAGCCATTATATAACTTGGACCACCGTCTTATGTTATCAATACTTGAAACATCGCTCTTACTCAGTTAACTTGCAAATTCTATTTAATTTTGATCTACCCTAATTCGTGTTTACTATTTTATTATATTTTTCTGTGTGATTTATTTTAAATTGTATGAATGTACTCATGGAAGTGACATTAGTCTTAATGAGTAAATAAAGATCTTTAACCCTTAATGTATATCTAGATGTCTATAGGCCGCAGCATTCACTTACCATCAGGTGGACTGAGTGCTCGTTTGTTACCCTTATTCCATAAAATTAAAATTAAAAGTATAGGGTCGGCGTTAGAAAATTCGTTCCGGGGGTTTCGTAAGACACGACTTTGAAAATCTAATGGCCTCCATCTTGTTAACGCCGGTCACAAAATACTCTCACCGTCACGAAGCAGTGTGTAGGGTTGCGAATCGTCTGCTTTTCGATCACTCATCCACAATTGCCAAGCGTGATATTTATAACAAATATCAAGAGGCAATCTATGGGGGACTTATACATTCAGCAGTAGAATTTCTGACAGACTGCAAAAAATTTATTAATAAAAAGGTGGAATGTGCGTTCGTTCTTATCCTTACTTCTATAAAAAAAAACAATTTGCAAAAACGGCAACTGCAGAGGAAATTATGATGTGTGTAAAAATACATATATCGGCCTATGGGTGCTGTAAAAGGCGATAGAGGTAAACTAACCAGGAGATGGGCAGCGGTGTCCAAAGATAAATAAAAAAATAAAAAATCTGCGACTGTCAACTCTTCCGCCAAGTATGGCAACTGTGGCAACATTTAAGATATCTTAATATCCCCCATATTAAGATAATAATTATTACTAGCTGTTACCTGCGGCTTCGCCCGCATGGTCACTGGGAAATGAACTATCCATTGCTTTTTTGAATTGAAAGAAAACTGAGTTTTATAGATTTGTCAGAGATGCAGCCATTAAAAGGAAACTGAGAAAAATTTATTCGTCAGCCTATTTAAATGTTTCTAAACGCAGCGTATAGGAAAGCATGAAAATAGCCTATTTATTCCAAATGGAAATGGGATATTTTTTTAATTAAAGGAAACTGAGCTAAATTGATTCGTCAGAGATGCAGTTTTCTGAATTGAAAGGAAACTGAGCCAAATAAAAGATCCGTCAGAGATGCAGCCTTTTAAGTTGAAAGGAAACTGAGCTGTCTACTGACATATACTCTGTTATTTCTCCTGCTACTTCGCTTAATATATCTGAATTTATTTTGTTAACGCTCTCATTTTTTGGTGCAAGAATCGCTCCAAATTCACATAACCATTTGTCTTCATGCATGTTGTTCGTTAAATCAGAATAAACGCTCGCAATTAATTCGGAATGACTCTGTACTAAATTACAAAAATCTCTCGTCAATTTAACGCAGCCTTCAGCATCCGTTTCCAACCGCCCATCGCCTATTTTTAATAGTGTGTCAGTATAGCTTTCAGCATTGATATCATTATACAAATGCACTCTCATATTCGTAGTTAAACTGAATTTTGTCACCTTGTTCCATAAAATAGACGACTTGAGGCATGCTTTAATTTCATCTGCAGGTGTGCCCTTTTGAACGACAGGTAAAGTTTGAGAAAGTCACCAGCCAGTAAAACCACCATTCCTCCCATTACATCGGTATTGCTGCGCAAAACCTGGAGCGTTCGATTTAGTGCTACTACAGCTTTTATATACGACATTGTACTTTCGTCGTGGTATCTTGATATTTTTGTTAAAGTTGCAGATCGGCGATTCTTCCTGGGCTAGATTTAGAGAGTGTTTTAAAACAGAATATGCAGTGCGGCCCCCGCTTAGCAGCGTGGCGGCTATACCAGAGGAAGCTACAGCCACAGCAATTTTTTTATCTTTGCGTACTTGCACTAATAATAAATTTAACAAAAATGTCTTCCCAGTTCCTCCAGGGGCATCTAAAAAGAAAAGTGTACCATTTCCAGATTTAATTTGTCCTAATACTTTGTCAAAAATTCGTTTTTGTTCGGGAAGCAAGCGGGGTACAAACTTGGCTACTTGCTGCTGCAAAGCTGGTATATCGTAGTTTGTTTCACGTATAATTTCATCACTTAGTTCATTTTCGGTTGTTCTCTGAGGGCTTATAATTCTAAAGTCGCTTAATTTTTTGCCTACCGTTACCATTACTTTATCTTCAATTTTTCCAAGTAAAAGTAAAGTAAAGTTACAGCCTATATACGTCCACTCTGGCTCAGGCCTCCCCTATTTGGGGGGCGTTTGATTTTTCTTTGTTTATTTTTCCAAGTGCTTCATTATAAATGTGTTCATTGTATGTCATGTTCGCGTGTGTCTGCTGTAACCTTCGCAAAATATCTTCCGCCATGTACTCTTTATATTTGTCCCACAATTCATGTGCATTAGATAGCCCGCAATATGATATGAGAGTTGCATAAAAATCCCTAATTTTGGCTGGTGACTGGCACTGCACAGCTTCCTCCATGGTTTCATCCCAGTGATTATCATTTTCTAAAAGATGCAGAGCTTCACATGCTTCTCTATAAGTTGCGCATTCCTGACCGTTGACAGTTTTAAGGTCTTTATATCCTGTAGGACCCCGAACATGGTGCAGCAGCAATCGTAAACAGAAACATTCAAAATTAGTTACATGGACGGTATGTATAAAGTTGAAAGAAGGCTGTTAGTGTAGTTTTTGGGCGGTGATGCAATTCATTCTTGGAAATTTCTTTCGGTGAAATATACACGCTCTCCATTTTCTAAGTGCACAGCAAGGTGAGTAACTGTTGGGTGCCTTTCGTGTAAAGGGAAGCCAAGGTGACGCCACGCTGCCTCGTTACTGCTGACATAACGCCCTGCTTGAAAGGTCTGTACTTCATTAACGGGATTTGTCTCACCTTCACTCCTGATATTAAATATTGCTTGGTCGCCTACTTTATTTATGTACTTACAGATATACTTGATTGCGCGGACAGAGCTACATGCTTCATTCACTCATGCTTCACATTAATGTGGGCATTAAACATTTTACATAGAATGGGAGAATACGGGACAATCCAGCTGTTCATCTAATGTTTCGAACGCTCCAGAGCGAGATTTGATTGTAACTTTCCTGCCACCATCTTCGGGAGCTCTGCATCTGTATAAAGGGTAGCCATTGTCATTGTGCACTGTTTCTTTTAACAGCTGTTTAGGGAATTTCTTTGTACATTTTTCTTCTTTCATACATGGCGATATTGAATTTCGTGCTTCACATGGACCGTGAATCATATTTCGGACGGTGGTATCATACATTTCTTTATCCCTTTCAGGATCCGGAATCTCGGCGCTTATTATGTCGTCTATTTGGCTGGGCCGCAACTTCTCTAGGAAATAAAAGCCATATTAGAATGTGGGCATGCGGTAATCCTCTTTTTTTGCCATTCAATTGAATACATGAAGCTCTGCACCCCTCCGAAAATTTTCCCTTTGTTAATTACATACATTAATTTTTGTACTTTTAATCTAAATAATCTAGCAACTAAATCGTATCTATCAGTACTTTTTTGGCCCGGCATTAGCTCCTCGGTTATTTTTTTCCATGTGGGATTGCAAGTAAAAGTAACAAAAAGATCAGGTCTTCCGTAAGTTCGTACATAGGCGAATGCGTCTTGTGTGTACTTATGTAGGTAGCGGGGACTGTTAACGAATGATGAGGGCAGAATTACCATTTTACCTAAATCTCTGGGGTTTACGTCGCTAGAAACTGCATATAATACTCAACGCGCAGATTTTTTTGATTTAAAGATATATAACGGAGACGTTCACTTTCTACCTTCACATACATGTCTACCAAAAATTGATGAAATAATTGTCTACACCGGGCTAAGAGGTTAAAATCATTTTCTCGCAACATCATATGATACGCATAAAAATCCATACATGATACTTTTTTGTTCGGAGTAGGCTCCTTTGTGACCGCGTTAATGAGTGGAATTTGAAAATGATAACCCTAGTGTCCTTTGCAATAAATCAATGGGTGTTGCAGAGCGTCATAAAACTTGTGTGTATCGGCTACCCGTTGCAACGTATCACCACGTGCTTGCAAGACAATGTCTCGTGAAGAAAATTGATCACAACTAATTACGGCTGCTATTTCGTTTATCAAAGGTGCATTGTAGCGCCTTTCATGCTCTCTTCGAGGGGTCCAATCTGCGTAAACGACGACTTAATAATCCTCTTCAGGTAGTGATTTCTTATATTTGCGCGAACACTACACATTGATTAAAACTATTTTTTTACGGATTTTATCGCGTTTATTTTACTATTATTTTTAATTCCCGACGTTTCGGGCGCTTTCCAACACCCATGGTTACGGGGGACTGAGATGACTGACGTCCCGATGTCATTGTTAAACCCGGAGTACCTTCAGCTTTTTTAATTATTGTTTATGGTCCGATCTATGCAAAATGAACTGATTATGTCCTGAGGTCTTGCAGTGGTATGCTTGGGTTTAGTTTTAATTTTATTGATTATAGGATCACAAGCAGGTGGTAGTACCCAGCCTCCTTCTCTATTGAAATTAGGATGTTTTTTTAATTTCAATAGCCTCACCTATCATCCTTGGTAGGAATCGGTGTTCTTTCGCGAGGATTTGTGGTCTATCAAATCTGATGTAATGGTTGGGGTCGTCTAGGATATGATCGCAAACTGCAAACTTCCCGGAACGTTGATGCTTTACATCAGCTATATGTTCTTTTACGCGGGTTCTAATTGATCTTTTTGTTTGTCCTATATAAGAGTGACCATATTCACAATCAAGCTTGTACACTCCTGCATCTTGTAGAGGAATATGACACTTGACTGATGGTAGGAACTGACTAATCTTCTTCGGCGGCTTGTAGAATGTTCTAATAGAAGCTTGCTTCAAGATGTAGCCAATCTTGTCTGTGACACCTCTGACATATGGTAGTACAGCAGGCACACGCTCGACTGTAGCCGGCTTCACTCGGTCACTGTGACGTAGGCGCGGGACCCGAAGCTTGTTGTCGTGCAGAACTTGCTTGACGTGCTGAAGCTCGGCGGCCAAGTGTTTGCTGTCACAGATCCCTCGTGCTCTCTGTAACAAAGATTTGCCCACGGTAGCTAACTGTGAAGGATGGTGGTGAGATTCACCGTTTAAATATCGGTTTGTATGGGTTTTTTTTCTATACACAGTGTGACCAATGGTGTTGTTAGGTTTTCGGATGACTAACACATCTAGGAAAGGTAAGGAATTATTTGCCTCTAACTCCATAGTAAAATAGTCAGATGAAACTACATACCGAAAGGTCAAAACGGACCCTACAACTAATATCTATACGATATACGATCTAATTAAATAAATACTCCGAGAAATTGAATCTGGACGTTAATTCGATAATACCTTCATGTGCCAAACCACCGAAGTTGTATGGGTTACCAAAAATACACAAACCGAACGCTCCATTATTTCCAATAGTGAGTCAGATTGATTCGCCAACTTACAGATTGGCTCAATACTTAGCTAAAATATTATCACCACTCAGAGGATACACAAGAGCACACACTAAGTATTCATACCATTTTGTCAGTGAGATAAAAGACCTACGTCTTACTGACAATGAAACCATGGTCAGTTTTGATGTTCAGTCTCTATTTACATGCCTACCTGTTGAAGACTGCATCTCAATTATAACTAGGAAACTAGAGACAAACAAAAAGATAAATTAGAACCCGCGTAAAAGAACATATAGCTGATGTGAAGCATCAACGTTCCGGGAAGTCTGCAGTTTGCCTAGACGGTCCCAACCATTACATCAGATTTGATAGACCACAAATCCTCGCGATAAAAAATAAGGATGATACTTGAGGCTATTGTAATTAAAAAATCCTAATTTCAATAGAGAAGGAGGCTGGGTACTACCATCTGCTTGGGATCCTATAATCAATAAAATTAAAACTAAACCCGAGCATACCACTGCAAGACCTCAGGACATAGTCAGTTCATTTTGCATAGAAAAAAGCTGAAGGTACTCCGGGTTTAACAATGACATCGGGACGTCAGGCATCTCAGTCCCCCGTGACCATGGGTGCTGGAAAGCGCCCGAAACGTCGGGAATTAAAAATAATAGTAAAATAAACGCGATAAAATCCGTAAAAAAATTGTTTTAATCTCTTCAGGTAGGTTTTCTAAAGCAGTTTTAAATGTTTTGACTAAAATGTTACGTTCATGCAAGAATCTTTGAATTTTGAACACTGTGTCTCTCTCAACTCACTGGATAAATTAGCAGCGACGGTCTACCTCAATTTCTTCGTCACCCAAAAAGTGAACCTATCCATACTAATATTATAAATCTTTTCGCTTGTCTTTGAGAAGATACTCTTGAAAGGCTGGACTTACGTTTGCAAGGCATTATGAAGTAACAAGAAACCTATTTATAAAAAAACGTTAAAATACCTAAAAGGAATTAAATTTCCTTATAAATATTTTTTAAAAGCAAATCCAATATATCTAAAAGGAATAAATATTCCTTTTAAATATTTTTTAAAATCAAAACAACAAAAACAATTCAAGACACAACACGAATCCGAAAACGATAGCCAAAAAAAAATCGAATCAACTTTAACCAAATCACAAAACAAATCGCAGAAAACCGAAATCGAAAGCAGTAGTCAATATAAATACAACCAACGAAAAAAGAAGTATAAAAAAGGAGTAAGAACGGGTATAGGTACCGTATACACTATCTATACTATTAATATTCCTTTGAAATATTGTTAAACAAGCTAAAACAACGAAAACCAATTCACGATTCTAAAAAAACAAAATCCAAAATCAAAGCCAGAGTCTAAATATGTATAAAGGAATACCAACCAAATCAACAAAAGCGATCCAAGAAAATATACAAATCCAAAAATGAAAGCCAATATATATCCATTCAACCTTAACCAAATCACAAAGCAAATAACAAACAACCGAAATCGAAAGCAGGTAGTCGAATAAGCTACGAAATAGAAATAATTTAAGCGTATAGGTACCATATACACTATAAGTTGACGCACGGCTCAACGGCGGGAGTTAAGTAAATGTCACGAAACATTTCGTTACCACGTTTTAAAAACCTAGTAACGACATCTAGCGGAATCAATTTAAACTATGTATACGTTAGTTAATAAGAACTCTGAAAAAATATTTTGTCTTATATTTTTGCACAATTTTTCTTATTGTTATACCGATTCATTCATAACCACATATAAGAACTGTATTCATTTCCGTTCAATAAATATTACTAAGGCTTATTAATAAGGCTTACTAAGAACTGTTTCTACCACAGTTAAGTAATAGTTAAGGGTGAAAGCGTGATACATATTCCTTTTAAATATTTTAAAATAAAAAGAGAAGATTAATAATGTGTGGTGGTGAGAGTATTTTTGATCCATACTTATAATCACGCCTGTAACTCTTGCGGGGTAGGCAGAGCATCAACGGATTACTTAATATCGTCTGCGAGGTTATCGCCTATTCTGTGAATTACAATGGACCAAAAGTTTGAAGAAAATCAGCTGGTGAATTTTAAGTTTTTTATCGCTCTCTTCTCGGTCCTGCGTGGAAAAATACAGAGCCATACATTTTTTATCTTAATTTTGGTAAAAAGACATAATAATGCAGATATTCTGACCTTCTGTGTTCGTCCATCGTACCATCGTCCGTCTTGTAGAATCACGGTGGCACCACCTAGCTGAATTTAATTTTGCAACATATTCAATTTTACCACGGGAATGATATGTTTTCCGCTGAAAAAAGTAGCCTATGTCACTCTACAGAAAGGCTACTAGGGAGCTCAGATAGTCTAATATATTGGCCACCGTTTCGAGACTTTTGATGACATAGGTACTTTTTCAGCGGAAAATTTCGGAATATGTTGATTGCCACCGAATGCCGATACAAAAAATCATGCTATGCCGACGCTCTGCTGCGACGTGAAAGAAGGACAAACTTTTGCAACATATTCGATTTTCCCACGGGAATGAGATGTTTTTCCGCGGAAAAAAGTAGCCTATGTCACTCTACAGCCACCGAACTATCCCCATACCAAAAATCATGCCATGCCGATGCTCTGCTGCGACGTGAAAGAAGGACAAACTTTTGCAACATATTCGATTTTCCCACGGGAATGAGATGTTTTTCCGCGGAAAAAAGTAGCCTATGTCACTCTACAGCCACCGAACTATCCCCATACCAAAATTCATGCCATGCCGACGCTCTGTTGCGACGTGAAAGAAGGACAAACAAACAAACAAACACACTTTCGCATTTATAATATTAGTATGGATATGGGATATTCAAGAACACTGAACCGGAGGATAGGCATCAGTATCTTTATAGTAACGGCTGAATAGAAATAACAATCTGCGGTTTTGCCACGAGGCCAATGTTCAGTAGTGGACTATTGATATGTCGCATATATATATTATATGATATATACTAAGGATAACGGTAAAATATATCACCTGGATGAAGCCAAAGAGCAAGGTGCGGAGGCTCTAGTCACAGCTTCTGTGCTGGAAGCACTCGACGCCACTGACGTGTTGGATCGGGACCGTCTGGAGCGTAGAGAATCACCTCGATTGACCACTCCTTTGCCTGCCATAAACATTTTGTGTTATATTAATTTAAGTAAAAAGTGGGGGTGGTTTTTGGATAGTTAGAGCTACCGCGAACTGGTGTTTTTGTCACCATGACTGTTTCGTCATTCATATCAAGTCCGCGGATATGTATGGAGAGGCGCTCATGTTACGACGTCACAACTGAGTGACATTTTTATTTCTTCTTTGGAAATGTGACGTGACAATGACAAAAACTTTAGTGTCACGATGACAAAAATCACCAGTGCGCGCTATTTCTTCTTTGGAAATGTGACGTGACAATGACAAAAACTTTAGTGTCACGATGACAAAAATCACTAGTGCGCGCTAGCTCTACCATAACAATCTGGCATGTCTTAATTTATATGGATTAAATTTGTGACTACCACATTGCTTGCCAAAAAGTGTTGTGTAAGACTAATTAAAAAAAATATGTGTGCAATAATTTACACGCGACAGATGTGAGACCTTCACAAAAGGAGACCGATTTATTAGGGAACACTGTATCATGTACTTGTAAAGTATATATATATATATATATATATATATATATATATATATATATATATATATATATCCATATATAGACTACGGACTTCCATGATACTCCTAATGTGGCC
Source organism: Parnassius apollo (assembly GCA_907164705.1). NCBI lineage: Eukaryota > Metazoa > Arthropoda > Insecta > Lepidoptera > Papilionidae > Parnassius > Parnassius apollo. The sequence continues at coordinate 1,741,976 of CAJQZP010001045.1, read as the reverse complement.
CATTTTCAAAATATCGCCAAATTGGTCGATGAACTTTCTTTTAGGGCATCCTTTCGCGACTTTGCCGTTCACATCTGCAATATAAATTTGATTTTCCACTCTTCCCTCATTCATTCGTTCTACATGACCAACCACCGAAGCATTCCTTTCTTAATCTTTGTCACAACATCATCTGGCACACTACATTTTTCCCCTAATATGTAATTCTTCACATTGTCATTCAGATTCAGCCCTAGCATACTCCTTAAAGACCGCATTTCAGCAGCATTAATTCTACTTTCGTGCTTCTTCTGCCACACCCATCTTTCACTACCATACATTAAAGTAGCAGTTAATACAGCATTATGAATTACCATACGTGTCTTTTTTGACACATTCTGATTCTTCATTATAGAGTGTAGAGTCTCATTCAATCTTTTTTCTGCATTTACTCGTCGTTCTATATCCTTATCATATTTAACGTAAAGAGATAAAAATATACATATATAGGCTACATACACCCTGGTACATCGAGCTTGAAATCACCACGTTTATAAAGAAGTTTACACTTTAAAACATTGTGGTGACATTTGATTAATAATAAAACATTCTTGAATGTCTAAATCTGTCCAGATATTAATATCAGCAAAAATAAGGTTAACTGAATTTCAGAAATATGGGTACTCGAAATGTTTTAATATGAAGCAAACGTTGAGATGGGGCGAACAGGTTGCATGTGTAAAGGTGTAATTTTGACGCCATTCATTTGCTTTAGTACCTAGTTTTATGTTGAATACATTCTAACTGGCAATGTTTAATTAATTCTTGAATAATTAGAAAGTGTTTGCGTATTAAATACCTTTAAAATATAAATCTAATATAAGTTTCTATCGATGTACATTTACACATACATACAAAACCAGGGGTTAGGCAGAAGATATTAAGAATATATTATATATATTAGATGTTAAGAATTTAAAAAAAAACTGACAGCAGCGAGATACTAGAGCCATGTTTAGCACACAAGAATATTGAAAAACTCAGGATATTAAACTATATCATATATATATATATATATATATATATATTTTTTTTTTTTATATATATATATTTAAGATGCACTTACAAATAATAATTTCCTGAAAAAATCGCACTAGCATGAAACTATAATGCAGGAAGTAATTGCAGTTATGGAGAAAATAGGCAAGCCTTTATTGTAAAAATAGGCAATTATTAATCGTAATATTACATTTAAAACAGTGAATTTAGTGAAAGGGTATCTTCTTCTAAATTCAAAATCGAAATCGAAATGTAGCACAGCTCAAAAGGGCTTTGGTTGTATTCATTCCGAACATAGAATTTATGTATGCGTCGTTTATATTGTACATTATATCACACAATCCTTATATAAGCATGAGTCACAGAAAAGCCGGGTCCGAATTCCGGAAGCGTAGGTTGAATAGGTAGGTAAGTATTTAGGCAGAGACTACAGACTTCCATTTAACACGATCCTGACATACCTCTCTCGCCTCTTCCACATCCATATACCTACACATACATGCTCGTCGGTTAAGGGTACCCTTAATTTGGCCCATTTTTAGTATATCGCCAATTTCGTCGACAAACTTCCGCCTAGGGCATCCCTTTCCGACTCCTCCATTAACTTCTGCAACATATATTTGATTTGTCAGTCTTTCCTCATTCATTCTTTCTACATGACCAAACCACCGAAGTATTCCTTTCTTAATCCTGGTCAGCGCATCATCTTGCAAACCACACTCTTCTTTTATCACACAGTTTCTCACCCTGTCACTCAAATTCAGCCCTAACATACTCCTTAGCGACCGCATTTCTACTGCATTTATTCTACTCTCGTGCTTCTTCTGCCACACCCAACTTTCACTACCATACTTTAAAGTAGGGACTAATACAGCGTTATGAATTGCCATAAGTGCCTTTTTTGACGTATTCTGACTTTTAACAATAGAGTGTAGAGCCCCATTTACTTTATTTCCTGCATTCACTCGTCGTTCAATATCCTTATCATATCTCCCATCCCTGCTGAATACACATCCCAAACATACGAACTCATCCACTTGCTCAATTAACTGTCCTTCTATTTTTATTTCACATAACGTTTTGCTTTCTTCTCTTTCAAAAACCATCACTTTCGTCTTACTTGCGTTCACTTTCATTCCCCTTTATTTTAATGACCTGTTCATTAATGTAACCATCATTTGCAACTCGGCCGCCGACGACGCAAGTATGACTTGATCGTTGGCGTACAAAAGGCATTTGATGGTTAACTCACCCATTCTTAACCCGCATTCTTCAACTTTCAAATTTTCCAAACAACTGTCCATAAATAGGTTGAACAGCCACGGGGAAGCTACACAGCCCTGTCTGACACCTTTATGGATGCCAAACCAGTCCGAGTAGGCCCCGTTGATTCTAACAAAATCACTCGAGTTCCTATATACAGAGATTTTAATGCCTGTATTAAACCAGCACTCAACCTAAATGCGTTCAGAGTTTGCTATAACACATCCCTGTCCACTCTGTCATAAGCCTTTTCAAAAAAAAAAAAAGAAAAGAAAAAGAACTGTGACGGTTTCGGATGTCTAGTGGTCGTTAGTGCAACTGCTGAGCACGTGGTCCTGGATTTGAATTCTAATGGCTAGTTTAGACGATGCGAGCTGCTGACTAGACAGTAGACAGCTACTCGGCTTGTCTACTCGTACGCCAGTAGCTTGGCTCACCTTTGCTGTCTATATGACACTAGTAGCTGCTGTCCAGTCTTGTGAGTTGCCGCGATGTCGAGTGAAGGTGATATAAAAAAGCACTGGCGAGCTACTGCCGAACGCGTCTAAATAATGCGAGCGACGGCCGAGCTGCTGTTATGTACGAGTTGCTGGCGGGTGAGCATGCGAGTGAAAACAAAAAATGTTGAAGTATCTCGGATGCGAGTTACTGTCCAACTCGCACGTGAAAGTCGTAAGTGACGTCCACACAGTGCGAATTACTGCAGTGCAGCTACTCGTACGCTAGCTCGCACTGTGTAAACTAGCCATAAGTCAGGCCAAAATATGTTATTGCTTTTTTTTCTGTCAATAAACTCGCAGTAGTAGTTTGAATCAGAGTTTTGGCAGTGTCACACCGTAAAAAGCACATAGAGCCTTTGATCGCCCAGATGCCGTCCCATCGGACTATGAGGAGGGAATAGAGAGTGCACCCTGTGCTTATGTACACACTCGTGCACTATAATACTGTTCTGCGTAGGCTAGTCTTCACAGATATTGGTGTAGATAACACTGGTTTATTATATAAAGTTATTTAAATCAATCAAACCATACCAGTAATACTAAAATGCCGAAGCCTGTAATATTCCTCCTCCACGCCTGTGTTTGGCATGGACGCAACCCGGGCGCGCTGCTGAGGAAGCCCCAATAGCTGTCTCTCGCCAGTCCTCGAACGGGCTGCCTTCACTGATTGCGAGCGAGAATGGTGGGGACTACCGTACCTGTTAGCGAAGAATATTTGTTTTATAAAATAAGGGTAACAAACGAACACGCAGTCCACTTGATTGTAAGTGAATCCTGAGGCCCATAGATATCTACATCTATCCCTAGTTAAAAATCAAAATTGCAGATGCGTTATTATCCCTGAGGACTGATAGAATGCCTAGTTTTCGGTAAAAAGGGTGTCTGGTTCTCTACACTTACCATTGGAAACACAGCAGCATTAAGATATTCTGTGATAGCATGGTCCTTTCTCGGTCGAGCTACCCATTCGTCCTATAACCATAATATGGCTGCAGCGTAGCGCTACCACGTATATGTAAATATTTTATTAATAATAAGTTACAAAATACGTCCCACTGCTTTGTTACTTTTGAGAGGGATAAAACAAATAAATAAAAAGCCTTTTATTCCATGTCAAATAAGTATTACAATATAACTTTTTACAATAGAATTTGCTATTTTTAAACGCAATCGAAAATATAGCTTTTAGATTATGATACATTAAATTATATATGTATTTTATTTTTATAACTATTAAATTTTATGGCGTTAATTAATGTCATAATTCTTTATATTATTGATAATTTTTATAATGTTTGGTTAAGTTTAAGTAAGCATAATTTTTATTAGTTTATTCAATATAAGTAATTGATTAAGTATATATATTTTAAGTGACTATTTTTAAATGGTTAATTCATTTTTGTAAGAATAAGAATAGGAGAAAATAAGATTTAAATCAGTTGCAAACTGACAAAATATTTTAACTTATATCATTCATAAATCAGAGGCCTTCGTTCAGAAGTGAACTTTCACGGGCTGGTGATAATAATGATGATGATTACGCAATAATTTCTTTTAAATGATAAAACATATTCTTGTTTATTCGACACGTGTATTACTGCCCCTAAAGACAAAGTGAGTATGTTTCACAGAACACGATTACTCTTTACCGAGTAAAATTACCTGTTATTTTATGGGTCTTCCGTGAAATTTATTGCCTGTATCTAACCTTGATCCCCAAGTTGATAGTATTTACTGTAATTTAGTTTTATAACTGTCCCAATATTGGTACCGGCAATATATCAGTTACAATGGACAAATACCTTGTTTTTCATATGTCTTCTTTAAATGTATACTCGTACATATTTAATACTGAAAACTGAGACGGTAATTAAACATAAATAAAATTTTTGTTCGTCTGTATGGTTTTAGTGCTGATGACGTCCTCGGTGGCAAAGGAATACATCATGAGGAAAACTGCTTGTTTGAGTTATAAAATATTTTAAAGACATGTGAATGCACTGGAGTCTGGAGCAGTGACGGACTAATTTCTTCATAATCTTCTCAAAAATGGGAGGAGTACTGTGCTCAGCAGTAGATATCACATACAGGCTGTAATTGTAAGTAAGTTTTTCTAAATATTAGTGCCAATCTGCAACTATATTATGGTTGTAGCACGAATGGGTCGGCTCGACCAGGGCAGGACAACGCTTTAACAGAACACCAGCGTAAAATAGCACCTCAATGCTTCTGTGTTTTGTATGGTGAGTGTAGAGAACTGGTGAACCTATTATGAAGAAATTAGTCCTATCCTAATCTATTGAAAACGATGCATACCATCTTAGTTCTGAGAGGTGCCAACGCATCTTTATTTTGATTCTTAATCGAAGATAAATAAAGATGTTTGTGAGCCAAAGCATTCACTTACCACCAGGTGGACTGTGTGCTCGTTTGTCACCCTTATAAAATAAAATTCTATAGAATAAAATAAAAATAAAATATATCATCTTAGTTCTCAGGGGTGACAACGCATATGTATTTTGATTCTTGATTGACAATGAATGTAGATATCTATGGGCCATAGCATTAACCTTACTATCAGGTGGACTGTGTCACACATATTCTATAAAAAAATGTGTGCAGTTCACACGCAGTAGAAGTGAAGCCTTCAGAAAAGTAGACTGAAATAATACGAAACACTGTATTTTGTATTCTATCTTATGCCCCATTTACACTCAGCCTTGTTGGGCAGGAAAGTGAGCAGGAAAGTTGGCAGGTCAGTATGTAAATAGGCTACTCGCGCTATCACTGCACATGCCGCTGCCACTGCCCGGCACTTCCTCGATTGTCGGTTTTTCGCGCAGAAGTCAAAGGACGGGCAGTGCGAGCAGGAGCGAGTGTTTACATACTCAGTTTCTCGGTTCTCGCTCGTCATCGACGTTCGACCGAGAAGGAACGTTCGCGTTTAAAAACGGAAATTCTTTTATTAATCTGTATTTTAATGGCATTTAATAATGATAAAACAATTAAGTTTTTAGAACTTTATGAAATTGAGCGGGTAATATGGGATTCTCATGACAAAAAGACCATAAATTGCACGTAGTACTTATACTGAGTGAGACATAATGCTGTCACACCAACAAACTCGACGTCAGTCATTGTTGCGAGTTGATCAATAAAGAAGTATGAAGGCTGAGTGTGAACACCCACTCGCGTGGTTACTGCCGCAAAAGTATTTAGGAAAATATTTCTGGCAGCGCCAGGAGCAGTAGCAGCGGCTGAGTGTAAATGGAGCATTATTTTCTCGCAGGCTAAATACTAAAGATGTATATGTGTGTTTCTTTTTAGTGTCGCTTTTTAGTTTGTTCGATTTTCAAATTATATTAATTCTAAAGAAGTTATGACATCAAAAACTCTATTAACCTTACCTTGTATTTATTGCCAGTAAGTAATCAGAACTAGGAGTAAAGGTCCCCGACTACTGTCAGTAGGAAGATTCTCTTTAGATGATTAAAAATTTACGTTTAATAAAAATTGAACATCGACTCCTAACAACTTAAATAAATGACATAAGCTAAGGCATTTTTTTTTTTTTTTTTTTTTTTTATATATATATATATATAAGTCGAGGAAATTATTCATTCGTTTTGATAGTTTCAAGTAGGTTTTAAATTTTTTTATTAAATATTTATTCACCTTACTGAGTCTACTATGGTAAGTATAAGCTCAAGCTCAATTAAAGTTAAAAGTTAAAGTTACAGCTTATATACGTGGCACTGCTAGGCACATGCCTCCTCTCATTTCTGAGAGGGTTAATGGCAAGGAAACGTCCGCCGCGCTGCCCCCACGCGTTTTGGCGAACTTCACATGTCTTTCGAAATATTTTTTCTTATTTCTCAGACATACAGGTTTCCTCACGATGTTTCCCTTTACTGTCGAGCACGTGGTAAATCAAGACTTAAAATTGCAATTTACAATTTCATTGTGCCGGCAGGAATCGAACCCTGGTTGATCGAGTACTGTGAAATTTACAGCAAGCGCTAACCATCTGAGCTACCACGGCGCACTAAGGTGTTGTTTTATGGTTTAAGATATTTTATTCTCAAAAGAAATATACATTTCACTTAATGAGAGGTTACAATATTATATATATATATATATATATATATATATATATATATATATATATATATTAACATTAAAAAGGGAGGAAAGAGTTTCGTGACATACAACTTCTTACTAGTTTAGGCATACAACTTAATACTTCCAATATTATCGTTTTGTGTATTGATGTACAAGTTAGCAATCTTTTAGTAGATAGTAATAGATGTAATAGATAAGGTGGGTAGTAAGTAAGGTATTTCTTATCGTTACCGATAACGCTGATTAGCGGTCGGCATATGGACAGGGTCGGATTTAGAACTTATTCATTATATGTTGTTTTAGTTTGCTTTTAAAGATGTTAAAACTATTTAATATTTTTATTTCTTGTGGTAGTTTATTATATATTTTAACTCCATCAAAAAGTATGCTCTGCTTACCATAGTTTATTCGTACCATAGGTATGTAAATATTATTAGTATTGCGAAGTACTTTCTTTCCTTTGCCTTTATTTGTTATAAATTTTAATTGTGTGTGTATTTTATTATCTAAAATTTTCTTTATTAAAATACAAGTATTATAGCAATATGTTTGATAAATATTCATAATTTTGGTTTCACTGTAGGTGTAAAGAAGTTATAATTGAATAATAGTTTTAATATTATATTTTGGTTTATTTGTAGGTCCTTTAATGTTGTTTTGTAGGTGCACCCCCAAATTTCAACTAGATAATCCAGATGTGGTTTGACTAAAGCACTATAAATTGTTCGGCGAACACGGTAAGGAAGGCATCGAATACAACCATAAAGTGAACCCAGTAGAGAAGATAGTTTCGATCTTATTTTGCCTATATGACCCTTCCATGACAAGGTTTTATCTAGTACTAAGCCTAAATATTTATCTTCGGCTGACTCGTGTATTGTAGAGTTGTCAATGGTGAGAGGGGAATAACTGCAAATGTTTTTGTTTTTGGGTTTAAATATCATGTACGAGGTTTTTGATATATTTATTGTAAGCAAATTGGATTGGAACCATTTATGAACTATATTTAGATCTACTTGGGCTCGTGCGATAACTTCTTCTATGGAACGTCTAAAGTAGAAAATACAGGTATCATCTGCATATAAAGAAATTTCGCCATTTAATTTAAGATCAGTTATGGTATTTATATAAATCAGGAAAAGAAGTGGGCCCAATATAGAGCCTTGGGGAATACCGTTTTTTTTTTCCTTTTTCTTTTTTTGTACATGGGGAAATGCCTACGCATACCCGCCTCGCGGGGGCAAGGACGGGTTATGTCGGACTCGCACCGACTAAAACCCCATGGTGTTCCACCTTTGTCGCTATTGGCAGGGCCACGGGAAAGTTTCGCACACATCCGCAGCCCCACCAGCGCCTGCCGCCTCATGGCAGCACCTCCTCGGGAGCGGAATATTCCACCCCGTTCTCCTTCACAGGTAAGGCGCACCAGAACACATGGCGCGCCTTCCTTCTCGGCCTCTAATTACATCTGCGCAACGGACGCCCCCGCGTCCAATGCAAGAAGGCCATGGGGCCAGGAAAAACAAGCACTTAAAAGTACTAGCCTTCCCGACCCCAGCGGCGGATCTGGTCTATGGCTCCGCCGCCAACCAAGATTCGGCTGCGGAGGGTAGGGAGAGCGGCGCCTCGCAATACCGACAATCCTCTCCCCCCGCAGCCCCACCACCACCGCATCAACGGTGCGGCCCCGTTTGAGTCGCGGAGGATAGGGCGAGTGGCGCATCGCCATACCAACACTCCTCTTCCTCCGCGACTCCCCCTCGGCTGCGGCGGTAGGTGGGGAGGACACACCTCTCACCGCAGTCCACCAACACACATCCGAAGTGGGCTCCCCAAGCCCACTCGGAGTGGCCACCTCGGGCCGGCCCTCCACCTTGGACCAGCCATATGGGTTCCTCTTTGTTTCGCCGTGGGTGACCAAGCCACGGCTTCTAAGCCCTCCCGCCACGACAAGGCGGGAACCCGTTCGGGGGGGTTGGGGAATACCGTACGTAACGGGTTGTGGGGAACTTTGATAGTGACCAATCTTTAAATAGTTAAATTACGAACTTCATCGCTGTTTTCATTCTTCGGTATGAATTATTTTCTCCAAATTTACAAGAGGTACAAATTGCAATATATAAAATTGAAATATATATAATACAAAATTTTATTATAAAAAGGAAATAAGTACAGTCGAATTGGCAAAATCAACGAGTTCAATACATGAATTTATAAGACAATTGTAAATTTGTGGTACATTTTAATGTAATCGTATTGCTGCTAGTGGCAATATTATATACTTTGTAAGTAGTAAGACGACCTGGTAAGACATGGAGGAAGTCGATGGATGCAGGTGGCTGAGGACCGTGCTTTGTGCAGAATCTTTCCACCTTTAATATATATATATATATATATATATATTGCATCTGTATGTCATAACCCATTTATAACTGAATATTGTAATCTCATTAAGTGAAATGTATATTTCTTTGAGAATAAAATATATTTAACCATAAACAACCTTAGGTAGTAATTTAGGCTGTATATTTCACAGTATGATAGGTTGATTTGGGCACAATGATATTGTATATGATTTTAAGTATATATATATGTGCTTTATAAATTTTTTATTACCTCGCTTTCGTTCATGTCTGTTCGGGGAGAATTTAGTCGTTGATTTAAAACTATCTTCCCGATGAGCTGCAAACTTACAATTTTGAACGCAGCTTAGTATCGGAAGACAATGCAATAAACACTCACTTTTTTCTATCAATTTGTTTGTCTATTCGGTACAAAATTAGCAATCGATTTTAAGCTAATTTCCCGATTAGCTAGAGAGTTTGAAACTAGAAATATAACTCAAGACTAGAAACGTGGTGAAAATGTTTGTAATTTGAATTATAATTATTGAAAATACAACTATTTAGCAGGGAATTGAGAAATTCCTTTTTAAAGTCAATTACAAAATAGATAGCATTTTAACGTTGATCTTACCTTTTATCAAACTCATGCAGGTCTTCCGAAGTAAACTGGCTGGTCACATCCAGCAGCTGCTGTATATGATCACTGCAGACTCTGCTCTTCCGTCTTCCACCGTCCTCGCCGTCACGGACTAGAATCGTGGAGCACCCTCCATAGTCAAGCGACAGTGAGGGTTGTTGCACCACTATGGTGGTTCGCCCCGCGGGTATTGTGGTAGTGGCGGAGTCCAGGGGATTTGCTGTCACGTGGACTTGTGCGGCTGTGTAAAAAAAAACATCTTTTTTCTAATTTTATCTCATCGGTTACTGTAAAAGTGTCCTAAAATCTCTCATTTTATGTTTTCAGGGTCTTTGACCATGTAGTGACGGTATAAGAAAATCCCCGATACCGTACCGGGTGTCGTAAGAGGCGACAGAAGTAAGCTGAAACAAGAGATAGGCAGTAGAATCTTCCTGATAAGAACTAAAAAAAAACTGAGGTTGTCAACCTGCCTGCCAAGCGTGGAAACTTTTGCGAGATCTCCCCATGTGCTATGGGAGCAGCTTATGTTCAACAATGTAGTTTACCACCTAATGGGAGGTAGATGGTGTCGACATCTACATTTACGTGTATTCAAGATTAAGAATCAAAATGCAGATGCATTGTCATTTCTGAGGACTAAGATAGAATAGAATGCCTTGTTTCCAGAAAAATGGGTCACCGGTTCCCTACACTCTCCGTACGAAACACAGCATTTAACTCCGATGTCGGAGTTTAAACGGAGCGTCCCGCAAACCCGGACGTCAATCATTTCAGTCCCCCGTAAACATGGGTGCTGGAAAGCACCCGAAACGCCGGGAATTAAAAATCAGTACGAGCCAGTGTTGTCCTCTACAAGGGACTACTTTTGTTTATCCCATGCAGGTTTCGGGCCTCGGGGTGTTCCCCATTACCCGGGTAATCCTCACAGCCCATTTCTATCGGCCGGTCTTGGGAGCCGTGCATTGTACGACATTGTAGGAAATCTGCTTTGGCGTATTTTTTTTTATATTATTAATATTCCCATTTCATCTGCTGTTATTTATTTTAACCCTTTTTTTTGTTGCTTGGCGTATTGCGCGCCACCAGGAAGGTGCTACCGGAGGGTCAGCAGTCTCGAAGCCCCGCGGAGTCCCGCGGACAGGGAGTCGACGCAGGGCCAATCCTGCCGACAGGTGTGCGCTCCAGATAGCAGCACTCCGGGCCTCCAGTGCTCCTTCCTGGCTTTAGGTAAAGTCCTGGTGGATCCCTAGATAGAAGTTGGCGTATCTCGTGCCTCTGCGAAGGGATCTGCCGAATGGTGAGCAACCTCCAGGTCTCGCGGAGACGCATCTCATCGTGGAGCCACCAACAGGCGCGCGCTCCCAGCAGCACGCCGGGCCTTCGAAGTTCGCTTCCCAGCATGTAGGTTATACGCAGCGTTGGGTACGTAACGTCCCGGGTGGGGTCAGGGGCGTCCTCGAGGCTCTACGCAAGCCGAGTTGGCCCCACAGCACGTGCACCCACTGCTAAGCGACGCGCTGTACTTTTCCCACCCGGGCGGAAGCCGACGACCGCCGAACGTGACCGGCTCGAGCGCGGTCCGGAAGCGACTTCAATCAGTGCGATTTAACGCGATAAATCCGTCAATGTAGTTTTATTCAATGTTAGTGTTCACGTAAATATAACAAATAATAACTTGGGATACTGTCGTCATTTATATTCTGTGGTCATCATCGAGTTTCTGTTAGGTTTTGCTGTCGTTAAAATCTCGCAAGAACTTTTCAATGTGACGACATATTGTGAAAAAAGTTTTTGAAATAAGTATTTATATAATATCCTTTAAAATATACCTAACGGATATTTTTTTATTACTTGACACTGGAAAAAGTATATTAGTACGAGTCCATAAACGAAGAAAATAAACATCTCCTTGTTCTTTTGTGCCCCTCCCGTTGTCCCCTTCCATGGATAGCCTCATTTGACAATCAACGCTGGGTTGTCAAATGAAGCTATCCATAGAAGAGACTATGCACAGCAGTGGACTTTTATGAACTGTATTGCATGAATAAATAAATAAAGTAAAATAAAACCTATATTTCTTCAACATGATAAAATAAATTTTCGAATATCAAATTTCTTTTTTTTAATTTACTGTAGTTTTATGACTTGTGAAGGGCTGTAATGAGGATGATGGTGACATAGAAATATTTGAAATTAATTCATACCTGTAGATTGTCTTCTAGAAGAAGGAGGCGGAACAGAATGCTGGTGCGCTGAAGAACGTCTTCGACAGGTAGTGAAAACTTCTGTACCTTCGAGTTGTCTTCTTAACTTGGCCACTTCATCTTTATAATACTCCTGCTTGTCCACCTTTTGCTTATTTTTAACCCTTGACTCGCTTCCTCGCCTCTTCGTTGGCTCTGGTTCAAATATGAAATGCGTTTCATATTTTGTTTGGCTCGCTTTTGGGCTTTTCGGGGGCTCTAATTTAGGGTCGAAGGGAATCTGTATCGACGTGGATGGGCCGATTGTCTGGTTAACTTGGATTTTATTTTTCGATTTAGTTTCATTTCTTTTTGGTTCAGGCAGAGGGACGTCGAAGACAAATCTGGCGGGACCCGCCCTGGGTGATTCTATAACGTCTGTGGCTGACTGGGGCTTGGTAAACGCCGGTGAATCAATATCACAGCTGTTCTGTGCACGATGGTAATGAGGCGGTGCTGTGCTTGGGGGGTTCGTATTGGTTTGTTGTGGGGTAGGGTCAGCGTCTATGAGGCTCGGTGGTTGATGCTGGATCTCCGGGGGATCCACGTCAGCATCCATGGAGTCGTCGGTGCCGGTGACTGAGGTGAGGGCTGTTGCGGCAGAATCCGTACTGGTGTTGATTGTCTTGTCGGAGGCTGTGCTGCTGCCCATGACCACTACCTGCTGGCAACAGAAAAAGATGCCGTAAATATATATTCCAAATCATTAACCACTGCGATCCAACGATCACAGCGAACGTAAACTTATTATGTTTTGGTTTCAGTTATTAAGTACGAAATTACAAAACATGCAACAAAAGCCCTGTGGTTCCCGTTAAGTAAGAAATCAAAATCAGTATTCAAACGTGTAGAAATAACTTTACTTCAGAAAAATTGATATCGAAATTTTCATTTTCAAATTGTGTGTGGTTTTACTACCTCTAACAAACACAAACACCGGTAAAGCAGGGTCTTTGACAATATTCTTACTACCTGGCCAAGGTAGGCCAAGAGGTAACATGTGTCTGGCATGCAATTCTCAACGAAAAAGGAAATAATTTATTAGATACATATCATAAATAAATTGGGGCGATACTTTATCGGTTCGTTATGCTAGTGTTTTCAGTTTTTCCACGCGATAAGTGTCCATTATACTCGTTGACCTCGATAAAAATATGGCTAAAATTAAATCGCTAGCTAGACTATAAATATGTTGCTGAAAAAGCTAAACCCGTGTATAGTGGTAAAACTGAAGAATAAGGATTTTTTTAATATAAAATGAGTGACAAACGAGTACACAGTCCATCTGGTGGTAAGTGGCTGTTAGCTCATAGACGTCTACATTTATCCTCATTAAATAAAATGGAGATGCGTTGTCAGCCTTGAGGACTAAGATGGAATGCCTCGTTTCCAGTAAAAAGGGTCTCCGGTTCTCTACACTCACCATACGAAACACAGCAGCATGAAGCTGCTATTTTAAGCTGGTATTCTGTGAGAGCGTGGTCCTTCCCCGATCGAGCCGGCCCATTCGTGCTACAACCATAATATAGCTGCAACGTGGCTCTACCAAGTTTAATACCTTAACAGATTAATTATACGGTTTTGTTTAAAATCTCTAGAAACATTATTTTAACAAAATATTGCAATAAATGTTTCATTGAATCCATAGGTTTCCAAACAGACAGTCTGTGCATGGGCAGTGGTGCAGTGTGTGAATGTGATACTAGCAATGCGTCCTGGCTTTACTTATATCGCTTAATATGACGTCAACTTTTGCGATTTAAAAAAATGCGCTCCTGACATTGCCATCCATCTGTTCGTAAAGTTTCATTACATTTAAGTCTATAGAAAAAGGCAAATGCTGTCGTCCCAATTACTCCACCAACCGATTAAAACCGTCAACTTTCTGACTGCGAGTTGCTTTCTCTACTGAGAATTTCTTGACATGAAATGCAACAACTGAATTTGGCCTGACACGGGATTCGAACTCGGGACTTCATGCTCAGAAATAATGTTTACGACCATTAGGTCAACGAGGCAATCAAATTACTGTAATACTGTCCAAATGAAGGGTTCCACTTAAACGCATCGTAAAGCTACAAGTGGGTGTAATAAAAGTTGCCTGTTGTTTATAACACAAGGAGTACTTTCGATAAAAGTGAAGTGATTTTTGTATTCTTTGAATTATTTAATAGCTTTAAAAAGGTTTGTGTTATTTAGTGCTAGGTTGTAGAATTCCTTTTATGCTAGGGTCTGTCCAGGTAGGTTTTAGTTTATAGAATAAGGGTGACCAACGAACACACAGTGCACCTGGTAGTAAATGGCCCATACACATCTACATTTATCTTCAATTAATAATCAAAATGCGCATGCGTTGTCAGCCCTGAAGACTGAGGTGGAAAGCCTCGTTTCCAGTAAAAATGTTTACACTCACCATATGAAACACAGCAGCATTAAGCTGCTATTTTACGCTGGTATTTTGTGAGAGAGTTGTCCTACCCCGGTCGAGTCATCATTCGTCTTACAACCATAATATAGCTGCAACATGGCTCTACCACGTAAACCATCACCTCTTACTAAAGATGTTAATAGTTACTTTGCAACCATCCGTTCAATAAAATAAAATGATGTGTCTTACCTAGTTTGAAGAGTACCTCCCGCCCTTCCTCAAGTGCGTGCACTAATCCCGTCAGGAGCTCTTTAATTCCGTTCTCAATGGTTGCATTATTCCGAAGACGTGGAGTAGAAGAACGGTGGTCTCTGTCTTTCTCCTAACAACTAGTACAACTAAAATAATTAAAAAAAACTACAGCTCACCATGCGCTTGCCAAGCGTGGCAACTATAGCAAATATCTATCCAACGAAGAAGTTTATAGGTGAGAGTTTTATGTAGCAGTGGAAAAGTCCACTGCTCATCATCCCTTGGTGGTCTACTACTGTGAGATTTATTATAGGTTTTCATCCACCAACAATGGACTGATTCGATATAGAGACTTAAAAGAAAAAAAAATTACTTCATTTTAAAAGGTTGACAACGCACATGTTAATTAATTGGTAGCAGTTATTCATGGTCGGCGGTAGTAACTTACCATCAGATGATTCGAATGTTTGAATCACCTGACCTGAAAATGACTTTCGAATGCTGATTTGAAGATCATTATCATCATCATTACAGCCCTTCACAAGTCCACTGCTGAACGTAGGCCTCCCCCAAGTAACGCCACAAAGCACGGTCCTGAGCCACCTGCATCGATCGACTTCCTGCATGTCTTACCAGGTCGTCACTCCATCTAGTGGGGGGTCGCCCCAAAACTACGCCTACCGGTACGAGGCTGCCACTCGAGAACCTTTCTTCCCCGTCGGTTATCGGTTCTTCGAGCTATATCGCCGGCCTATTGCCACTTCAGCTTACCAATCCGTTGGGCTATATCGGTCACTCTGGTTTTACTGCGGATATCCTCATTTCTGAGTCTATCACGCAGAGAAACTCCGAGCATAGCCCTCTCCATAGCCCGCTGAGCGACCTTAAGCGTCCTTATACGGCCAGCAGTAAAGGACAACGTCTCAGATCCGTAAGTCATCACTGGCAACACGCACTGGTTGTACACTTTAGTTTTCAGAAATTGAGGTATACCTGACGAGAAGATGTGTCGTAATTTTCCGAACGCTGCCCAGCCGAGTTGAATCCGTCGATTGATCTCTCGGTCGAGGTTGGACTTACCTAGTCGGACTATTTGTCCCAAGTAAACGTACTCGTCAACAACTTCGAGCATAGTGCTCCCAATAACTACCGGCATAGGTGTGACATGGACATTAAACATGATCTTTGTTCATCTTAAGACCTATCCGTTGGGAGACACTATTGAGGTTATTGAGCATAGTGCTAAGGTCCTCCAGCGATTCTGCCATAGGGACTATATCGTCGGCAAATCGAAGGTGAGTGATGTACTCGCCATTGATGTTAATACCGTATCCTTTCCAGTCCAGTAGCTTGAAAACGTCTTCCAACGCAGCGGTGAAGAGTTTCGGGGATATAACGTCACCCTGTCTTACACCTCTCTGCAGTTGGATAGGTTTCGAACTCTGGTTCTGTACTCGGATAGCCATCGTAGCCCTACTGTACAAACACTTCAGCACTTCGATATACCGACAGTCAACTTGGCACCGCTAAAGGGACTGTAGCACCGCCCAAATTTCGACGGAATCAAAGGCTTTCTCATAGTCCACATACGCCAGGCAAAATGGCAGATTGTACTCTTCGGTCTTCTATACAATCTGCCGCAGGGTCTATGGTACTCAAGCCTTTTCGGAAACCGGCTTGTTCGGGAGGCTGGAAGTCGTCGAGTCTTCGTGCGAGACGATTCGTTATGACTCTCGAAAACAGCACGTAGACGCGGCTCAGAAGGGAAATCGGTCTGTAGTTCTTCAAGAGAGCGTTGTCGCCTTTCTTAAAGAACAAGACCACCGCACTTCTGCTCCAAGCCTCCGGAGTAGTGCCACCATCGAGGAAGGAATTGAAGAGCTTCTGAAGGACTTCAAGTACCGGTGTTCCACCCGCTTTCAGAAGCTCCGCTGTAATTCCATCCTCGCCTGGGGCCCTGCCGTTTTTAAGGTGCTGGAGAGCCATTCTAATCTCGCTCAGACTGACGTCCGGGATATCATCGGAATAGTGTCGGGTAAGTTTTGTGTTTGGTGTGGCTCCAACAATGATGTGTACAGCTGCCCATAAAACCTCTCAATCTCACTCAAAATCTCAGGTGTACCGGAAACGATGCTGCCACACTCAGTCTTCAGCTTTGACAGTTGGCTCTTTCTGGCAGACAGATCTCTGGCAAAGACTTTGGAGCCCTGGTTCCGCTCGATCGCTTCTTTAATACGAGCAGTATTAAAGTTGCGTAAGTCTCGCCGCATGCATTTGGAGATCTGTCTGTTCAGTTGCCTGTATGCTGTCAAATCTGTTGACGATTGCAGCCTCATCTCCCGTCTAACAGCTATGAGATTAAGAGTGTGATTGGAGAGTTTTTGTGTTCTTCTGCGGCGGGTCTTGCAGAACTTAGCTCCGACCGCATAGACAGTTTCCACGAGCTTGTCATTCATATCGTCCACTGCATTGCAATCTTCTAGGCACTGAAATCGGTTACGTAACTCAAGCTGAAAGGTTTCGGGATTCTGGATTAGAGTACGAGGGGGACGGAGCGGTGCCTTCATTAGACGAGAACTCTCCAACTTAATGTTTAGGTTCAGTGTGCCCCTAACCATTCGGTGATCGCTGCCGGTTTTCACCCTTGCGATAATTGAGAAATCACTGAACAGTTGGCGTCTGGTCGTCATAATGAAGTCAATCTCATTTTTTGCCGAACCGTCGGGGCTCGACCAGGTCCACTTCCTGTGGGCCGCTTCTGGAAGAAAGAGTTCATCATAAAGAGTCCCTCTTTCTCCATAAAGTCAGCCAGCTGCTGGCCCCTACGGTTCCGTTGCCCTACTCCAAATTTCCCTAACTTCAGCTCACCGCCTTCTCTTGTGCCTAGTTTTACGTTGAAGTCTCCCATCAACACCGTGTGGTGGGTTTTGGAGGAATGCATGGCTCTAGAAATATCCTCATACAATTCCTCCACCTCCTCATCGTGATGTGCCGAGGTTGGTGCGTAGACCTGTATTACCTTCAGCGAATGCCGTTTGGTGATTCTGAGTATCAGGTACGCGACCCTCGTCGATACACTCCCAATCTTTACAACGTTGTTGACGAGAGACTTGTGGGCGATAAATCTGACACCTCCTTGGGAAAGATGGTCGCCCTCCCGGTGATAGAACAAGGTGCCGGACTCGAGGATTACCGTGTCCTCCCCCTCTCTTCGGACTTCAGATAATCCAATAATATGCCATTGCAACTTGTCTACCTCTTCTTCCAGCTCCAGTATCTTCTCGTCAGTCCTCAGAGTGCGTGCGTTATACGTTGCCAGGTCGCGTCGTCATAGGTAGCAACCGAACCTCCACCGGAGATTCTTAGCACCCCCTGCCCCGCCATTACCATGGTCGCCACCGTAGCCAGAAATAGCGGGGCCGCCGGGGACTGGAGGCTGTTGCGACGTGTGGGGATTTTGCCATAGTTGCCACGCTTGGCGAGCGGGTTGGCAACCGCAGTTTTTTATTATGTTATTGTTGTTATTATGAAGATGCTGCTGCCCATCTCCTTTCTGTGTCCCTCTGTCGCCTCTTACGACACCCACGGGAAGATATGGGGTAGTGGATATTCTCAACCGCCACTACACGGCACAAGATGGATTGGATTTGGAACGGATTTGAAGATGATACTTCCCATTTTATATTTCATTTTCTACTGTTGCTTCTTATGCCTCTTACGAGATGATACGATTACGGTAAGCCACAATTCAATATTGACAGGCCTACATTCAAGCAAAATTGATTATGCATGCAAAAAAGTAGAGGAAAACGCTATCGAAGCGGTTGAGGTCCCCCTTGTATCCCTATCTTTTAAAAAACACATCGTAAGCGTTTGAACGAATACGTAAAGAATAGACATGATTGTTTGCAACACGCTTAAGATGCCGCGAGCGCAAACTAAATTAAATTTAAACTTAAATTCAATCAAATGTGTGCCATAATATTGTAATTCATGAAAATTTAAAAACCGTGCATCGGTAATGATTAGTGATGATTCTAGAGACAATTATACTGGTGATCCTGATCAGGATATGAGGATAAAGTTATTAAACTATTGTATTGTCATCGATCTTCAATCCAACAGTCTACAAGTTGATTAAAAATATATTAAAATATTCCTTTACATAGATACACACTCGCAAAGCCAATAAAGCGTGTTAAAAAGGTACTCTGTACTTGCACCACGTGCCTTTCACTGCCAAATAAAGTATGTTTGCGGTGTCTGTTTTAGTACGTAGTATATACATATTAGATAAATGTAGTGAGCATGATGTCGATGGTGACGTAAAAATGAATGGCTTCGTTTTTACGTCACCATCGACTGCTTCGTCGATCTAATGAGTTACGGTTACAACTGCTGATCATGTGGTTCTGGGTTTGAATCCCGGGTCTGGTCAAAATTAGTTAAGAAGTTTTGCCGTGTAAAAAATGTGGAAATATGTGACAATATCTGATACGCAGCGATGCATCTCTTGTCGGGTTTTCCCCGTTTATCAAAGGGCTCGTTACAAACCCTGGCCTACCGGTACGAGGCTGCAACTCGATAACATTTTTTCCCCATCGGTTATCGGTTATTCGAGCTAAATGGCCGGCCCAATATCACTTCAGCTTATTAATCCGTTGGTCTATGTCAGTCAATCTGGTTCTACTGCGGATATCCTAATTTCTGAGTTTATCATGCAGAAAACCCCGAACATAGCCCCTTCCATAGCTCGCTGAGCGACCTTGAGCGTCCTCATATGGCCAGCCGTGAAGGACCACGTCTCAGTTCCATAGCTGATCATTGGCAATACGCACTGGTTGTACAATCTAGTTTTCTGAGTTTGAGGTATGCCTGATGAGAAGATGTGTCGTAATTTCCCGAACGCTGCCCAGCCGAGATGAATCCGTCGATTGACCTCTCGGTCGAAGTAGGACTTACCTAGTTTGAATATTTGTCCCAGGAAAACTTCGAACATAGTGTTCCTAACAACTACCGGCATAGGTGTGACATGGACATTAAACATGATCTTAGTTTTGTCCTTGTTCATCTTAAGACCTATCCGTTGGGAGACACTATTGAGGTCATTGAGCATAGTGCTTAGGCCCTCCAGCAATTCTGCCATAAGAACTATGTCGTCACCAAATCGAAGGTGAGTGATGTACTCGCCATTGATGTTAATACCGTATCCTTTCCAGTCCAGTAGCTTGAAAACGTCTTACAATGCAGCGGTGAAGAGTTTCGGGGATTTAACGTCACCCTGTTTTACACCTTTCTGCAGTTGGATAGGTTTCTTACTCTGATTCTGTACTCGGATAGCCATCGTAGCCCTACCGTACAAACATTTCAGCACTTCGATATACCGACTGTCAACTTGGCAACGCTGAAGTGACTGTAGCACCGTCCAAATTTCGAATGAAAGACGGAATCAAAGGCTCTCTCATATTCCACATACGTCCAGCAAAGTGGCAGATTGTACTCTTCGGTCTTCTCTACAATCTACTGCAGAGTATGTATGTGGTCTATGGTACTGAAGCCTTTTCGGAAACCGCCTTGTTCGGGAGGTCAGAAGTCGTTGAGACTGCGTGAGAGACGATTTGAAACGGCACGTAGACGTGGCTCAGAAAGGAAATCGGTCTATAGTTCTTAAAGAGAGCGTTATCGCCTTTCTTGAAAAACAAGCCCCCCGCATTTCTACTCCACGCCTCCGGAGTAGTGCCACAATGGAGGACAGAATTGATAAGCTTCTGAAGGACTTGAAAAGCTACTTAAATACCGGTGTTCCACCCGCTTTAAGAAGCTCCGCTGTCACTCCATCCTGGCTTGGGGCCCTGTTGTTTTTAAGGAGCTGGAGAGCCAAATTGATTGTAGGTATATCAAAAGTCTGAAGTGTTTATACAGTGTGGCTACGATGGCTATCAAAGTACAGAAACATAGTACGAAAGAAAACGTATCAAAGAGCAGAGAGGTGTACGTGGGGTGGAGGGTAACGTTATATACCCAAAAATCTTCACCGCTGCATTGGAAGACGTATTCATGCTACTTGACTGGAAAGGATACGGTATTAACATCAATGAAAGTACATTACTCATCTTCAATTTGCCGACGATATAGTCCTTATAGCAGAATCAGAAAGAAGCAGAAAGGAAATTATGACACATCCACTCGTCAGTTATACCTCAAAACTTCAAAACTAGATTCAAAACTAATTCCAGTGCGTGCTGCTAGTGATAACTTATGGATCCGAGAAGTGGTTCCCCACTGTTGCCCGTATAAGGAACAGTGAGGGGTTTCGGGTTATCTGCGTGATTAAACTTAAAAATGTGGATATATGCTGTAGAACCAGATTAACCGACCCAACGGATTAGTAAGCTGAAGTGGTAGTGGACTTGTCATATAGCTACTGACAACTTATCAAGAAGCAAGCTTCAGGAATGGCAGCCACGTACCGGTAGGTAAAGTGTGGAGCGGCCCCCACTAGATGGAGCGACTACCTGGTAAGACATGCAGGAAGTCAATGGAAGCAGGTGGTTTAGGACCATGCTTTATGGCATTCCTTGAGGGAGGCCTATATTCACCAGTGGACTTTTGAAGGGCTGTAATGAAGACAATGGTGAAACCGTTGGGGAAGAACCAGGTTTTACACGGAGATAGTTTATTGAGACAGATGGGAAAAGGAACAATTCTTAAAGCCTGGAGTGACGGGCGAATTTCGCCGTTTCTTTTTATACGGTGTCTTTTCATTAGATTAAAATGTGGGAATCTTAAGGCAAGAGTAAGTAGGCTTTTAAGTTAAGTAATTGTGCTTAACTATCTTCGGCTGTTTTGTACTTGGATAGCCATCGCAGCCCTACTGTAAAACAAGCAATAGTTTATATTTTTTTTATTAAAACTATATATTTTATTTAATTAGCATATTGAATATATACTAAAACAGTTTACTAATTAACAAAGTTTCGCTCAGAGTAACTCTCAATAGAGTGTGCACAATAATTAATAACGCTCAGTGAACCGTTCACGTGATATCGTTTGCATTAATTTCAGAAGAAAATTGTGTAAATTTAGATATATTGTGAAGGCGAAGGTGAAGTTTATTTTAACTTTGGTATTACCAAAAAAGCTACTTACTTAAACTTTTAACCTTTATAGTTATGCTATATCTGTTTATCTAGCGTAGATATAGCCTAGCACTGCCATTTACTTACAAAATTTTAACTTTAAGCTGTTATTACCTAAGAACGTACATGTGAAAAGATGGCCAAGTTTGGTATAAACTATAGCATTTAGCACGGAGAGTGCTCGGAGGAATTGCTCGGATTAATTACAGCCATCAAGTTTCACCAACGCCCATCGCAACGATCATCTGGATACTTGGCAGTTCACTACTGAATGAATTTTCAGAATTACTACGAACCGTTTTATTCGTTCAGATTCCAATTTTTTTTATCGGCAATACCTACAACTTCGATTTTATTTTGACTTAAGAACTATATTATGTTCCTTATGTACGCAAGATAATATATGTAAATGTAGGTCTGTAGTTTTTGAGCTTGGATATAGAAGTCGGAAAGGGACGCTCTGCATGATGGATATATTGAAGATAGAAGAAAAAATTAAAATTAACCTTAACCAATGAGCATGTATATATGAATGTAAAGGAGGCGAGAGAAGTATGTAAAAATCTTGTCAAATAGAAGTCCGTAGTCTATGTCTACACCTCTGGGTGACAGTCATGAGTGTTTAATGTTTTCTTTTATGAAAGAATAAAGTATTTTTATTCAATATAGATTATAAAATTATACTTAACAAGAAGAATAATAGGCTATAATATATTTATATAAGTGAACTATTTACATATATATTGTATATATATATATGTATATAGACTCATTGAAAGTCATTTTTATATACTTTTGGAATGTACATCTGTCCTGGGAACAGCCGGCAAGATACCTAGAAGGATTATTTAGGGGGCTTAAGGCCGAATACGACCCGAATGACCTTGCTCGTTTCGCAGCAAACCACGCGCCGCCAGTACCTACGCTTTGTTTATATTGACATGTATAATACCTATAATCAAATCCATACGGGCTTTGATTATATTATATTTGACTGAGCTAGCTCAGTATGCAGAGTAATGAACAACACAGAGAGCATTGCTTACTTCTTAAATAAATTTTTCTTATTTATAATATTAGTTCCTATAGATTATAAATTCTGTACTTTATTCGTTATAAAATATTGTTCGAAAAGTTATTGAATTGTTAACGATTTTTTTTCTTAATTGGTGCATCGTACGTAAAGAACCTCCTATAACTGAAAATGTTTGTTCTTGTGAGTCTTACAAGATGCCGAATTTTTAATGCAAATTGCATAAATAATAAAGAAAAAAAAAACTAAAAAAGTCGGTGATTGCCCCATAGTAGGAATAGGTACTGTGTATGTAAATTCTCACAAGACTATTGCGACAAGTCAATCACTTCACATCCGAAGTATTTCGGTTTTTCTTAATTATGTACTTACCCCATGCTTTCGGACAATACATTGACTATGACATTATTTGCGGTCACTGTGCTTGAACTACTCTGTACATTCTTTTCCGACTGGGTCTTGATATTTACATTTTTAGTGTTTCTCACTTGAAACTAGAAAAGTATAAATGATTAGTTTGGCTAATGTAAATGAGTAAAAATGCAACCTATTAGGCAGCCTCAAACAAAAAATTACCTTGCAAAAATATAAGTATTAACCTCAAAATACAACATTCGAGCAGCGTTCATGCGATAAACTCTCTTTGTTTTACCACTTAGGTAACATTTATTTATTTTCCTACCCATATTTACATTTATAGTCACTTAAACGCGTATAAAACACTAAATTAACGATTTTCGCTACAGACACATCGACTGTTGTTAGGTACCTTACGTCACACGTCGAAGCGCCTGGTAATTTATTACGGCAAACTTTTATCTGGCAATATACGATATTATTATTAGGTGTTTTTAATTGAAATGAAATATGTTAATAAATAATATTTTGTATCGAAAATAAAGATAGCAGGTACCTTCGGAATCACAATACAAACATTTTTACGTAAAAGAATTTTTCCTAAATAAAAATTCACAGAGTTTTAGAAGAACAATAATTTTATATATTATTTCTTAACATTTTTTAATTTGTTGGTATATTTATTTAATTTAAAATTTTAAAATGACGGTCACCTTGTGAAGGACCCGAACAAACCTACAAAAATATTTTAAAGCTTAGAATTACTTCAGGTCAAAGTTCTAGTCAAGAGAAATACATTAATTTTCGCCAGTTCTCTTCGTATTCGGCCTTAAAAGTGGCTTGCAACAATTCACGCTACCTGTGGGTCACCCTGTTCTTTTCTTAACTTGGCATATGTTTAGATCAAAATTTTAATGCAAGTACCCCTTACTTAAAATTTTTATGCAAGTAAGGGGTCCGATAGTAAACACATAGTTCACCATGAACTATGTGTATACTATTAAGAATCAAATACATGCGACAACAAAAGTATATACGATTAAGAATCAAAATGCAGATACGTAGTCACTCCTGAGGACTAAGACGGAATGTCTCGTTTCCAGTACCAAAGGGTCTCCGGATCTCTACACCCACCATACGAAACAAAGCAGCATCGAGCTGCTATTTGACGCTGGTATCATTTGAGAGCGTGGTCCTTCCTCGGTCGAACCGACCCACTCTTGCTATAAACATGATGTGGCTGTAGCGTAGCTCTAAGACGTCGAAAATACATCGCATCTGTAGACTTTTTGCTTGAATTTGGCCACATGTCTAGCCGGTACGCTCTGACAGGGCGCGACATGTTATACTTCCGTTCGCTCGGGACCTTAATGGCGGGAAAATTTGTAAGTTAGAAAATTTTTTGCTATATTGCAAATTTTGCTATATTTTCACTTTGAGACAATATTTATGGATAAAACTTACAAGAATTCTTGTTGAATGTATATACAATCGAATAAAATTATTTTTGGCTGCTAGAAATTGTAATAAAATACGTAAATTACCCTGTATAGCATAGTAGTAGTATATCCTTCAATTTTAGTGACAAAATTACTACTAATTTGAATTCTACACTTTTGTTTTTGGAGAAATTTATATGAAAATGTTTGGAAATATGTATGTTTTTATGTTTTATATGTTTCCATTCGTTACTCATACCAAAATATTAAAATATTAAAAAATTAAAAAAAAAAACAATAATAATATTTTATCTCTGTGACATTTAGAACAATATTTCAAAAATATTTATGTGTGAATTTGAAATAAATACAACGTCAAGTTATTTGAAATATGTAAGAAAACTATTTTTGCTTACATTTTACACTAAAAATAAATGAGAATTTGAAAAATAACACATTTATGACCCAACCGCCAAAATGGGCCTTCCAGATTTTGAAGTACTTTTGGCAATTTACTTTTCACTTTTTATACCACAAATTATATATCTACGTGTTCACTATATTACAAGGAATATAAAAAAGTATAATACTTTCGTTTTTAGTCCAGACACAAATATAAAATTCTATAAAAAAGACGGAGCACCTTCATCAAAACGACATGTGGAACGCCGAAAGTTCAGAGTGATTTCTTTTTTTTTTCTAAGAAACATTGCCAGGTTATGGTTTAAAATAAAAGAGCATATCTTTGTCTTTGATACTATTATCTATTGCATAGTGTCTTTGGTTTTGTTTAAAACGAAAAAATAGATTTTTCATAGGTACACAATTTTACATAATTCTGATCTAATTAGTGCTCTTCTGGAGCGAACGTAAGGTAGGTATTGTACGATCTAAAGTGCGCACGGCTTGGCGTGCGGGCTAGAAGCAAATTTAGAAGGGCTTATTGTCAAGCTGACAATTTATTATAATTTTTAACACGCTTTTAATAGCTTGACCAGTATGTATGTATGTAACGGAATCTTTTAACTTCATTTTCACCTACTTCTAGGAGTCTGATTAACTTGAAAATTTGCACAGTGATCAAGGGCTAATGACAATACAATAATGTCATAACTTTATATTAGTCCTGTCTAGGATCATAAGTATAAAAAATATATTTACATTAGTGAGCAGGTTAAGCGTATATCACTCGCAGAACGCCGATGAAAATGTCATTCTTCTTTATCTATAGACGGTCAAAAAAGTTCTTACTAGTGGAATATTGCGACTGAAAATTCAGAAAATAAATTATAGTTTAAAAAAAACTAAAAAAGAACTAAAAAGTAGAAAATTATTATTAACAAAAATTCAAATAAATTGAAAAAGTGTGGGTGTGGTGGTGTGTAAATTATATTATTATAATAATTCTGATATTGCATACATTAACTAATAAAATGATTCTCACATTCGATATCAAGCACCCCACGCTTTTTCAATTTATAGTTGATTACTATTAAACGTGTTTTAGTTTTTTAAACTATAATTTATTTATATTAATTATAGTACACAAATTGTTTTCTAATGTTATAAAGGATAGGCCGGTCACAGATGACTGCTATATTCATCTCGTTTTTAATAACCTCTCAATTAAAAGACACTCAACTTTTTAGCAGTAAACGCGTAAATTTGTGTCGTCTGGGCATTAAACTGGACTAGATATATGTCACCTCCAGTCCACTACTTTGTTCAACAAAGTCTCGAATTCAGACGCAAGTTTGTTCCGGGTACTCGGCGACGTTTTACAGAATAATATTAGCTCGGCCGGTATATAAAGCACCACCAGTGCTGTCGTCCACATAACAATGAATATTACCGGTTTGCAACATATCATTGATATGCAGAAGAAACAGCGTTGGTGATAATAAGCAACTTTGTGGAACACAAGCGTTAATGGGCTTGTAATCGAAACATGCACCGTCTACTAATCCCCTTGATGCTCCTATCTGCAAGAAAACTGGTAATCCAATTGCAGCCCATTGGAAGGAAACTTTGAAAGAAGCGCTTTGTGCCAAACCCCTCCGCCCTCCTTTCACGCAAGGAGGGTCGCGTCCGTTTACGGCTTAATGATCTCTAGCTAGATCATTAAGCAAATCCCAAAAGGTTTAGTGAGTAAAAGTCTCGATAACCTCCCTCCCCCGTTTACCGGAGGGTAGCCCTTATATGCTTCAGGCGCAAAAAAAAGCCAAACCTGATCTAAGGCCTTTTGTTATTTCCAAGCTAACGGCCATCGCCTTTCCCTTGGACTTTCCTGCGTCCGTCCATCTACGAGTTAGATAACCCAGAAGATTACCAGCTGAGCGACCCCGAGGGAAACCGTATTGGCGGCCACTAATCAGCTGGTGATCTTCAAGGTACTACTTAAGCTACATGAGCTGGTAGTTAATAATTGTTTCCATTATTTTGGGACAAGAGTCCGTCTCGATCGAGCCGACCCATTCGTGCTACAACTATACTACTAATATAGCTGCACCATGGCTCTGTCATGTATAAATTATAATTATATCATACGAAATATATATACGTGGGTGGTCTGAAAAGTTTCCGACCTAACTCTACACACTTCTCGTAGCGATGTTCTCATCTCTTTAACCCGTCCAAATAGTACTCATCGTTTTTCTTTGAAAAATAATTATTGTTCACGTGGGTGATTGCATCCTCATTTGACGAAAACCTCTGTCCTTCGAGCGCAATTTTTGGATCAGGGAACAAAAAGAAGCTGCTCGAGGCTAGATCTGATGAGTAAGGCAGATGGTTAAGCAGTTCAACCCATAACTCGAGGATTTCCGCCATGGCTACCGCTGAGGTGTTTTTCGGCGCGTTGTCATAGTGAGACAGGATTTTCTTTCTTTCGCAATTTCTGCCTTTAGTTTGTCAGGTAATGATGCGTAGTATGCTCTTGTAATGGTTTTTCCTGACTCTACATGACTATCCTAAGAAATAGCCGCCATCACTTTCCCAGTCGAAAAAGCACTTTTTACTTTTTTTGAAGCCGCTTCCCCCTTTGCAGTCCACTGTTTTGACTGTGTTTTTGTTTCGGGCTTTTAAAGGTGTATCGAAGTTTACAAAGGTGCCAATACTCGGATTTATTGCGCCTACACTGCACCAACAGAGCTTTGAAAATGTTCATTCGAACATGTTTTTGGTTTAACATGATCAAACGCGGCACCTAACGCGCTGACAGCTTTCTCATGCCTAATTCTCATGCATAAATCTTGATTTGATGTGTGACAAACACGTTCTTTGGAAATTTTCATAGCCACTGATATCTCTCTCACTATAATCCGGCGATCGTCTAGCACCATTTGGTGAACTATAGTGATGTTGTTGTCAGTAGATGCAGTTTTTGAACCTCCCGCACCTTCATCGTCGTCATACAGAGTCAAACTCATCTTTCATTTGCGTAGGCCTAATTTACCATTCAAAAATAAAAAACATTATGACGGCTCGATACCCAAATTTTTCTATTTTAACAAAAACACTCACATCAACTTTTATTTATTTAAACGACTGTAAAATATAATTACGCATCCAAAATGGCTGAAATTTTGATACGAGAATAATATTTTTCATATAAGTAATGTTTCCTGTTCAAGTGCTCGGTATGAGCACTAACTTCAATCGAGACAGCTGCATTGATCGTAAATCTTTCTCAAAGTATCCACAGAATACTCGAGTTTCAATTTAAAGTTGTTTGGAATTTTATAGTCCCATATTTAAGGCGACACCGCGAAAAAATGCACCTCTTTTCATCGAATAGTATAGGACTATTACACCACTAACAAAAGTGGAATTATGATATAGGTAAATTCATGTCTTTACCTTGAATTTATTCAAAAAAAATGGTTCAAAAATATGAGTGGATAATTTTGAGTCGATCATAACTATCCGCGAAAACACCTCTAAAAAATCACTATAGTTGAAATTACAACGAAAATACTTAATCTATATCCTTGTCAATCACTCAAATATATTCATAGCATCAATATTCATAATTTACTTGCAAATTATTTTGACTACTTAAATCAATAATTATTTAAAACTTTTTTAAGATTGTGACTATTTCTAAGTGGTCTTAATCGTCGCGGGTGCTACGCAGTTTTAGACCTTATTAGTGCGTTTTTTATGTTTTTATAGAAATTATGTATTCACTCGGATCAGTATGGCGTTAGCCCGGAGCCATCGATTGTCGTCTTAATATTGATATGTATTTTATAAACTGTGGGGTATAAGAGCATCCACTACTTTATATCATCCTGTTCCAGAGACGACAGACGAAAACGACAGAAAAAGCAGATGAAGAAAGAGAAGAAGAAGCAGATGAAGATAAAGAACGGAAGATTGGCAGCAGCATATTTAGCAATAAAAACTGCGGTTGCCAACCCGCCTACCAAGCGTGGTAACGATGGCAAAATCCACCCTATTAGACAATCTATGAGAGAGGCGTATGTTCAGCAGTGGACTTTTATAGGCTGTAATGGAACCGCATTTACATCAATGTTTGTTTAAATATCACACATACACACACACGCACACCCACACACACACACACACACCCACACACACACAAACTGTTCGAACCCCGGGTCGGACGTTTTACTGACAGTAGCAGCCTGAAGTCAGGAAGTTGGCGGGGTGGCCGATCGTGTCGGATCGCCATCCCATCAGACAATAAGAGTGAGGGTATGGAGAGTGCACCTATGTTTGCCTACGCAAATGGGTAGTCTCCGTTAATACTGGCCCTCGAGACCGAAATTCGATTTATAGGACACTATCATGATTTATTATAATTTAAGCACAATATAACGATAATTAAGGCATAAAAATATGTAACAAATATATTACCTATATAGAATTGCTTAATAAACTCAGTAATATCATCATATATATTTTGCTGCCGATTGCCTTTTATCTGAGAGGTTATTTAAAACGCGATGAAATTGAGCGGTCATCCGTGACCGGCCCATCCTTTATTACATTATGATAACAACTTGTGTACTATTATATATGTATATATTAATGTAAGAAATTAAAGAAATTATAATAAATTGTCAGCTTGACAATAAGCCTTTCTAAATTTGCTTCGAGACCAGGAGCCAAATTCTAGCAAAGTAGTCTACAGATGCTATGAATTTTTCAACGCTGCAGAGCCACGCTGCAGCTATATTATGGTTGTAGCAAGTGGGTCGACTCGACTTGGAAAGAGCCACGTTCTAACAGAATACCAGCGTAAAATAGCAGCTGAATACTGCTGTGTTTCGTATGGTGAGTGTAGAGATCATGAGACCCCTTTTTGCTGGAAACGAGGCATTCCATCTTAGTCCTCGGGGGTGACAACGTATCTGCATTTTGATTCTTAATCAAGGATGAATGTAGATGTCTATGGGCCACAACATCCACTTACCATCATATGGACTGTGTGCTCATTTGTCTCTCTTATTGTATAAAAAAAATCTTTGAAGACTAAGATGTGATGCCCCACAGCCTGTATTTATACCGGTTCTATATTCCCTTCAGATTGGAGCAAATCAGTCCAGTAGCTGTGCTGCGAAGAGCCATAAATATTATAAGTAAAATTTTGTATCGTAATCTTTAAAAAAAAAGTTCCGCTGGGTGTAGTGCTTGTTCCTCTCAGGTTTCAGACATTTCCAGTTCTAGAGGTTTTTCCAAACTAATGGTAAAACCATAATTGACTTTCAATATATGTTTTTGTTATGTATATTGAATTTAAATATGTATTCTATTCTATTAAAATCCCTCGTAGATTTTTTAAATAGAATTAAAGTGACAAATAAGCACATAGTCTACCTGATGGCAAGTAGATCCTGTAGCCCATAGACATCTACATTTTACCTCAATTAATAATCAAAATACAGATGCATTGTCACCCATGAGGACTAAGATGGAATGCCTCAATTCCAGTAAAACGATTCTCCCGTTCTCTACACTCACCATACGAAACACAACTGCAAGCTGCTTACGCTGGTATTCTGTGAGAACGTGGTCCTTTCCAGGTCGAGCTCACCCTTCCGTGGTACAACTATAATATAGCTGCGGCGTGGCTCTACCACGTATAAACGTGAAGAGGGACCGGCTGTGGCACGTATAATATAAGCTATATTTTATTTTACTTTTGAGAAAAAAATGTCCCGCTGGATTTTTGCTAGTTATTTTCTGGACAGAGGTATTTTATGAACCAGTAGGTAAATAAACAAAAAATACGTTAAGTGTAGTAAGTTAAGTAGAATCTTCTCCATTCTGAAGTGTTAAATAAGTATATTTAACTATCATAACATTTTTAACAGAGTTACATAAACAACTTTACAATATTTCGTCCACAGAAAGTATCCTATATTTCTTAAAATTAAAGTTAGAATCGTTGACATTTTGTAAAATGTCGCCACAAATTATAACGTATTATTCCTTGCCGAGTGGTTTTATTAAAAATTTATTGCTTCAAAGCGTTTCAACGGCATCCCGTTTTACGTAGTCGTGCTTTAATTTTTGCTCCAAATTTTGAAGTTCTTTTTAAGTTTAGGAGAATTTAATATTTATAAATTTATTTGTCAGTTATCCAGTTAGTCGTATAGCGGCAGTATAAGAATACCCCCTCCCCATATCGTTCCATGGGTGTCGTAAGAAGTGACAGAGAGATGTTGGATGTGTGCTGGTGGACTGCAGCGAGTGGGGACTCGCGCACCCTCTACCGCTGCAGCCGAGGTGGAGTCGCGGAGGAAGAGGAGTGTTGGTATGGCGATGCGCCACTCGCCCTATCCTTCGCGACTCAAACGGGGCCGCACCGTTGATGCGGTGGTGGTGGGGCTGCGGGTGGAGAGGATTGTCGGTATTGCGAGGCGCCGCTCTCCCTACCCTCCGCAGCCGAATCTTGGTTGGCGGCGGAGCCATAGACCAGATCCGCCGCTGGGGTCGGGAAGGCTAGTACTTCTAAGTGCTCGTTTTTCCTGGCCCCATGGCCTTTGTGCATCGGACGCGGGGGCGTCTGTTGCACAGACGTAGTTGGAGGCCGTGGAGGAAGGCGCGCCATGTGTTCTGGTGCGCCTTACCTGGGAAGGAGAATGGGGAGGAATTTTCCTCTCCCGAGGAGGTGCTGCCATGGGGCGGCAGGCGGCGGCGCTAGTAGGGCCGCGGATGTGTGCGAAAGCGTTCCCGTAGCCCTGCCAATATGCGACAAAGGTGGAACACCATGGGGTTTTAGTCGGTGCGAGTCCGACATAACCCGTCCTTGCCCCCGCGAGGCGGGTATGCGTAGGCATTTCCCCATGCAAAAAAAAAAAAGGAAAGACACATCATCAACGATAATACGACACGTGTTGCGCCTCTATACGAGGCATCCTCAGGTGATGTAGACTCTGTGGTGGCTGATCATAAAGACTCCGACTTAGAATTTTATAAACTGTAATGGATGGATGGAATTATTCAGAATCATTTTTTAGGACCTGACTCTTAGCGCGGTTTTAGGACATAATTACGCCTTAAAAATAAAATAAAATTAAGGTATTAATGTTAATGTCTGTCTAATATCATTTTTACCACGTTTTTAACAACTCGGTTTCGTGTATGTCTGTTCGGGTCGAGTTTAGTAAATAATTTTGTCTAAATTTTTGATGAGCTAGAGAATTCATATTTTGTATATAATTGAGAATCGGTTGACAATGTCAAATATGAAGTAAAAAAACCGGTATATTAAAAAAATAGAACAAATATGTACAATTTTTTTACTATACCAGTTTTTTAATTACAGTATTTTAGTTCATTATTCTACTACCGGTTCAAAATGACGTCTCTGACCGAAGAAAAAATGGCGATGAAATTTTTTTTACGGTATTGGGTGACAAGCGAACACACAGTACACTTGATGATAAGTGGATGCTGTGGCCCATAGACATTCACATTTATCCTCAATTAAGAAAGAAAATTCAAATGCGTCGTCATCCCTGTGATCTAAGATGGAATGCGTCAATTCTAGTAAAAACTGTCTTCGGTATTCTACACTCACCATACGAAACACAGCAGCTATTTTACTCTTTTTTTTTATAGGATAGGGTGACAAACGAGCGCACAGTCCACCTGATGGTAAGTGGTTACTGTGGCTCATAGACATCTACATCTATCCTCGATTACGAATCAAAATGCAGATGCGTTGTCACCCGTGAGGACTAAGATGGAATGCCTCGTTTCCAGTAAAAAGGGTCTCCGGTTCTCTACACTCACCATACGAAATACAGCAGCATCAAGCTACTATTTCACGCTGGTATTCTGTGAGAGCGTGGTCCTGCCCCGGTCGAGCCGACCCATTTGTGCCACAACCATAATATAGCTGCAGCGTGGCTCTACCACGTAAGAAAAAAAACAGGTAACACAAACACCTTTTTTGTATTTTTTATTTGTTTAATACTACATAGCGTAGTATAGATACTACGCTATGTAGTACACACTTTAAGTTTTAATTTTGTACATTGTTAAGCCACGCTACACCTATTTTATGATTGAAGACCACACTCTCACAGCATACCAGAGTAAAGTAGTACCTTAATGCTGCTGCGTTTTGTAGAGAACCGGATATTGTTTTACTTACTTACTATTACTTATTTGGTAGTGCAATTATTAATCCATCCTTTCACCTATAATTACAAATTGAGAAGCATTTTATCTCAGTCGTCAGAGGAAACAACGCATCTGTGGCCATTTTATTTGAAGTTTGATGCTTGTGCCCTTGCACTGCAGTTCAATAAAAAATATCCAAATGAGTATAAACTATAGAAATATTTATTGTAATCCCAATAATTTTTATTATTTATTTATTTTTTCATTAGTTACTCTCTTTATTTGTAGAGTAATAGTGCCAAACGAGAACATAGTTCACGCGATGCGAAATGCATGCTGTGATCCATATACGAGTACATCCACATCTAGCCTCGATTACGAATCAAAATGCAGATGCGTTGTCACCCGTTAGGACTAAGATGGAATGCCTTGTTTTCAGTAAAAAGGCTATCCGGTTCTCTATTAATATAACTGCAGCATGACTCTACTACATATAAAAGTACGTACATAAATTATAAAAACAAAGGTAAGTAGTAAGTGTCGAGCGTAAATTGGAGGGGTGAGAATATCCACTACCCCATACCGTATCGTGAGTGTCATAAGAGGCGACAAAGGGAAATAAGCCAGGATATGAGTGGCAGCATCTATAATATATAAAATTAATATCTGTCGCAGCCAATCCAACTGCCAAACGTGGTAGCTATGGCAAATACGCCCTTATGAGGCAATCTATGGAGAGGCGTATACTTAGCAGAGGACATTAATAGGATTAATTAAATATTTACGTGTTTTTATCAAATAAAATGTCAAAACAAAAGTTATTTTATTTTATAAAATAAGAATAAGATTGAAAAACGAGCATACAATCTGCCTGATGGTAAGTGGATTTTGTGGCCTATAGACATCTATATTTATGTTCGATTAAGAAACAAAATGCAGAATGCGTTGTTATCCCTGAGGACTAAGATGGGATGCATCGGTTCCAGTAAAAAGGGTCTTCGGTTCGCTACACTTGACATACGAAAGACAGCAGCATTGAGCTGCAAATATTGCTGCAGCCATAATATTACTATCCCCAATTTCATCATACGAGTCACCTCCACGTCACGAACGTAGGTCACTCAATAAGTTTTGAGATGCTCGAAATTTAAAAATGGAACTCACCCGTGTTATATGTTTCTAAAATGAAAATTTATTTAAAAATAGAACTCCATAAGCCAATTGCTCAATATTAAAAAAGAAAACAAAGTTCTATTAATTTTCCTGCAATGCTTCCTGCGATTTTCATTTAAAACGGTGGATCTTAACCGTGAACATTTGCGCGCTATGATCTATTATGATTTTAAAGTAGATGACCAAAAATTGTATGAACCTATGCCCCAGACTGTACAGAGATTAAATCTATGTCATTTGAAAGTACAGATCTTCTATATAAAGAATTAGAAAAGTACATGTAGCTACGGAGTAGTGAACAAAAGTTATGAAGATTTAAAAAAGTTGATTTTGGCAGTCGGTTTTCATCATTATTACACAATGTAGATATTAATAAAGTTCCAATTTATGAGTGTTTTGTAGGTTAATGTATATGCATGATGATAAGGACGTATCCTAACCGGTTTAGCTAAAAAAAAACTAGGACAGCAGTTTTTTCAGTCTTTGAAATTATTATTTGTAACTAGTTTTTGTAACATAACTATTATTGATCGAATTATATTAGACAGAAAATAATTAAACTTACGTATTATACCGTTTATAATTAGGGGAGCACTCGCGTGGGGCTACGGCATTTATTAAATAAAAGTAAAATACGATAAAACACAAATACGAAGGAAAAGCGTACGTATACGAGTATCATATACCAAAAAACGGCGCGTAAGTCGGTTGACGTCAATCACATCAAGTCTGACATTGACGCTTTGACTGTTTTGATGCTTGATGGACGGATTCAGTGTTGCAAGTACTAAAGTAAAATAACCCTATCCTATAATTTAACGCTACATGTTTAAGCTGTTGCTGTTTTAGTGTATTTTGATAATTTTGATGTATTAATTCATTACTTGAAGGCTTGTATTTATAGATAACATATCATAAATAAAGTATTTTTATGAATTTAGCTATTGTTTTTTCCCTACTCTGATCTTTTTAAGTATTATATGGTCACATTAAAGGTGCTATAGAGTGACTTCAAAGAGAAGAAATCACTTTAAATACTTTTAAACCTGATTATTTTTCAACAGCTGCTATAAAATGTTAATAGTTATTAAAAAATCTTTTTTTATTTTATTAAAATTAATAGCAATAGTCTTATTTTTGTACAGCTTGAGGCACATTTTGGCCATCTCATTTGGTTTAACCAAACAATTAAGTTTACAACGGTTACAATCATCATTACTCAGCTCCATCACGCGCAACAATTTTTAGGTGGTTTGTGAAAGCGACTCGTGTGGACTGTTGCCATGAAATACGTCTACGTTTTGAAAACGGGGCATCTAGGCGTGTTTCAGAAATAGTTACTGGTGACGAGACATGGATCTATATATAAATAAATGGCAATCATTGATATGGGTCTACTCAGAAGGACAGTTACCGACAAAACTGCAAAGACCTCTCAACATTGGCAAAAAAATGGTGGCTAGTTTTTTAAATGCTGGAAAATTGCAGGTCGAACTTGCATTGCAGGAAGAAGCCGTGTCTGCCTCCGAAGAAACGATTTCCGACCTGTCAGATCAAGACTGGCAAAAGTTTTTCCAAAGTTGGTTTAGGCGAATAGAACTTTGTATAGAGCATGATGGAGAATATTTTGAAAGGATGTAAAATAAATATTAACAGTATCTAGAATACTTTTCGTATATCTCAAAACTTATTGAGTGTCCCACGTATTCCTCAAAACTTTAAAAGAGGATAATACAATCTTTTATACTTTACGGTCGAAACGTGTTGCTAGTGATGATATTTAATTATTATAATAGTTATTATATACGTGTTAAATTGTTGATATGTTGATAATAGAAACATAAACAGAAACTTTTTTATTCAATATAGATTATAAATAATCCTTATTGAAAGTCACTTTTTTAATTTACCACTAGTCCTGAGAACTAGCAAAAAACCCAGCGGGATTTGTAGTAACAGCTTACAATCATGTATGTTACAATTAACAACACATAACAAATTAGAAATTACTTGATAGCGATCACCCTTCCCGGGGATTATTATTATCATCAAATATGAGTAGTTTATTAATTATAAATAAATTTATTGTATTTAATTAGTTTGCCCACCAAAAGGCCTATTAAAGTCCACTGCTGAATATGTCTCCCCCATATATTGTCTCGTATCGAGGATATTTGCCAGTTACCACGCTTGGCAAGCGGGTCGGCTACCGCAGTTTTTTTATTTTAGTCGTTATGAAGACGAAGACTGCTGCTCATCTCCTGATTTGTTTCCCTCTGTCGACTCTGACGACACCCACGGGATGATATGGGCTAGTGGATATTCTTAACCTGCAACCGCACGGTAAGGTAGAATATGGCTGTATTTTTGTCGAAATTATTAAGATCTATAGGAATACAGAGTAGGCGGTACCCAGAGTCTTACAGCTCAGAACCAACAATCGATGGACAAAAAGGTTCTCGATTGGCAGTCTCGTAACGACAAGCACAGTGTAGGAAATATCCTACAGTAGAGGTAACAATTTTTAAAGAAAATAAATTAGAGAGTAGTATTTAAACAAAATTACTCTATAACTAATCCAGAGTAGTAACCAAGTTTAAAAAATATCAGTCAATAACAAAATAAGTACTTACTGCTAACTGGTTTGTTTTCCATTTCTAAAACGCAAGCGGATCACTAAATAAATAGATCAAACAAATTCATTAAGCACATTAAAACTTCACTTCACTCTAAAACTCAACTTCATTTCACTACCATCCACAAACACAAAGTTCATTCAGAACATTCCAATATAATCAACATTGCTTTTTCTATATTGTTTAATATTTAAATAGTTTTCAAATATTAAATTTAGAGTTCTATTCGACTCAGTGACGGATTTCTCTGCGATTGTAACTATTTTCACTCAAGTACCTAAATTTTATAAATAGCATGAATTTGAAAATTATTGATCCTAATATATATATATATATGTATATATATATACAACCTACGAATTTAAAACCAATCTGAAAGTTTGCGAAAGATCTACAACTGCTCTGGGAAAATCACAGATGATTTGGTCAAAATAATTTTCGAATTTCACTCGGTTTTGCTTACAATAAGTATTATGTCGTGATATAAGGGCAGATTTCACCAAACTAAATTTAAGTTGAATGAATTCTGTGAACACTGGTGTTCCTTGCCGTTTTGACGTGACGAGTGGTGACCAATTGATACGTTTTTACCCTTAACTGCCTAGTGAATGGTGCAAGTTACAGGGGATAAGCGACTTGCAGTGAGGCATTTTTTCCTATATATGTATATAAAAAGTTTTATACGACTTTTCATATAGATTTATATTATAGGCGTTTATACATACGATTTATATAGACTTATCGGAAATTATATAAAATCATATAACGTATTAGTTTCTGTAAGTTATAGATTTCTGATGAATGTTTTTGACTTCTATAGTTCATATTCAGCTCTCAAATAATATAGACTCAATATTCAATTCATAATATGGCGATATTAATAAAATAATGATAATAATTTAATATTTAAGAAAGGCAAATTATATAAATTAAAATCAACAGAGTAAAACAACACATATTTTGACTAGATTAATTTATATAGTTATTGTAGTATTTATTTATATGTATTTTATATAGCCTCCATTCGTGACATAGTTAGATAGCAGTAAATAATTATGTTATGGGCTGAATTTTTAAATGATAAGAGTCACAAACAAGGACACAGTAAACTTGATGGTTAGTGAATGCTGTGGCATATAGTCATCAATAGAGATTAAGAATCAAAACGCAGATGCGTTTTCACCTCTGAGTACGAGCCTCGTGTTCAGTTAAAGGGTATCCACACTCACCATATGAAATACACACTTTTAGTTTTTTGTTGAATTATATGTTTTAATGTATTTTTAAAATTTTAATTATATGTTAAATACTGGTAGTTATTTTCTAATTTCCCAAAAGTTCTTTTTGTTTTTGGCACCTATCACATTATTGTCGCTGGGTTGCCTGGACCAAAAAGCAGTAAATCCACCCTTTCTCAGTTTTTTTTATAAATACTTACAATAAAGTATAAAAATAATAATAGTATGAATAAATAGACTATAATTCAGAAAATAATGGTATGTGATTACGGCCACACGATAAAATCGAAAAAGCCGAATTTTCTACTTTTTTTAAGTACTAACTGTATGAGAACAGTATATACTTTTGAAATAATACTCTGATATTCAATATGCAAAACGTACATAATATTACATCACCGAGCTGAGCACGCTTGAGCTGAGAACCGACTAAGTTCGATTCAACGTCACCAACCCGAGCATGACAGTTCACTTTAGAATAGAACAAAATAATTTTTATTAATTATAGA
The DNA here is from genome assembly GCA_907164705.1 of Parnassius apollo. Classification (NCBI taxonomy): domain Eukaryota; kingdom Metazoa; phylum Arthropoda; class Insecta; order Lepidoptera; family Papilionidae; genus Parnassius; species Parnassius apollo. Next base: position 1,703,080 of record CAJQZP010001045.1, on the reverse strand, counting down.
TTACAAGAATAAATATTGAAAGTCCTTACCACTTTTACCACTGCTTCAGAAAAAAAAACTACTATACTGGGATTAACCAGCAAGAAACCCAGTAGGAGTCTTTTTAAATAAAAGTAATTTACGGTTTATTATTCTATACAAGTAGTAAGAAAGCATTTATGAACAGCAGCGATGATAGCGATCACCTCATTCTAGAAATGGGTAAATATCAGTCGTGTACTCTTTTATAATAATCCTTACTAAATAATTTTTCCTGTTCAGAAAGAACAGCGTCTAAAGAAGTTATCACTACAAATAAAACTGCACGCTACCGCTTTTAAATTATTCCACAAACAAATCCCAAGTGTGCGTGTGTCACGTCGCCGCGATGTAACTTGACAGGGCCTTAGTGTGAATAAGTTTATAGTACAGCTTTAACAGCTTACAGTCACTTTATATTGTTATTGCCCTCGGGACGATAGTAAAAGTTAAAGATAGTGGTTCCAATTCAGATAACAAATTTTTGATATACAAGTTCACTGACATCGTCATCTTTTTATTAGTAGACTTCATTTTTTACGTTGTAGAGCAATTGTGCAGCTGAATTAGTAGTGTAGTTATATAAAAAATGGGTCGGCTCAACTGGGGAAGGACCACGCTCTTACAGAATACGAGCATAAAATATCAGCTTAACGTTGCTACGTTTTACGTGGTGAGAGTAGAGAACCGGAGACCTTCTTACTGGAAAAGAGGCTTTCCATCTTAGTCCTCATGGGTCACAACGCATCTGTATTTTGATTCGTAATCGAGGATAGATGTAGATGTCCATGGGCTACTAACCACTTACCATCACCCTTATCTTATAAAAAAAAAACTTCAAAAAGAAGAAAGTTCTGTGTTCGACTGTTTATTTATCGTTTTTTTTTTATAAATATTACGTATTTTTTTTGTTGGTTTGGGGTCAAATATAATGTAACTGTTTAGAAAATATTGAGAGTGTGATACTTCTTAGTCCACTCAAAAGGGTGAAAACTATTTTTTAACAAATAGAAGGTGACATCAATGAACTGACATCAATAATTTTACATTCTGAATGAAAACCCCGACGGCTTTGCTTCTTCTGTACTATTGTAGTGGCTTAGCGCTGACTTCAGAATGTGAAATTATTTTTATTCTTTTAGTTCTTTGAAGTTGGTTTTAACAATTTCATTAAAGTATTTGTTTTTAATAGAGGAGAACGAGCATGCGGCTAAACCGATGGTAAGTCACTAACGCTGCGCATGAACAACTACAACACCATGGGAATTGCAGATGCGTTGCCGGCCTTAAAATAAGAGTAGGCTCTTTTTTTGAAGGTCGCTAAGTTGTGTCGGTTCGGAAAAATCCCTAGTGGTATTTGATTCCACCAGGAAGTTGTGCGAGAAAGGAAACTTCTTTTAAATCATACAGTGGTAGACCGCCAATCATCCAGATGGTATGGATGGTATCGCGAGTTTTGTTTATGTGCGATGGTGAAATATAATTATATTAATATAAATATATATATATATATATATATATATATATATATATATATATATATATATTGAAATATAATTGATAAAGTCGCTTCTCGCTGTTTGTACGCTTAGATCTTTTAAACTACGCAACGGATTTTGATACAGTTTTCTCAATATACATAAAGATTCAAGACAAAGGTTTATATGTATACATACACATTATATTAGAGAATTATATAAATAAAAATCAATTATCGCATGAATGAAATATTATTACTTGAACATGGCTGGACTTATTTTGATGAAATTTTTGTGTGTTTAGTGTTGGATTGGATTGTATACATTTCCCTGGATGGTTTGCATTCACGATTGGTCCCGATAGGTGGCACTGTTGTGTTGTGTGGAAATCACCCGTACGAAACCGGGGCGGTTCACAAGTAGGTACATTTATGTAGAAATTAACCGTTACAAAATTTTCACATGCAGATTAGAAAATGTAACGGTCTACCTCTTACAAGGTATTGTAACGCTTCCCCCCTCTCTCATAATATTAATAATAGATTAAGTATAATTAATTCCCCTTTATAATAAAAATTATATATATGTGACTAGGATAAATAAAATATGTTTTGATCTTTCTAAATGATCTTTCTAAAGGTTTAATAATAGGCCGTTTGTAATGTTTTGGCGTGATCGTCTTAGTTAGGACCCTTATTTACGTTGTGTTTGTTTAGTAACTTAGTTCTTTTAGGTGTCTTTTGGAAGAATGAATATTCGCTAGAGCAATTGAAAGCTGTTGGTAGTGCCTTATAAGCTAAGTGAACCCCGTTCACGAAGACAGGGCTCGAGAAAGGTTAAGAACATAAAACGTCCCAATTCCACTTGTATCAGGTTTACATTATTAATTTAATATTATTTATCCCTTCCCGCTCGGAAAAGGCTCAAAATATATTTATACAAAATACCCGATACAAGGGCTTCGCTCTCCTACATTTATTAAAAAATGTAGGGGAGGCACACGGCTCCACACACGCCGTGCACGGTGAGCGCCAACCATTTTGATGCACTCCCCCCGAAAGGAACGCTAATTCTGGAACTGGACCACAGCAAAATAACTGGCGAACCAGTAAAAGAGGCTTGGCCCCTTGTTAGTGCGTAAGCACAAACATCGACCAAAGTCGCGCATGTCAATGCGTGTAAACGCCAAACAGAATACGAACGAATCCAGCCACAGTGAATGTACGTCACACGGTTTAGGCAAATAGGCACACTGGCCGTAAACCCTCAGTGAGCGCCACCACCTGCCAGACCGCTGCTCCTGCAGACGTGATGTAAGTGTATGGCATCACCACCAATTGCATGATCAGTATGGCTACTAGCCGCAGAGCGTGTCATGAGTCTACCGCTCACCTCAAGGGAATGGGGTCCCACGTTGTGCGGCTTTCGGCCGCAGCCTTGAGAGTCTCCTCAGATCCTCCCGCCAGCTACCACCCGCATGAGGTCGACACATATGCTCCACCAACCAGTACAACGGCAGATATAGCCAAAAGGCAGTTATAAGATAAGAGTTATAATTCGCCATCAGAAAGGGTTTGTGTCACTGACGTTGAGTAAATGCATTTTCGATCATGTTTGTCTCACCCATCGCCAAGTTGCCGTCAATCATTCAAAGGTGCCCTGTCCCGCGCACGCCATAATAGGACAACCATGAAACACTGCAGAACGCAACAAGCATCAATACGACTATCGTCGGGCTTACACCATTCCAAGGTCCCCCATACATCCCAGCAGACATCACCACCCACATACCTCCATCGACCAGAATCACAAGATTTCGTCGAATCAGGTGCAGCACACCCGCAGATCAATCACAAGACGCAATACCGCAAGTAGCAGTAAGCATCAATGCAACTATCATACGGGTGGCGCCCCTTCACCACCACAACCCCTATCGATTTTGGTAACAAAGTTTTTATTGTTGTTATATAAAAAATATCACCAACGTATCATAGTAGCACGCTACTAAGACGCCAATGAACAAAACTCCACGTATCATAGCGCCAATGCACTAAGACAGGAAGTTGAGTATGCCTGTTACACTTAAAAGTGCTACCAAACACACTCATCATCCCAATCCGAAAGATAAACGACGCATCGCTATGCGCTACGCCGTCGCCCACAAACGGTATGGGTGTGCGATGTCCACGGGAAAGCCGTATTGCTACAACAAACCCGCTTACTTACCCGCACTAAGATGATATGTCTAGGACACATCGGTTAGCGAGTCCAAGTTTACCTCGGACCAATTGCTCGTGAAGCAGCATACACGCCACCATAATATTCCCTTTCAAGTCTCTAATAAGGACTAGTCATTTTGCTACAGTACTAGGAGCAGTCGTCACCTGACCACTCCATACAATGCTTATGCATCAAGGAGACCTACTGTAATATTGCTTTTGTATCATAGAGCCCTTTCGTGGTGCTCTTACTTTCATAAGTCATGCATTTATAGGATTCGAACCCACGACCCTACTATTGTAATGCAAATTCATCATGGAGACCTTCTATAGTATTGCTTTTGTATCATAGACCTTACTTTCATAAGTCATTCATATTTGGATTCGAACCCACGACCCTACTATTGTAATGCATATTAATCATAGAGACCTTCTATAGTATTGCTTTTGTATCATAGACCTTACTTTCATAAGTCATTAATATATACGGTTCGAACCCACGACCCTACTATTGTAATGCATATTAATCATAGAGACCTTCTACAGTATTGCTTTTGTATCATAGACCTTACTTTCATAAGTCATTAATATATAGGGTTCGAACCCACGACCCTACTATTGTAATGCATATTCATCATAGAGTCCTTCTATAGTATTGCTTTTCTATCATTGAGTTTATTATCATAAGTCCCTAATATAGGACTAGTCATTGTGCTACAGTACTTCAGGCAGTCGAGCTCCCGACCACCACATATATATGTACAACTGCAGGTATGTATCTCCGGCAGCTCCTCTAGACAAGACATCTATACATGAACACCTTCCATAACTTGGGAAACTTTTCTTTTATACGTGAACTCCTTCCAAAACTTAGGAAATTTTCTTTTATACATGAACTCCTTCCAATATTTAGACAATTTTTTAACAAATTTTCTAATTATCTTATAAATGTTATCTATCTTTATTGTTATAATATTTTCGACTTGTATTTCTATTGTTTACCTTATTTTAAATATTTTTTTTAATTTACTATGTTATTGGTCTATTGCCTGAAATGTATTTATATTAACTTTATGCTTATTAATGTAATTTTATTGCTTAATATATATCTTTTAAGAGTATTTTTGACGCTCCTTTATAATGAATTTAATTATTAATAATATTGGGCCGTCACAGTATGTATCAATCATGATCATTATCATTATCACAGCCTACCAAAATTCCACTGCTGAACTTAGGTGTATACCCCCTATACTGCCTCATAGGCGGGATATTTGCCAGATTTGCCACATTGGGCAGGAGAGCTGGCAACCGCAATTTTTATTTTTTAGTTAGAAAGTTGTCATCTCCTGTTTTTTTTTCTCTGTCGCCTCTTACGAGACCATCGGGACGATATGGGGTAGATATGTGGTATTATTACACCACCACTAAATTATTAACGTTTGGCATGTGGATTGGCAATTGCAATTTATTTTTTATTTTGAGTTGATATCAGTGATAAATGTTGTTCCCCATCTCCTGTTCAACTTCTATCTCACCTCTAACGACACATAGATATCATGGATGATAATATTTATTTCTATAGCTCTTCAGATTTCCAAATTAGTTTTAAAATCAGATAAATAAGGTTCTTCGGGTAGGTAGGCCGAAACCCTAGGGAAATTTCCCAGCCTCACGAATCGATGAGTGGAAAATGTTATAATCTAAACTGCATTCTAAATGCAACCCTACGCTCCTAGGTATACAGTTTAAATTTCTAAGAACTGCGGAAATGTAAGAGTTGTTAACGATACAATAGGAATACCACAATCTGTGTAAGTACAATTTGTGTTAAGGTTTCCCTGTTGAATTGCTTAGATTTAACATTTTAACCGATTTCAGAAAAAGATTCAATTTTGACTATATTATGTTTTTTTTTTTGTATTTTACGCGGTATCCTTGTCAATCGTGAAGTGATAATAATCATACTTTTGTCATTAAATAGACAGATTATACTACAGCGGGATCACAGATAAACTTTGAGGTAAAATTCTTTCCTTAGGGGTTGCAAAATAGAGGATGTAGTTTTAAATATAACTGATAAGATTACATCTTAGTTGTTACCCTGAGTTTTAATTTTAGAATAGCTTTTTATTCGTAAAAAATAGGCATTTGTCTATTGAAACGAAGTCGCGAGCGGGTCAGTTAGCTTATAATAAAAAAAATAATAAGTCGGGTAGTTAAACAATATTGACATGTTTGATTTGCTCCGTGAATTAATAAATAATACAGTAGTAAAGTTTTGTTAATACGTTAAAATTTTTACATAAACGTATAGTTAACTAAGTGACCTAACATATAGTGTAAATGTTTTACTTCAATCTTATGAAATTTCGACGTTATCAGTAAATTAATTTCGAAATCAAGTAAAATAACGTTTCACTGTGTACATCGCGTCGAGTTACTGCGGCCCGCTGCTGTGTGTGACTCATAACATAGTATTTCATATTGTTTTGTGCTGCGTTCAAATGAGTAAGTTAATTATGTGGGCTCCAGCCAGAGGTTGCAAAAAAAGCAATCTTTATTTAAAATATATTTAATTTACAATAATTATTACAATTAATTATTACAACTAAAAGAGGTCACTCTAATTCGAAGTTTGAATCTAGAATGAATTCACACGGTAAAATATCAGAACCAGGTAATATTACACAGTACACACGTTGTGCTGACTCGGTGCCTCGTGGTTTTCGTAAGCTGATGCAACGCTGCAGATTGCCTAGATTAGGGCTGCGTAACACCTCCACCCGAAGAACAGCGACTACGGAAGACCTTGGTCGTGAATTGAGCTGGTAGTTGATCGGGATCAACCTTCTCAGTGCTTGGAACTGTCTTTAATGATTTAGGATGGTCTTCTTCTGTATTCCTTTGCGTACTTTCAATTGGCTTCAACTTGTACTTTCTATATAACATGCATAGAATCAGTGCACCTGCACTTATTATTAATGCGTAAAATGGTATTGTAGTATGATATAGACTGTGGTCATCGTTCCTGCTTAGATTCACTGGTGATTGCTGGGATATTTTGGCGTTCGTCGCATGAAGATATTGAAGGTTTATTGAATTTAGTTTATATGCCGAAATAGGAGATGGGATGCTGGTGTTTTCCTCAGGTATGTCCATTATTTTTAAGGCTTGTCCCTTCAATCGGTCTTTAGTGTTTGAGATCGAGAATAGAGGCGTTTCTATGTAGCATTTCAGAGGGACAACAACGAGATAACTACCTTGAAGTATTTTGTAGAGATCTTGGCCACACGATAGATGTACTTTTGTTGGTGTAGGGAATGTGATGGTGTAATGCTTGTCGTCCAGTTCTTCGTAAGCCGGTTTATCCAAGGTGACTGTGAGCGGGTTACATACTGCATTCGTCTTTTGTTTTGTGATGAGATGATGGATGCAATCAGGAGATGTTTGACCTCTCAGGCTCCGCTTATCCTTACAGATGTACCATTTACTGGTCTTCGGGCATTCTGCCTCTATGTAATGAAAATCTTTCTGATAAATGGCTAGGAATGGATGGGGTGGTGTAAGGATTTCGTTTTTCTTGTTAGGAACAATAGATAACTTATACATATCATATATATGGGGTAATAGAATCGGGAACTTAAATACTATAACTATTTCATTTCCTACATAATATGAGCCTAATCTAATAATGTCATAATATTCTCTAATATCTAAATCTCCTACCTTCTTACCTCCATAAAGTTCGGTTGCACGGTTAATCATTATTCGGATAGATTCTAAATTGACTATAGAGTGGTGCATAGTGTTAGCTCTTATAAATGCTAAGTTATTCTGTAATTTAATTAATTCCTGTGAGATGGAATCAACGTTATCACTAACGATCATTATTAGTACTTGTGCAAAATGGGCATATTTAATTAAATCGTAGTCTCTAGTAGCATCGGATTGATTTATTTTACCTATTAATATTTCCAATTTATTTTGATTATCCACAATGCTATCTATTATTTTGGAATATTGATTTGTCAAATCTTTAGTTAAGCTTACGTGGTTATTAAATTCCGTTACCATTTTATTTTCGTCTTCGCGGATGGATTTTATTGCGCGATTAAAATGATATGCATCTGTATAATCAAGGTTACCGGTTATACTTTTTTATAATGGAACCGAGACCATCTACAAGTCCTCTTTTCTCACGGTTCGTTTTAAAGCTTTGCAACTGTATAGAGACGCTTTCAAGGTTATTTTTAAGATAATCAATATGAGGCTGAAATAAGGAATTAGTTATATTGTTAAGGTTAGGAGTAATACTAATTAACTGTGTTTTAACAGAATTTACTTTGTCTCCTAATTCTTGAAGATCTACATATTTTAGAAATGCATGGTAGTGGGATAGGATTCGAGTGGGGCCTAGTTTGAAGGGTAATATACCAGGTCCGTCACTAAGACTTTCAAGTCTTATCTCCTGCATTAGAGCTGGTCCCAGAAGGAGATGAAGTACCAGGAGAGTCTTGTAACAATTGGTTCATTTTAGGTATTCTCTTTAATCGGGTTTTTGCTATGGTGCCTCGTTTTTTCTTTGTATAGATGTGAATTGGGAGATTTGCCATTACTGTGTCGTATGTGTATCGAGGAGCTAATTTCTGACGGGATGCGAATGGATTCTTTATAAATATTTGTTGTTCCGGGGAATACTCAGCTTCCGGTTCGCGGTTTTTATTGCGAATATTAGTCAAGTCTTTACGCATGTCGTTACATAGGTCGTGAATAGTTTTATAGGTCTCAGTCATTCTGTCTTTGTGGTTTACTAAATACTGTTGAAGTAGATGGGGGACAGATCTATGTCGAAAGGATCGCGAGGGTCAAAATGTCCTGTGATTACTTCTATTGGTTTTCATTTTGTAAAGCTGTGTATACTATGATTGTAAGCTAATAGGGCATAAGGCATAAGGTTAATAGCAGATTCATTCTTTTGATTTATCTTTAAAATACGGAGATGTTCTAATATGGTGGCGTGGAATCGTTCAACAATACCATTTTCATTAGGAGCATGTGGGGCTACTCTATGGTGCTGAATTTTATGCAGTTTAACGAAATAAGTTGGTTGGTAAACTCCGGCCCATTATCGGAAACTATGGTAATCGGAATGCCATGATGTGTGCAGAAAATCAGCAAAGCTTGTACTACACTGACAGCAGTGCCGTCTCGCAGGTAGTAAGCTTGAGCATATTTATAAAAAAATCTACTATTGTTAAATATTTTTCCCCTTGAATGGTCAGTAAATCTACATGAATTAATTCAAAAGGCTTAGAAGCTGGTGGTACAATTTGGAATTTCTGTTTAACAGGATTACGGTCGTACTTAGCTTGTCCGCATACTGTACAGTCATTAATAAATTTAGTGATATGCTCTCTCATTTTCGGACAGTAATATTTACGGGATAAGGCCGAGAAACACTCGTTAATGCCTCGATGGTTCGTTTTTCCATCGTGATATTTATGAATGATCTTTTGCTGTCTTAGATATTCTCTAACGTTTTCCAATTCACTTTTTGTTAGAAAGAGATTAAGAGATGAACTTTTAAAAGTCTTTTGTATAATTGGTATAACAGTGTACATAGCAGATGTTGGATTGATAAGTAATCCTGTCCTAATTTTTGGATGGACGTATTCTTTGATAGCGTTAACGACATCTTCCTCTATGTTCGATTGAGCTATTTGAATAGTAATGCGAGTGTGTGTTTCGAATGGCTTAGTGACAACTGGTCTAGCTTTTATGTCCCCTACTATATTCAAAATTATCTGCTTAGAAAATTTATTTAGCGGTTCGTCAGAAATCGGAACTTCGAGGATGGGGTTTTCTTTATCTGTATGAACGGTGATGGTTCTGGAATCGTCTGCGACTTCGGTAGCCGTTATAGTCCTAGAGTCATCTAATATGCGTACCCCTTCGGAGGGATTAGGTAAAATGGAAAGTAATTCGTCTATTATGGGTCTTAGCTCGTCATTGTGAAGCTCGATGCGCGATAATGCGTCGGCATTCGTGTTACACTTGCCTTGCTTTTATACGACACTAAAATCGTACTTGCTCAACTTAAGGCGCCATCTGGTTAGACGTGAATTGGGCTCTTTTAAGTTCATGATCCATTGTAAGGGTTTATGGTCTGTAATAATTTTGAATTTACGGCCGAATAAATATGGACGGAAATACTTAGTCGCCCATACGATAGCTAAAAGTTCCTTTTCTATCGTGCTATAGTTAATTTCGCTGGAGTTAAGTGTACGGGAAGCGTATGCAATGGGTTTGTCTGAACCGACTGTCCCCTGTGATAAAACTGCGCCAATCGCCACGTTTGAAGCATCGGTTGTCAAAATAAATCTCTACTAAAGTCTGGATACTGCAGGATTGGATCATTTGTTAAAAGAGTTTTACAACGTTCAAAGCAGTTAATATAATTTTGATCTAATGTTATCTTTGATCCCTTTTTAAGACAATGAGTGAGTGGTTTCGTGAGACGTGCGAAGTCCGGTATAAATTTTCTATAGTATCCTAATAGTCCTAGAAAACGCTTAATTTCGGTTGTAGTTTTTGGTAGTGGGTATTTTTCGATAGCTTTAATTTTGTCTGGGTTGGGTTTAACCCCGTCTTTGCAAATAACATGGCCTAGGAACTCGGTTTCCAGCTTCAAAAACTCCGATTTATCCATCTGAATTTTGAAGTTGGATTCCCGCAACCTTTTGAATACTTTTTCCAGGTTAGTCATGTGTTCTTGTAAGGATGTACTAAACACAATTATGTCATCGAGATACACTAAACATATTTCGTTCTGCAGGTTCTTTAATACGTTGTCCATCACCCTCTGAAAGGTTGATGGACTATTTTTTCAAATCCATTGGCATCCTAAGGAATTCGTAATGCCCTTTCTCTACATTAAAAGCAGTTTTGTGAATGTCTGTGGAGGCCAAATCGAGCGTGGTAAAGTACTGACACTTGCCCAGTTTATCTAGCACATCGGTTATATTAGGAATAGGATATTTGTCATCGATAGTCTTTTCGTTCACCTTCCTGAAGTGTACAACAAGACGCCATTTTATTTTGCCGGAAGCGTCCGCCTTTTTGGGTACAATCCAAATAGGAGAGCTCCAGGCAGAATCAGATGGTCTAGTTATATTTTGCTCGAGCATCTTATTAATTTGGTCCCGGACTTCCTGTCGGTGGACATATGGGTATCTGTAACTCTTGGTATGTACGGGAATTTCGTCGTGCGTTATAATCCTATGTTTGATTTTGTTGGTGAATGTTAAGGGTTCACCATCAAGGTAAAACACGTCGGCATACGAGGCGCATAGCCGTTGTAGGTTTGCTAGCTCTTCGGGATTAAGATGATCGGTGCGAAGACGGGATAAAACATTTTTAGCGCGATCTGATAACGTTTCGGTAAACTGGCACTCGACATTAAATATTTCGGCTTCTACCGGACGGTCCAAAAATCACGTCATTTGAGCTATTATTAGTAATTTCGACCCAACCACGATTATTAATTACTTTTGTTAAGCAATCAGAAATTATGCAGTTGCAAATGGTTTGATTTTCAACTACTACGTCACCGTCCTTTGAATTTATGGGCAACCGAACTAACTTTGATGAGTGCGCGGGTATAATTTCTTCATATAAATTTGCGTTACGTGAGTCATACATTTCGATGGGAATTTTTGCGTTACGAGTAATAAGTAGTTTATTCCTAAGATCAATATTAGAACCCCATGCGCCAAGTAAATCAAAACCGATCAGTCCATCGAAGTAATTATGGAATTTATGAATGAACAAAGTTGTATTGTCGTGCTCATTAAGCTCTAAAGGGCATGGGAGAGTTATGGAATAATCGTTCTTACTTGTCGCATGAACACTAGTGACCTCGAATGGGTCATAATTCAGTGGGATGTGGCTAAAATATTTTCTTACGGCTTCGGGACTAATAAATGATTGATTAGCACCGGTGTCTATTAAGAATTTCAATGGGGGATTACTTGTCTGAATGTACCCGAGTTGCCTTTGTATGTGGAAATTTACTTCTATTTTGGTTTTTCGGATTTGGGGCACTTCTGAAAATCCTCATCATTAGCCGGAGTAAAACTAGAATCTACTTCCTCTACGACGGGAGTTTCCGCGTGGTTATACGATTGCTCGTAGTTATAATTAGGATATGGTTCGTAAGTATAGTACTCTTGATTATAATTATAGTCAGGATAGTCATATTCATAGTACGCGTCGGTGCTATAGTCGTAGTCAAAACCCATCTCGTTAAAGTTTACCTCACGAATTTTAAAGTAATTGCTCGGCGGTGGGTTGCCAAATCGTCTCCAGTCATGTCCTGTCGGTGGTAAGGGTTTTGAAACAAATGGGGTGACACCGCTCATAGGAGAAGGACGCAGGTTATTATTTAAATTGAAACCCTGTGGATGCTGAGGTCTGTTAGGGAGCTTAAACACATTACTGTGTGGGTTATAATTTGGTGGTGGAGCACGCATCATCTGTTGCGTACGCGTGGGACCACGTGGTGCATGTGTCTGGGGCGGTGGACTAGGTCTCCAACCCTGTGCAGCGTGCGGTTGCATAGGTGGCTGTCTAAATGAGTTCAGTGTGTTATTAACCTGTGGTCTAAATAGTGACGGCATGTTAAACGCGGTAGGTTTTGGAATGAAATTATTTAACGGTAAATTAGAGCTAGGAGTAGGTGGAGTCCATTCTTTCCTATTTTGACCGCCTTCATTTCGTTGTTGGAGATAGAGGGTGTTTAACTCCTCTTGCACGAATTCAAGTGCTTTCTCCATAGTTTCGGGTCGCATACATCTTATTCTAGACCCTAGAGGGTCTTTAAGTCCGCGTAAATAAGCTTGTAAGGTCAGTTTTTTATAGAGTGCGCGTTTAGCTTCGATGGTCGTACCGATCGTTTCATGTAGGGTAACATACGTCATTATTGTACTAAATAAGCTTTGGACTCGCTCGTAAAATTCTTGCGGGGTACTGGACCCTTGAGTTTGTAATGATAAGTCGCTGTATAATGCAGTTTCGTCGCGATGGTCGGCGAAGTTATTTATAAGAGCGCTTTTGATACCGGCCCAGGTTTCGGGTATTCCGTTCGAATTTATTAGCCTAGCCGCGAGCCCGGTTATTTTATTCAAAATTCCGTTTATAAGGGATAAATTGACTAATTCGTATCCGGGCTCATTTTTTACATGAGCTATTACCAGTTGGTCGCACAGATTAATAAAGCGCGTAAGGATGTAAGGGTTACCGTCAAATTCAGGCAGAACTCTAAGTGACTTATAAATTAAATCAATCTCATTTGATTGAGCCATACTGTCGGTTTCTAAACCTCTATTTTCGTCTATAATGCTAAGCTTAGAAGTCCTACTACTATCTAACCTAACGTTCCGTGTTCCCCTTGGGTGGAAAATTTTGGAATCTTTAAACTAACACAGTTAAAACGAAATAAAATGCAATAAAAATATGTATATAAAATTAGGATGGAGTAAAATTTTAATTATGGAACTAGGAAAGGTAAGGATTGAAAGATTCAAGCACTTACAGCATTACTTCTTAATGCGGAATCAACGCCTGGATTCGCCTCTGGACTGGTGCTCCCGTAGGTTCTGTATCTTCTTAGTCACTCTTGATTCACTGACTCTACTTTAGAAGATCCTACCGACTGCGCCAATTATGTGGGCTCCAGCCAGAGGTTGCAAAAAAAAGCAATCTTTATTTAAAATATATTTAATTTACAATAATTATTACAATTAATTATTACAAGTAAAAGAGGTGACTCTAATTAGAAGTTTGAATCTAGAATGAATTCACACGGTAAAATATCAGAACCAGGTAATATTACACAGTACACACGTTGTGCTGACTCGGTGCCTCGTGGTTGTCGTAAGCTGATGCAACGCTGCAGATTGCCTAGATTAGGGCTGCGTAACAAGTTCACTTGCTTTTGTGCTGCGTTGAGGTCTATATCATAATAAAAACAAAGTATACTACTATTAGCTAATTTAAGTAATTATGCCGCAAGCAAGAGTGAAATTTGGATGTTGCGAAAGACAGACGTCATCACCTAATGTATTACTCGTTGTATTTAAATGTATGTGCTGTTACTCCTGTAAAATCAAATATCATCTTAACTGTGTCAACATAAAAAAAATCATTAAAAGAGTTAAGAGTTTCTTGGCGTCCATGTTGCTGTAGTAAGCTACCAAAATTTGACAACACTGACACGCCAATTAAAGCAAATACAAATCAACCTGAATCGGATAGTGAGGAATTCTCAACAAATATAAACTTAAGAAGGGATACAGTAAAAAAGTTGGAAGTATCCGCCGAAAATATACGGCAAATTGTTAGAGAAGAATTAGAAAGTATTTTAGACAGTTTCAAAACCAAGATAATTAAACAGTTAGAGGTAAACACAAAGGAAGTTCTTGATAAATTCAATCAAATATCTGAGTCTATGTCCAAAGTCGAAAGTCAACTGGAACATATTCAAAACGAAGTACAATCCAATTGTAAGAAAATTAATGTATTAGAATCTGAAAATACAACGCTACGAAGTACAATCATCAACCTTAACTACAGACTTACACGACTTGAACAGCACTCTAGGGCCAGCAATCCTGAAATACAAAATATACCTGAACATAAATCGGAAAACTTAATCACCAATAGTTAAGCAAGTTGCCAACACAGTTAACTGCAAGTTGGAAGAATCAGATATTCATCTGTGCACTGTGAGTAGCTAAAGTAAATAAAGATAGCCGACGCCCTAGATCCGTTGTAATAAAATTTGGTTCCCCAAGAATACGTGATTACTTTTTTAGCTGCTACACATAGATTTAACAAAACAGCTAAGAGTGAAAGTGAAAAGCTCAATAGTAGTCATCTTGGCATTGGCGGTGAGAAGCAGCCAGTCTTTGTCGTTGAGCATCTGTCACCCACCCAAAAGGAAATACATGCTGCAGCGAGATCTAAGGCAAAAGAACTCAACTACAAATTTGTCTGGGTCAAGAGAGGAAGAATATTTATGCGTAAGACGGAAACATCCGAGTACAAATTAATAAAGACCATCCAAGAACTACCTAAACTAAAATAGTTGTCACAGCAAACTTAGTGTATAAAGGTGTTTTATTGTTTATCTAAATTATTTTGTTTGTGTAACCTGTATGTTGTTAGATCATTTGAACATATATTATCAAAATGTAAGAGGCTTAAACACAAATGCGGTTGAGGTACGTCAATATATTATTAATAATAAATACGATGTTTATATATTCACAGAAACGTGGCTTAATAACAGTTGCTATGACACTGAAATCTTTGCCAGGGGCTATGCAGTGTACAGACGAGATCGTGAAACCTCTCCTCTATCAGGGCTAAAAAAAGGCGGGGGCGTGCTTATTGCTGTATCCGAACGACTCATGTCAAGGCGTATCGTAGAGTGGGAAACTGATTGTGAAGATATTTGGGTGTCGGTTACATCTAACTCTACCAAAAATCCAAATACAATACTACTATGCGCTGTGTATTTACCACCTCCAGTCACTAAAGATACTTTAGATATTTTTATAGATAAAGCAAATGGTATACTTGGTTCTTGAACTGATAGAGAAAGCATACTCATTGCCGGTGATTTCAATTTGAGTGGAATAACTTGGCTATGCAATCATAGAAACCACATCTTTAATCATATGTTACCATCAGGGTTCGGTAATAATGAGCTCTTATGTAAATTTGTTGATTTTATAAATCTCAATAACTTAAATCAATTTAACTATGTAAAAAACATAAAAAAATCGTATATTAGATTTGATAATTTGCAATAAAGAAGTCTTGAATATTGTCGAAACACAAGATCCAGTAAGAAATATTGGCAAGTTTCATCCTCCTCTTGTAATTAAAATGAAGATCTTATTAGAAAGTAATAGAAAAGTACATCTTACCAAACGTAATTTTTATAAAGGTAACTATAGAGCTATAAATACTTACCTGGAATCGGTGTCATGGGAGAATGAATTTAGTTCTTGTAATAATCTCAATGAAATGGTAAAAAGATTCTATGAACTGCTAAACTATGCTATTGAAAAGCATATTCCTATGACTAAAGCCGACCATGGGCCTTATCCTGTGTGGTACTCATCCCATTTAATCAAACTTTTAAGACAAAAATATAGATACCATAAAAAAATAAAAAAGTATAAAAATCCACTAGATCAAATAGAATTTGAATATTTAAGACAAAACTGTAAAAAGCTAATAAAGGAGTGCTATAATAAATACATAAATACAATAGAGACAAATATTAAAACCAACCCCAAACTATTTTGGACATATATCAAAAATCTACGAAAGAATTGCTCATTATATCCTAATACCATGACCTTTAAAGATGATAAATCATCAGGTACAAAGCTAATAGTGGACATGTTTGCATCTCATTTTTCTTCAACATATGAAAGAGATCTTAATGATAACAATTCAAAAATTAATATGTACACTGGACTAATACCTAATTCCTTTGATGTTATGGGGGAAATTCAATTTAGACCAGAAGATGTCAAAAATAAACTGAAAAAGCTGGATATCACAAAGGGAGTAGGCCCAGATAATATACACCCACTACTTTTATTAAACTGTGCAGATGCGTTGATTTTTCCACTAACTTTTCTATACAATCGATCTCTCAAAATGGGCATATTCCCCAATGAATGGAAACTAGCAAGAGTAGTCCCTATATTTAAGAATGGAGCAAAAGACTTAGTAGTTAACTATCGTCCGATTTCTATCTTATCAGCAATACCAAAAGTATTTGAATCATTAGTTCACTCTGTAATTTATCGGCATACTCAAAAATACATCAACGAAAATCAGCATGGTTTTATGTCAAGAAGGTCGACCAACACTGATCTTATTCTTTTCACTTCAGATTTAAAAGAAAAAGTAGATCAAGGCTTACAAGTTGACGCCATCTATATAGATTTTTCGAAAGCTTTTGACAAAGTAAATCATAGCATCCTGATTAATAAATTATATTTATTTGGAATTACAGATAACCTACTGGAGTGGTGTAAATCTTACCTTTCAAATCGCTTTTCTAGGGTGGTAATTGATGGCAAACAATCGGGGCTATTTGAAGCATTTTCGGGAGTTCCCCAAGGCTCGATTTTGGGACCGTTATTTTTTAACATTTTTGTCAATGACATAACACGTGTGATAAACCATAGTGATGTATATCTTTTTGCTGACGATCTTAAAATTACGAAAACAGTTTCAACGGCTTCAGATGCGCAACACCTCCAGGAAGACATTAATAATCTTCACGAATGGTGTAACAACAATAAAATGTTTTTAAATGCTACAAAATGCTATCATATTAAGTACAGCAGAAAACGTAATAAATTTGAATCGATATACACAATAGCAGGCACAAAGTTGGAAGAAGTGATCACTATTCGAGATCTTGGTGTTATAATGGATGGTCATCTGAAGTTTGCGGATCATATTAACAAGATAAGTAAGTATTGCAGCACAGTATGGTGCCCCACTTATAAAACTCACATAGAGAGGATCGAGAAAATTCAGAAAAAAGTAATCCGTAGTTTAACTTACCGTTTTGGTACTCCAAGAAATGTCAAAAGCTATCATGAAAAATTTAAGCATTTTCAACTAGAACCCCTTTCCCTACGCCGAAATCACTTAGACATGTCACTCCTACATAAGATCATAAATAATTACATTGACTGTGTCCCGTTATTGTCCAAATTTCAATTTAACGTACCATGCAGAATACCAAGATATCCGTGTAGCCTTTTTAAGATCAAATTTTGTAGAACCAACTTAGGTCGCGACTCCCCAGTAATCCGCATATCTCGCCTGTACAACAAGCTCACCAAAAATGAACCCGACCTCGACGTTCACCATGATACCCTTGCTCAATTTATTGCCAAACTAAAGCATGTTGACGTACGTTAAACTTCAGTTACACAATTAACTTTTATTATTTTATCATTATTTTTTATTTTTTATTTAAGATACATATTTTTCTCAATTTTGTTTAACATTTGTAACACAACGCATGCTGTGATTGCCTATAATTATAAGAGCAGTTAATCATGTAAATTTATAACGCTGTAATGTAACCAAACATTAATTGCTGTTTCTTATGTTGGTAATCCAAATAAAAAAACATAGCTGCTTATAACAAGGTTATCATAATAGTGCTTTTTGTGATTTAACTACTGGAAGTATGAAAATAAAAAAAGATCTGTCTGTGTACTAATATTGAAATAATATACCTTTCGCAACAAAAGCAAACAAACTACGGTGTTCCGCAAGGAAGCGTACTCGGTCCATCACTATTCCTAATATATATCAATGATTTGCCGCAAGTGACTCAGCACCCTATGACATTATTTGCTGATGACAGCACAGTTTTATTCACGAGACGAGACAAGGTCTCATTTGAATCGGACGAAACTCAAAATTTGTACAGAATATTAAGCTGGCTGAATGACAATAATTTTAAAATTTATTTAGATAAAACGCGTATTATGTTATTCAAACAAAGGAAAAAACAACTAAAACTTAATATTAACTATAAAACTAAAATCATAAACGAAAAAGTACACACAAAATTTCCGGGACTTTGGCTGGACGAAAAAATTACATGGAGTAAACATATTGAACATGTAACGCTCCCCACCCCCTCTCATAATAATAAATATATAAAATAATAAATGTATTATATTCCCCTTTATATTAAAAATTATATATATGTGATCAGGATTAATAAAATATGTTTTAATCTTTCTAAATGATCTTTCTAAAGGTTTAATAATAGGCCGTTTGTAATAATTTGGCGTGATCGTCTTAGTTAGGAGCCTACTATTGTAATGCAAATTCATCATCGAGACCTTCTATAGTATTGCTTTTGTATCATAGATCTTACTATCATAAGTCCCTAATATAGGACTAGTCATATAGGAATAGTCATTGTGCTACAGTACTTCAGGCAGTCGGGCTCCCGACCACCCCATATATATGTACAACTGCAGGTATGTATCTCCGACAGCTCCTCCATACAAGATATCTATACATGAACACCTTCCATAACTTAGGAAACTTTTCTTTTATACATGAACTCCTTCCACAACTTAGGAAATTTCTTTTATACATGAACTCTTTCCACGACTTAGACAATTTTTAAGAAATTTTCTAATTATCTTATAAATGTTATTTATCTTTATTTTTATAATATTTTCGACTTGTATTCCTATTATTTATCTTATTTTAAATATTTTTTTTCAAGTTTTTAATAAATTTATTTATTATGGAAGAAAATATTTTGCCTTTAATTTACTATGTTATTGGTCTAATGTCTGAAATGTATTATATTGATTATATAATACATTTCATATTAACTTTATGGTTATTAATGTAATTTTATTATTTAATATATATCTTTTAAGACTATTTTGACGCCCTTTTATATTGAATTTGGTTATTAATAATAATATTTGGCCGTCACAAACACATAATAAAATAGATAAATCAATACCACTATGCATAGTGCAATAATAATAATAACCTTATAAAAATTACAAATCGTGAAACAGTCATAACCGTCTACCATGCATACGTCTCTTGAACATTGAGATATGGTATAATATTTTGGGGAAACTCATCAAAACGCGAATTAGTATTTAAAGCGCAAAAGAAATGTTTACGAGCCGTATGTCAGTTGCAGATTACCGATAGTTGCAAACCGCATTTCATTGATTTTAACATTCTGACCCTACCATCTTTATATATATTCGAAGTAGCTATGTTTGTAAGGAAACATTTTAGCATATTTGAAAACGCTAATATTAACGACATAGGAACAAACTACGTACAAAACCTCATAAAACAGCCCTGTATTCAAAAAGTTTCCTGGGCATGGCTCCTAAATTTTTTTAATAAACTCCCAAAAACATCAAAGAAACCGATAACATAGACAAAATTAAGAAATTGCTTTCGAGTTTTTTAATAAATAAAGCATACTACTCTATCAAGGAATATTTGGAAGATAAAATGAATGGTCTTTAGTACCTACCACAAGACCAAGGCGACCCCTGCCACGCTGTCCGTGAATTTCTGCAATATCAGGGGACTTCACTCTAACCTAAACGCCGTCCAATACCATCTCGAGACGGCGAGGCCGGCTCTGCTCTTTCTGACCGAGACGCAGGTGTCCTCTCCGGCTAATGTCTCGTATCTCTCCTACCCGGGGTACAAACTGGAACACTCCTTTGTGCCTCGGGCTGGAGTTTGCGTTTACGTCAGAGAGGACATCTGCTCTCGACGCCTCGGCAGACTTGAAGGTTCGGACTTGTCCATCCTTTGGCTACGCGTAGACAGCGACGACCATCCGCGCGTCTACGGGTGCCTCTATAGGTCCCATAGCGGTAATGCCGAAACAGACCGACTATTCGACCACGTCCAAATGGCTGCAGATTCGTTGCTACAGCAGATCCCCTCCGCAGAGATCGTGATCCTCGGCGACTTTAACGCCCATCACGCCGAATGGCTTGGTTCACGTTTAACCGATCATGCGGGGAGATCTGTTCATGATTTTGCCTTGGCATATGGTCTGACACAACTGGTTACTTCGCCTACGCGAATTCCAGATGTGGAGGATCATGCACCTTCCCTGTTGGACCTTCTGCTGACCTCTCACCCGGACGGATATTAGATTTCCGTCGACGCCCCTTTAGGCTCCTCGGACCATTGTCTGGTCCGGAGTGTGGTGCCACTCACGCTGAAATCGCGGTTGCATTCTGCAGGCTGCAGCCGTGTTTGGCACTATAGGTCAGCCGATTGGGATGGGATGCGGTCTTTCTTTGCATCCTACCCTTGGGGGCGGGTTTGCTTCTCGCCGGATGATCCCAACGTTGTTGCGGACTCTGTTGCTGATGTGGTACTTCAGGGTATGGAACTTTTTATTCCTTCCTCTGTGGTGCCCATTGGAGGCAAGTCTCAGCCATGGTTTGGTCGCTCCTGTAAAATAGCATCATGCTATAAGCAGGAGTGCTACCAAGCCTGGGCTGATGCATCAGTGTCCCGGGATGTAAACACCAGCGCTCTAAAAAAAGAAGTATAATTCCGCCTCTAGGTCCTTCAAAAGAGTCATTGCCAAGGCAAAGTCAGAGCACATAGGCAGAATTGGCGAGAAACTAGTTCGCCTTCCTTCTGGAACCGGTGCATTCTGGTCTCTCGCCAAGGCTGTCCAGGGGAATTTCTGTCAGCCATCTCTTCCATCTCTGCACAGGGAGGACGACTCACTGGCCCATACCGCAAAGGAGAAAGCCGATCTTCTAGGCTCTTTCTTTGCGTCTAACTCGACTCTCGATGACGGGGGAGTACTCCGCCGACCATCCCGCGGTGTGAGTGCTCCATGCCGGAAGTGCACTTCACACAGCGCTCGGTTCGCAAAGCACTCCTCTCCCTGGACATCCACAAGTCGAGTGGGCCTGACGGAATCCCCCCAATTGTACTGAGGACGTGTGCTCCAGAGTTGGCACCGGTTTTAACGCGTCTTTTCCGGTACTCCTACTCCCTAGGCGTAGTCCCAAAATCATGGAAGATGGCTTACGCCCACCCGATCCCTAAAAAAAGGCGACCGCTCTGACCCGTCCAACTACCGGCCAATCGCCATCACCTCCTTGTTCTCCAAAACAATGGAGTCCATTGTAAACTGCCAGCTCATGAGGTACCTTGAAGATCACCAACTGATTAGTTACCGCCAATACGGTTTTCGCCGTGGTCGGTCAGCTGGTGATCTTCTGGTCTACCTAACTCACAGATGGGCGGAGGCAGTAGAGTTCAAGGGGGAGGCATTGGCCGTTAGTTTGGACATTGCGAAGGCCTTCGATCGGGTTTGGCACAAAGCGCTTCTTTCGAAGCTCCCTTCCTATGGGCTTCCCGAGAAATTGTGCGATTGGATCACCAGCTTTCTTGCAGATCGGAGCATCAAGGTCGTTGTAGTCGGTGCAAGCTCCGATTGCAAGCCTATTAATGCTGGTGTTCCACAGGGCTGTGTGCTATCGCCAACGCTGTTTCTTCTGCATATCAATGACATGTTGCGTACCCGTAACATTCATTGCTATGCAGATGACGGCACTGTTGATGCTCTTTACACCGGCCGAGCCAATATTTCTCGGGAAAACGTCTCCGAGTGCCGGGACAAACTTGTGTCTGAAGTCGAGTCTCTGCTGGACAGAGTCTCGGATTGGGGGCGAAAAATCTAGTCCAGTTTAAGCCCCAGAAGACACAAGTTTGCGCGTTAACCGCTAAAAAGAACCCCTTTGTCGTATCCCCTCAGTTTTAAGGCACTCCCCTTGTAGCCTCAGCCAGTATCGGAATCCTCGGCGTCGACATATCGAGTGACGTGCAGTTTCGTGGTCACTTGGAAGGGAAGGCCAAATTGGCCTCTAAAAAGCTTGGCGTGCTCAGCAGAGCGGGACAGTATTTCATGCCGGCACACCGCCTGCAACTTTACAAGGCGCAGGTTCGGCCGCACATGGAATACTGTTCCCATCTCTGGGCTGGGGCTCCCCAGTACCAGCTTCTTCCACTTGACCGCATCCAGCGCAGAGCGGCTCGAATCGTCGACGACCGAGTGCTTTCCGATCGGCTCGATTCACTGGCGCTGCGAAGAGATGTTGCATCTCTTTGCGTATTTTATCGCATCTATCACGGGGAGAGCTCTGAGGAATTGTTCGGATTAATCCCAGCCGCCAAATTTCGTGAACGCACTACACGTCAAACGTCCCGATACCATCCACACCATCTGGATGCTTGGCGGTCCACCACTGTACGTTTCACAAGGAGTTTTTTTCCACGTACAACCTCTCTGTGGAATAGTTTACCACCGGCGATTTTTCCGGACCGATACGACCTGGGGACCTTCAAGAAAAGAGCTTACTCCTTTCTAAAGGGCCGGCAACGCACCCGTAATTCTCCTGGTGTTGCGGTTGATCATGGGCGGCGGTAGTCACTTAACATCAGGTGAGCCACATGCTCGTTTGCCCCTTCTTCTATAAAAAAAAACCTACAATAATTAATGTCCGATTTATTTATCTTTATGGTGTTAAGAATTACATCGTCATTTCTAAACATACGAATTATAATTGAAAGTGTTATTTTATTAAAAATAAATTTTAATAATGCGATGTGATAGTTATAAACAAATATTTGTATGCCTTTGTAGGCGAAACATAGTGTTACTTATCATACCTTTTCCACCTAGTTTGTAACTTTTTACCTATGTTTTATAAATAAATTATTTGATTGGATTTGAATACTACGTAGTTGTTTTTTAGGAGATAATTGTAAGTAGTATGGGAAATCGTATAGTCACTGTTACAGCTTATTGAAGTCCACTGCTGAACATAGTCCCCCCCCCCATAGATTGCCTCGTGGTAGTTGCCACGCTTAGCGAGCGGGTCGGTAACCGCATTTTATTTATTTTTACTCGTTATTAGACAGACTCTTACGACATACACGAGATTATTTAGAGTAGTCGATATTCTTATACCGATTCTTATAAGTAGGAAATTATAAGTGTCTTAATTTTGTGTTTATCGGAAATATATCTCAGTGTTTAGCAGACATGGACATGTTATGGTAACTAATTGGTCTCCGCTTGCGGCGGCTCTGTGCATGTGTAATATAAGCTTTAAAATGACATAAAAGAAGATACATGAGAAGTCTCTTTCACAGTTTCTTTTTCAATCAAAGGAGCCTCATTTTGAAACGCCAGAAAGAGTTAGTAAATTCACAAAATTACATTTGACAAACGTAATTTTATTATCTAACGTCGCATAAACATATTTTTTATTTCACTTATTTTAATTATGAATATGCATAGCCAAATAGCTGTAAATTATTAAAGCAAAAAAAGAAAACAAATATAAAAGAGATCGGAAGTGAATTATATAAAAGTGCTATTTCTAAAGGATTTGTTCTCGGCGCACTTGTTAACGGAAGATCTTCAGGAAATTCTTTATAGAACATCCCACAAGACGGCAAGAGTCTTCGCTCTTTCTTAACGCGGATATTAAATATGACGTTTCATCGTGAAAATGCAGCCATTTTTATTGGTACATGTAGGCATTATGATATATGTGGGGATTGTTATGTTTTTAAACGTGAAATTGAGTACTATGTTACAGAATAAGGCTGATAAACGAGCACTCAGTCGATCTGATGGTAAGTAGATGCTGTGGCTCATAGACATCTACATGTATCCTTTATTAAGAATAAAAATGTAGACGCGTTATCACCCCTGAGAACTAAGATGGAATGCCCCGTTTCCAAGAAAAAAGTTTCCATTTATCTACACTCACCATAGGAAACACAGCAGCATTAACCTGCTATTTACGCTGGTACTGTGTGAGAATTTGCTCCCCAAGGAGTTGCAGCTGGTCCACATCATGGAGAAAGAGGAACTCTTTACGATGAACTCTTTCTTTCAGAAGCGGCCTCGCATAAAGTGGGCCTGGTATAGCCCCGACGGTTCAACGAATAATTAGATAGAATTCATAATGATGACTAGATGGCAACTGTTCAGTGATGCCTCAGTGATGCGCGAGGGTGAAAACAGTTGGTGAGAGGCACATTGAACCTAAACGTTATGTTCGAGAGGTCAAGTCTAATGAAGTCAACGCTTCGTCCCTCTCTTGCACTAATGCCAAGTTCCGAGAACATTCAGCTCCAGCAAACAAATCATTTTCAGTGCCTAGAAGAATTCAATACGGTGGACAATATGAATGACAAGCTACGAGCAGCTGTACGCGACATCGTTGAAGCCACGCGCAAGTTTGAGTAAAGATCCAAGAGCAAGTCTTATCCGTCACTATTCCGATCATATTCCGGATGTCAGACTCAGCGAGATTAGAATGGCTCTACTGGCACCTTAAAAACAGCAAGTCGCTGCGCGAGGGTGAAATTACAGCGGAGCTTCTGAAATCAGGTAGAAAACCGGTACTTAAATTCCTTCACAAGCTCTTTAGTTCCATCCCCCATGGTGGCACTACTCCGGAGGCATAGAGCAAAATTGCAGTGGTCTTGTTCTTCAAGAATTGTAACAAAGCTCTCCTGCAGAACTACATTCCGATTTCCCTTCTGAGCCGAGTCTACGTACTGTTTTCTAAAGTCATTACGAAATAATTACGAACAAGATTCTCGAGTAGCAGTCTTGTACCGATAGCGAAGAGTGGGGTGGCTCCCCACTAGATGATGACGACCTGGTAAGACATGCAGGAAGTCACTGGATGCAGATGACTCAGGATTGTGCTTTGTGTCATTCTTTGGGCGAGGTCTATGTTCAGCAGTGGATTTGTGAAGGGTTGTAATGACGAATAATAACGTGTGTTCCTTCTCCGGTCAGTGCGACTAATTCGCGCTGCAGCAATCAAGCTGTATTTAATGACTCTTCCCCGTGTTGTCAGCTTATAAAAACTAAATTTGAAGCATTTTTTGTACAGAATTATCGATCCTTGTAGTCCAAAAGGTGACGCTCCTTAAGGGGTTTCTTACCTTAGAGGGGGATCTTGGGGGGGGGGGGCTTACACGGGTCGCCGCTGCTTTTAAATAAATACTAGGTGAACATGCATAAGACAGATAAGTGAAACAATTAACAATAAAATACCTTTTTCTTTGTTATTAAAAAAAATTCCCACTGGGTTTTTCGCTGGTTCTTCCCAGGACAATTTTTTTTTCAAACCAGTGATAAATAAAAAAGTGTCTTTCAATAAGTATTATTTATAATCTATATTGAATAAAAAAATATGTTTCCGTTTCTGTTTTTCATTTTAAATTTATTCATTTCTTCCTTTCTTTTCTTTACTGTTTAATTTTTCCGAAGGCAAAGCGGTCAGAGGAAAAAGCTTACCGTACCCAAGAAGAAAGCACCAGGCGTAAATTACCTGCAACAAAAAAGGTGAAATTAAAAATATTTCCCTAGCGCACATAAATCATAGTTTACACTTACACTGGGTTAAAGTTTTCTTATATTTACGCGAACACTACACATTGAATAAAACCAATTTTTTGGATTTTATCGCGTTAAATTTGCTTAATTTTAATACCCGACGTATTTATGTATACGTAATGCTTTTCAGCATCCATGGTCCCCCGTGACCATGGGTGGAAGTACTATTTACAAGCACCCGAAACGTCGGGTAGTTAAGTAAGTAAGGTAAGTACTTAGCAGTCAGTCTTCACAGAGTCTACTTCACCTGCTTATGCCTCGCGTATAGGCGAAAAAAGAGTCGTATTTTCTGGATGGTAAGTCGTCCATAATGTGGTGTTGCTGGTATTATTATTATGTATTTTAACAGTGGTAGAGCCACGCGGCAGCTTTGCTGTTGCACGTATGGGCCGGCTCAAACCGGGGTGGTACCACGACCTCACAGAATACCGGCGTGAAGTGGAAGCTCTGCTTCCGCGTTTCGTCTGGTGAGTGCAGGTGGCCGGAGGCCCAAATCCCCCCCCCCCATCAACATGGTAGCGGAATTAAATAATGATCGACTACCCCAGGAGGGTACCAGCACCCCTGGAGAATCCCTCGCTGAGCATCCACGACCATGTTTCTCCACTTCTGAGCGTGGGTGCTCAGGCTGCCCCGCGTATTCTGGGGGGGGGGGGCAAAATTCCGCTCAAGACTACAACTGCTCGGGGAAAACGGAGCAACAAGACCAAGGCGACCCCTGCCACGCTGTCCGTGAATTTCTGCAATATCAGGGGACTTCACTCTAACCTAAACGCCGTCCACTACCATCTCGAGACGGCGAGACCGGCTCTGCTCTTTCTGACCGAGACGCAGGTGTCCTCACCGGCTGATGTCTCGTATCTCTCCTACCCGGGGTACAAACTGGAACACTCCTTTGTGCCTCGGGCTGGAGTTTGCGTTTACGTCAGAGAGGACATCTGCTCTCGACGCCTCGGCAGACTTGAAGGTTCGGACCTGTCCATCCTTTGGCTACGCGTAGACAGCGACGACCATCCGCGCGTCTACGGGTGCCTCTATAGGTCCCATAGCGGTAATGCCGAAACAGACCGACTATTCGACCACGTCCAAATGGCTGCAGATTCGTTGCTACAACAGATCCCCTCCGCAGAGATCGTGATCCTCGGCGACTTTAACGCCCATCACGCCGAATGGCTTGGTTCACGTTTAACCGATCATGCGGGGAGATCTGTTCATGATTTTGCCTTGGCATATGGTCTGACACAATTGGTTACTTCGCCTACGCGGATTCCAGATGTGGAGGATCATGCACCTTCCCTGTTGGACCTTCTGCTGACCTCTCACCCGGACGGATATCAGATATCCGTCGACGCCCCTTTAGGCTCCTCGGACCATTGTCTTGTCCGGAGTGTGGTGCCACTCACGCTGAAATCGCGGTTGCATTCTGCAGGCTGCCGCCGTGTTTGGCACTATAGGTCAGCCGATTGGGATGGGATGCGGTCTTTCTTTGCATCCTACCCTTGGGGGCGGGTTTGCTTCTCGCCGGATGATCCCAACGTTGTTGCGGACTCTGTTGCTGATGTGGTACTTCAGGGTATGGAACATTTTATTCCTTCCTCTGCGGTGCCCATTGGAGGCAAGTCTGAGCCATGGTTTGGTCGCTCCTGTAAAATAGCATCATGCTATAAGCAGGAGTGTTACCAAGCCTGGGATGATGCATCAGCGTCCCGGGATGTAAACACCAGCGCTCTAAAAAAGAAATATAATTCCGCCTCTAGGTCCTTCAAAAGAGTCATTGCCAAGGCAAAGTCAGAGCACATAGGCAGAATTGGCGAGAAACTAGTTCGCCTTCCTTCTGGAACCCGTGCATTCTGGTCTCTCGCCAAGGCTGTCCAGGGGAATTTCTGTCAGCCATCTCTTCCATCTCTGCACAGGGAGGACGACTCACTGGCCCATACCGCAAAGGAGAAAGCCGATCTTCTAGGCTCTTTCTTTGCGTCTAACTCGACTCTCGATGACGGGGGGAGTACTCCGCCGACCATCCCGCGGTGTGAGTGCTCCATGCCGGAAGTGCACTTCACACAGCGCTCGGTTCGCAAAGCACTCCTCTCCCTGGACATCCACAAGTCGAGTGGGCCTGACGGAATCCCCCCAATTGTGCTGAGGACGTGTGCTCCAGAGTTGGCACCGGTTTTAACGCGTCTTTTCCGGTACTCCTACTCCCTAGGCGTAGTCCCAAAATCATGGAAGACGGCTTACGTCCACCCGATCCCTAAAAAAGGCGACCGCTCTGACCCGTCCAACTACCGGCCAATCGCCATCACCTCCTTGTTCTCCAAAACAATGGAGTCCATTGTAAACTGCCAGCTCATGAGGTACCTTGAAGATCACCAGCTGATTAGTGACCGCCAATACGGTTTTCGCCGTGGTCGGTCAGCTGGTGATCTTCTGGTCTACCTAACTCACAGATGGGCGGAGGCAGTAGAGTTCAAGGGGGAGGCATTGGCCGTTAGTTTGGACATTGCGAAGGCCTTCGATCGGGTTTGGCACAAAGCGCTTCTTTCGAAGCTCCCTTCCTATGGGCTTCCCGAGAAATTGTGCGATTGGATCACCAGCTTTCTTGCAGATCGGAGCATCAAGGTCGTTGTAGACGGTGCAAGCTCCGATTGCAAGCCTATTAATGCTGGTGTTCCACAGGGCTGCGTGCTATCGCCAACGCTGTTTCTTCTGCATATCAATGACATGTTGCATACCCGTAACATTCATTGCTATGCAGATGACGGCACTGGTGATGCTCTTTACACCGGCCGAGCCAATATTTCTCGGGAAAACGTCTCCGAGTGCCGGGACAAACTTGTGTCTGAAGTCGAGTCTCTGCTGGACAGAGTCTCGGATTGGGGGCGACTAAATCTAGTCCAGTTTAACCCCCAGAAGACACAAGTTTGCGCGTTAACCGCTAAAAAGAACCCCTTTGTCGTATCCCCTCAGTTTCAAGGTACTCCCCTTGTTGCCTCATCCAGTATCGGAATCCTCGGCGTCGACATATCGAGTGACGTGCAGTTTCGTGGTCACTTGGAAGGGAAGGCCAAATTGGCCTCTAAAAAAGCTTGGCGTGCTCAGCAGAGCGGGACAGTATTTCATGCCGGCACACCGCCTGCAACTTTATAAGGCGCAGGTTCGGCCGCACATGGAATACTGTTCCCATCTCTGGGCTGGGGCTCCCCAGTACCAGCTTCTTCCACTTGACCGCATCCAGCGCAGAGCGGCTCGAATCGTCGACGACCGAGTGCTTTCCGATCGGCTCGATTCACTGGCGCTGCGAAGAGATGTTGCATCTCTTTGCGTATTTTATCGCATCTATCACGGGGAGTGCTCTGAGGAATTGTTCGGATTAATCCCAGCCGCCAAATTTCGTGAACGCACTACACGTCAAACGTCCCGATACCATCCACACCATCTGGATGCTTGGCGGTCCACCACTGTACGTTTCACAAGGAGTTTTCTTCCACGTACAACCTCTCTGTGGAATAGTTTACCACCGGCGATTTTTCCGGACCGATACGACCTGGGGACCTTCAAGAAAAGAGCTTACTCCTTTCTAAAGGGCCGGCAACGCACCCGCAATTCTCCTGGTGTTGCGGTTGATCATGGGCGGCGGTAGTCACTTAACATCAGGTGAGCCGCACGCTCGTTTGCCCCTTCTTCTATATTAGTAGTGACAGGGTTAATGCGGGAAATGAAGGAAGGTTTGGAGGTGCTCTTCAGACTAGTTGGGATAAATAATTTTAATTCATTATGTGGAAATGAGCAATTAAAATTCTAACAACTTCAATAAAATATATTTCAGCAAAGTAACGCCGGATTCTATTAATTTACTAACATTGGATATAATTACATAGGACATCGGTCCTATGGCGATGTTACCGCTCTAAAATGGCGCACACATACGCATCTATAAATAACAATAATATTAATTTTTATTATACTCTCAGTTTAACAAATTACACTTGTGTAATAGTACATATTTAATTACATAACCACATTTCAAAGCAGTTAGCATTAACGGCCATAATAATAGTATAAACTGTGTTACAGCTGTCAGCGTCTAAATCACGCTATAAAAGTCTCCGATCGACTCTATTTTAGCTAGGAGTCTTAGTTGCTCTTCGGGCAGAACATCTTGCCCGTCGAAAGGCGACTTTTACGTGGTAGAAATACGCTGCAACTATGTTATGGCTGCAGCACGAATGCGGTGGCTCGACCAGGGTAGGATCACACTCTTACAGAATATCAGCGTGAAATAGAAGAAGTATGCTACGTTTCTTATGCTTGCTGATTGCAGAGAACCGGAGACCCCTTTTACTGGTAACGATCCTAGTCCTTAGGAGTGACAACGCAGCTGCGTTTCGTTCCTTCATAGATATAGACGTATATGGGCCGCAGCATCCACTTACCATCAGGTGGACTAGGTGCTTTATTACTAGGATTATAAAGAGATTTTCTTTACAATATGTCTACCACCTCACCTTATTCCGTAGGAGACGTAGGAGGAAACAAAATGAAACTGAAACAGGAGATGGGTGGGATCATCTTCCCGATAAGAACTTAGAATATAGAAAACCACAGGTTGCTAACCTGCATGTTAAGCGTAAAACTAAGGCAAATATCCCCTTTAAGGCATAGAATAAAATAGAATAATTTTTATTGAATGAAGATTACGTGTGTAATTATTGAGATCAACTTTTACCACTGGTTGGGAATAAAAAAACCAACATAGTGTTACGAGCTTTAGGTTAATGACAATAAAAACTGCCGATTGAATTACCAGCATTGACACTTTAATTAGCGAACACCAATTAAAACTGAAAACACTCGTAATTAATCACACTTTACAATTTAGTTCACTTTATTTCGCTTCGAAGTCTTCGCTCGTATCGCTTATTTAATATTGCCCCGGTCGCGGTCGTTAACGCCTTTATATAGAACCTTTTCTACTGAAGCATCCAGAATGTTCAAATAGAATGGCGAAAGTTCTATCATCGAATTTTCGAGAAAGTTCTACTAGTTCTGTTACTCCATACTAGATGGCGCCAGTGAACTTTCAAGAAAGATCTTGTCGCTCCTATTTCCGCTACTTGATACTAGATGGCGCTAATAATCACACGCCATGTACCAGACATCAATTATGGCGCGCAACACTGCCCCCTCCTTAATAACGCGCCAGTCGATCCACATAAACGATCTTAGGTGTACCTCTTGCACCTTTCTGAAACGGCTCAGCAACTTCCGTCAACCTGATATCCGTCCGGATGAGAGGTCAGGAGAAGGTCCAACAGGGAAGGTACATAATCTTCCACATCTAGGATCCACGTAGGCGTTGCCAAAGCAAAGTCATAAATGGATCTACCCGCATGATCGGTTAAACGAGTGCAGGTTGCCGCCGTGTTTGGCATTATAGGTCGGATCGGATGCAAAAAAGATCGCATCCCGTCCCAATCTATATTGGAAGGGGATGCGATAGTTTTTTTGCATCCTACCGTTGGAGGTGGGTTCACGTCACGCCGGATGATCTCAGAGATCAGAGAGACAGGGAATGGAACTATTTATTCCATCATCTGTGGTACCTATCGGAGGCAAAACCCAGTTGGTTTTGTCGCTCCTGCAAAATTGCATTACATCATAGGCAGGAGTTTTACCAGGCCTGGGCTCGCGCATCGACGTCTCGGGATGGAAATACCAGCGCTCTTAAAAATAATTATAATTCTGCTTCCAGGTCCTTCAAAAGTGTCCTTGTCAAGGCAAAGTCAGAGAACATCGCCAGAATTGGCGAAAAACTTGTTCCTCTTCTTTAGGGAACACGTGCATTCTGGTCTCTCGCGAAGGCTGTCCAAGGGGACTTCTGCCAGCCACCTCTTTCATCTCTGTACAGGGAGGTTGACTAACTGGCCCATGCCGCAAAGGACAAAGCCGATCTACTGGGTTATCTCTTTGCGTCCAACTCGACTCTTGATGACAGTGAGAACACACCGCCGACCATCCCAAAGTGTCACTCACACACTCTCCATGCAGGATGTGCTGTTTACCCAACGCTTGGTGCGCAGAGCACTCATCTCCCTGGACATCAACAAGTCGAGTTGGCCTGATTGCGTCCCTCCTATTGTGCTGAAGACGTGACTCTGGAGTTGGCACCGGTCCTAACGCGTCCTTTCCGGTACTCCTACTCCCTAGGCGTAGTCCCAAAATCATGGAAGACAGCCTTCGTGCACCCGATCCCTAAAAATGGTAACCGCTCTGATCCGTCCAACTATAGGCCTATCGCCATCACCTCCTTGTTCTCTAAAATAATGGAATCTTTTATTAACAGCCAGCTCATGCGGTATCTTGAGGATCACCAGCTGATTAGTGACCCCCAGTACGGTTTCCATCGCGGTCGATCGGGTGATAATCTTCTGGGTTACCTAGCTCATAAATGGGCGAAGGCAGTAGAGTCCAAGGGAGAGACGTTGGCCATTAGTTTGGACATAGCGAAGGCCTTCGATCGTATTTGGCACAAAGCGCTCCTTACGAAGCTTCTTTCCTATGGGTTTCCCGAGTAATTGTGCAATCGGAACACCAGTTTTCTTGCTGGTCGGAGCATCAATATCGTAGTAGACGGTTCATGCTCCGATTATAAGTCCATTAACGCTGATGTTCCACAAGGCTACGTGCTATCACCAACGCTGTTTCTTGTGCATATTAATGACATGTCGAAAATCGGTATCATTAATTACTATGCAGACGACAGCATTGGTGATGCTTTATACACAAGCCGTGCCAATATTTCTCAGGAAAACGTCGCCGAGTACCAAGACAAACTTGTGTCTGAAGTCTTTTGAAGAAGTAGTGAGACTTTTTTTAACAAAATCTCGGACTGGGGGCGACTAAATCTAGTCCAGTTTAATCCCCAGAAAACACAAGTTTGCGCGTTTACCGCTACAAAAAACCCTTTTGTCGTATCTCCTAAGTTTCAAGGCACTCCCCCTTGTTGCCTCAGCTAGTATCGAAATCCTCGGCGTCGACATATCGATTGACGTGCAGTTTCGTGGTCATTTGGAAGAGAAGGCCAAATTGGTTTCTGAAAAGCTTGGCGTGCTCAGCAGAGCGACACAGTATTTCATGCCGGCTCACCGCCTGCAACTTTACAAGGCACAGGTTCGGCTGCTCGTGTTTTTGTTCGATCCAGCGCAGAGCAGTTGGAATCGTCGGCGACCGAGCTCTTTTTTGGTCGGCTTGATCTTTCTCATTGGCACTGCGAAGAGATGTTGCATCTCTTTGCCTATTTCATCGCATCTACCACATCTATGAGTGCTCTGGGCAATTTTTCGTTCTAATTCCAGCCGCACAGTTTCACCATCGCACATTGCGACAAAACTCGCAATACCATCCATACCATCTAGTTGACTGGCGATCCACCACTAAGGGAAACTAAAAGAACCACCACTAAAAGAAGTTCTTCCTCGCACAACTTTCTTGTGGAATCAACTACCACCAGAGATTTTTCCGGACTGATACGACTTAGGGACCTTCAAGAAAAGAGCCTATTCCTTTCTAAAAGGCTGGCAACGCATCTGCAAACCCCCTGATGTTGCAACTGTTCATGGGCGACGGTAATCACTTACCATCAGGTGAGCCGTATGCTCGTTTGCCTCCTCTCCTATAAAAAAAATCAGGCCTTTAGTAATAATCGCTATCAGAACAGAAGGTTAACGCTTGTGGCTCGTGGAATTTCCTGGCAAGTTATAAAGGCGTATTTATACGAGGTAGAGCTATGTTACAGCTATATTATCGTTGTAGTACGAATGTTTCGACTCGACCAGGGTAAGACCATGCTCTCACAGAATACTAGCGTTAAATAGCAGTTAAATGTTTTCGTGTGGTGAGTTTAGAGAACATTGGACGAGTCATTGGAATGCATCGTTTCAATATGATGGATCATAGTCCTCAGAGGTGACAACGCATCTGCGTTTTGATTCTTAGGATAAATGTAGATGTCTATGGGCCACAGCATCCCCTTACCTACCCAAGGGTATGTCTTATCCATCCTGTAAACTTTTTCTGATAAACCGATATGTAGACCACGAGGTGATTTCATTAATAGAACATTTGGCTAATCAAATAATCTCAGTAATTAGATGAAATCGGCAGGCACCACTAAAAAAATGGCTTGTTATGTATAAACATATTTATAAAAATAATTCAAAAAACATTTTGACAAAATTTGAAATAAAAGCGAAATCATTGTAAATAATTGTCAAGATATTATTAATTGATTGATGATTATTTTTAGATGATATTTATAGGCGATTATTGAATTATGAATATGTACTGGATGACTGAGTATGAAGGAAAAGTTACATCACAGGTTATGTGTACCTATTGTGTTTTTATTGGAATGTTGTGCAGGTAGCTAGTGCGGGCGGTGATCTTTATAGTGATTACGTCACTCGGGCGCATAGGGTATCCATGAATTTACGGACGGTGTCGGACAGAAACTTTTTTAATTTTATGAACTTTTAATTAAAGATTTAATTATATATATATATATATATATATATATATATATATATATATATATATATATATATATATATATATATAGGGGGATAAGTCGCTCGCATCCGTAGGATTCAACAACCTAATCCTACCCTACACGTTTCCCTCGGGTGAGCACAACAGACTCGGCTACTCGCCGTGTGGTAGCGGCATAAAATATGCCACACCTTAGTTTTCGCACCATGAGGCAAAAAGTAAAAGAAATGGCCCCGAGTTCACGGCGCCCCTTTAATGGGGTAGGGGTGCGAAGAATCTCCGGGAGGAAAACCGGCGACGAGGTTTGCCACCCGTCACATTCTGTCTCCCGGAGGGGCGAAAAGAGGATTGCGGAGGCCCGTCTAGCTACGCTGAATGTATGTGGAGCAATGAAGGTTAAGATGAATGAAGTATGCGATATGATGTATGATAGAGGAATAGATTTGTTATGTGTAAATGAGACGAAGCGGAAGCGGAAGGATGTCACTAAACATGGCATATATACCGCTTACTGGTCCGGTGTAGACGAGACCGAGCTAGCATACTAGGGAGTCGGTATCATCCTTTCAGAAAGAATGGGTCAATGTGTGAAAGAGTATGAATGTGTAAGCCCGAGACTGCTATGGATACGAATAAAAGTGGGCCTAAAGAAGTTGTTTGTTCTAGGGGTCTACGCCCCAGACATGTCTAAGCCCACTTGTATCCGAGAGCAGTTTTGGGAGATGGTAAGGATGGTTTTAATGAAATGTAAGGAAAATGAAAATATTGTTATGTTAGGAGATTTTAATGGAAGAGTTGGGGTGAGGAAGTTTGGCTATGAAAGGATACTGGGAACGTTTGGTGATGAAAGTATTAATGAGAATGGTGAAAGCCTCCTCACCGTATGTGTGGAAAGGAATCTTTTTATGACGAACACTTTCTTTCGTCATAAGAATATTCACATATATACTTGGGAAAGAGGTGATGATAGAAGCATGATAGATTTCATAACTGTGGATGAAAGAATGAGGAGCGCAGTGGTGGATACAAGGGTTTACCGGGGGTCCAACGTAGGGACGGACCACTACCTGGTCTTATGCCGATTTAGGGGTTTATACAGACATTGGCAGCATAGGACATCTGTGTCTACCACTGCGTTACAGCGTATAAGAATTGAGAGGTTACAAGATGAAGATGTGAAAGACAAGTACAAATGCAGACTGAGAGAAAATATAAGTAATTTGGATGAGTTGTGTGTGAATGAGTTAGACTTGGAGAATGTGTGGCATAATGTTAAGAAAGGTTTAGTGGATGCAGCTACCGAAGTATGTGGTGTTAGTAAGAGAACGAATGAAAGGAAAGACAATACGTTATGGTGGGATGATGAGGTACGTATGGAAGTTGAAGCAAAGAAGAGAGCATGGCTAGATTTACTAGCGACCAAAGCTGGTAATTCTGGCGGTAAGAATGATGAGAATGAAAGAAAAAAGGCTGAGTTTAAACGTTTAAATAAGAGAGTAAAAGAATTAGTTGAAAGGAAAAAGCAAGAAAGAACGGATAGGAATGATAGAAGAATATCGGATAACTTCCAGGCAAATATTAAAATGTTCTGGAAACTCGTAAGAAATACCAGGGGACTTTCGAAACAGCCTAGATTGAATGCGATACGAGACGAGAATGGCTGTATCCTGAATGATGAAGTGTTGAGTCTAAAGAGATGGAAGGAATATTTTGAAAGCGTATTTATGAGTGAGGAGAAGTGTGAACTAAATGAAATAGAAATTCCGAAAGAAGATGAAAGAGATAGGGAGATACCTTGTTTAATTTATGTTGGGAACTAAAGCGGGTACCGGGAGACTGGTGCAAAGCCGTGATAGTCCCAATATATAGGGGAAAAGGGTCACAGCAGGACTGTAAAAACTACCGTGGTATCAGTCTTCTTAGCATTGTGGGAAAAATGTATGCTAAGGTACTAATTGAAAGAGTTATGAAAGAAACTGATGAAAAAATTTGGGATGTGCAAGCGGGATTTAGAAAGGGAATGGGGTGTACAGATCACGTCTTTTCCATGCGCATGATCGCGGAGAAGTTTTTGGCGAAAAATCAAAAAGTTTTTTGTGCGTTCATGGACTAGGAAAAGGCTTATGACAGAGTGGACAGGGATGTGTTATGGCAAACGCTGAACGCATTTAGGTAGAGCGCTGGTTTGATACAGGCATTAAAGTCTCTGTACTCGAGTGCTTGTGTTAGAATCAACGGGTCTACTCGGAATGGTTTGTCATCGATAAAGGTGTCAGACAGGGCTGTGTAGCTTCCCCGTGGCTGTTCAACCTATTTTTATGGACAGCTGTTTGGAAAATTTTAAAGTTGAAGAATGCGGGTTAATATTGGGTGAGTTAACCATCAAATGCCTTTGTACGCCGATGATCAAGTCATACTTGCGTCGTCGGCGGCCGAGTTGCAAATGATGGTTACATTAATGAACAGGTCATAAAAAGAAAGGGGAATGAAAGTGGACGAAAGTAAGACGAAAGTGATGGTTTTTGAAAGAGAAGAAAGTAAAACGATATGTGAAATAAGAATAGAAGGAGAGTTAATTGAGCAAGTGGATGAGTTCGTATATTTGGGATGTGTATTCAGCAGGGATGAGAGATATGATAAGGATATTGAACGACGAGTGAATGCAGGAAATAAAGTAAATGGGGCTCCACACTATATTGTGAACACTTGTGTTTTTTTATTTTTTTTAAATGTTACCCCTACACTAAGATTTTCTCTTGTATTGTGGGGGGCAGTTTACAAACATAAATTGCACAAGGACGAACATCCAGACCAGGAACAACTACTTGTAGGCCATACAAATACTTGTTCCGTGCGGGATTCGAACCCGCGACCCCCAGCGCAGCCACTCATTGCTAAGCCACTGCGCCACGGAGTCGTCAACTTTAACGTATGTTAGTGAAAGTTGGGTGTGGCAGAAGAAACACAAGAGTAGAATAAATGCAGTAGAAATGCGGTCGCTAAGGAGTATGTTAGGGCTGAATCTGAGTGTTTTACGATGTGTAATATTGAGGTTGTGAAGGAAACTGTGTGATAAAAGAAGAGTGTGGTTTGCAAGATGATGCGGTGACCAGGATTAAGAAACGAATGCTTCGGTGGTTTGGTCATGTAGAAAGAATGAATGCGGAAAGACTAAAAAAGCAAATATATGTTACAGAAGTGAATGGAAGAGTCGGAAAG
This sequence comes from Parnassius apollo, assembly GCA_907164705.1. Classification (NCBI taxonomy): domain Eukaryota; kingdom Metazoa; phylum Arthropoda; class Insecta; order Lepidoptera; family Papilionidae; genus Parnassius; species Parnassius apollo. The sequence continues at coordinate 1,665,512 of CAJQZP010001045.1, read as the reverse complement.
GGACGTCCTAGGCGGAAGTTTGTCGACCAAATTGACGATATACTAAAAATGGGCCAAATTAAGAGTACCCTTAACCGACGAGCATGTATGTGGAAGAGGCGAGAGAGGTATGTCAGGATCGTGCTAAATGGAAGTCAGTAGTCTCTGCCTACCCCTCTGGGTGACAGGCGTGAGTGTTTATGTTTGTAAATATATATATACTAACATATACTTTACTTGTTATACTTTTTCTTAATTACGTTTTACGTTACAGCCTATCAATATGGAAATGCTGAAAATATCCTCCCCATAGGAGAGATTACTAGTAGAGTATTTACATAGTTGTTACGCTTAATAGACGGGTTTTCAACCATAGCCATATTTATATTTTATTGTTATTAAGACGGTGCTGCTGTTTTATTTCTCTCTGTTACCTTTTACGACACCCACCGATCGGCATGGGGTAATGGATATTCTTACGCTGGTATTTTATTTTTGAGATTCTATTTATTATAATCTTTTTGAACTGTTAGTAAAATACGGAAAATGTCTAATAAGGGCCTTGAAAGTAGAAAAACTAGCACGATTGCCTCAACCTACATAAAGCTATTTAAATGAACGTAGTGATAATAAATTGAGATAACGGATCCATGTTTTAAATGTCTTGTCAGTGAAAGTGAAGTTAATCAACGAAATGACTTCTAAAAGCGGTGACGTTGTATTTCTGGTGCTTTTATTTTTCGCTATTTTCAAAAATGCATTTGGGCAAAACTTGGCTTTTAGAATCGATAAAGACGCAACATCACAAGGTTACCCACGGGATTCACTTTCAAATTTTACTGAATTTGCGAGAAATTATGGATATGCAGCTGAAGAACTTACTGTAATAACAGGAGATGGGTACATCCTCTCGGTATTCCGGATACCGAAGGGCAAAAACTGTAGAGGAAGGGTAAGGCAACCTCCAGTGTTGCTTATGCACGGGCTGCTACAGAGTTCGGATTCTTGGTTAGATGCCGGTCCATCAGCAGGCCTCGCGTTTCTTATATCAGACGCGTGCTATGATCTGTGGGTTGGAAATGTGCGTGGCACGTATTATGGAAGAAGAAACGTTCGTCTCAATCCAGATACAGACTCACAATTTTGGAATTTTACCTCACATGATATGGGACGGTCAGACGTTCCAGCTATTATTGACTACATGTTAAAAGAGACGGGATCTTCGAAATTAAATTATGTTGGATTCTCACAAGGAGCTCGGATATTTTTCATCATGTGCTCCGAAACATTTGGATACTGCGACAAAATAAAAGTTTCCATTAATTTAGCACCAGCCACAAGACAGAAATACGTGAGATCTATACCTATAAGATTGTTGTATCAATTTTATGCTTTAATTGAACCACTTTTAAGCAGTCCTCGTGAGTTGGAAGTTTCACAAAAAGGGGGATCGATTCAAAAAGCGTTTTTTTTCTTTTGCAAAGATAACATTTTGGCGGGAACTGTGTGTAGAGCAGCGTTGGCTTTAATCAATTCTTATGATCCGGGTTCAATTTTAACTCAAACGATAAGAGTGTTATTTGGACATTTCCCTGGTGGAACTTCAGCTCGGAATTTAGCTTTCTTTGGTCAAAACGTGATATCAGGTAGATTTCAAAAATACAATTATGGTACACGTAAGAATTTGGAACTATATGGTACCGTTCAACCGCCTATTTATAACCTCAATCGTACTAACATTCCTGTTGTATTAATGTATAGTGAAAACGATTTATTGGTCGATTCGAAGGACGTTCACTGGCTTTCGACTCAATTGTCAAATTTGATAGAGTCTTATAAAATAAAACGTGCGACATGGACTCACTTAGACAACTGCTATAGTCAATACACAAAGATAACTATTTTTCCTAAAATCAGTGAGTATTTACAGAAATATAGTGGTTTGGATCTATAAACATTTACTTAATAATAATAATCAATAATAATACTAAGTATTTCTTTTATATGTGACCGAGATAAATAACTTGTTAGTAATTCATTGCGCACCTGATATACCAATGTAAGTTTCTTAAATAAGTATAATTACTTTTCAATAAACCATTCCAGTGACTTAGAATATATCCATCATATCGTTCGGCAAACATGTTCAGGATACTGTTGCGGCCACTACGCATTCTGCTCAACGCATTGTACTCCCTACACTCTTTTACGCATTATTGCGAAGAAGTCGAACTTAAGAAGTAATCATATAAAATTTTAACAACATTAACGGAATCGTATTTGTTCACACTTAATTGACTAGTCGTGGTAGCTCATATTCCAAGCTGTCGCCGAAGAATTCACTGTACGCGAGTATAAAGTTCTTCGGTTTAATTTTATTTTTATGCAAATTTAAATTTTACTTACAACGATGTAGTACCTTCTTCAAGTGATTACGAGTATGATATTATATCTTTATCTACAAATTTATTTATTAATACTACAATAAACTCTCACATGACACTTTCTGTGCATTGAATATTTTTTTGTAATCTGAATTGAGGTACACTATTAAATAACACTAGTTTTAACGGAAGTATGTAACATACTGTGTAGATCTGATTTTTTTGTTTCGATCTATGTAGTATATTTCATACCAAATTAATAATTTTAATCTAGAGTTAACCGTGGTTTACTATGACATTGAGACGTCGAACACCTCTGTTCCCTCCGTGACCATGGATGCTGTAAAATGCTCTAAACGTCGGAAATATAAAATAAGTTAACATACGCGAGCCGTGGTAGCTCAGTGGTTAACGCTCGCTGTAAATATAACAGAACGCGAGTAACCCGGGTTCGATTCCCGCCGGCACCAATGAAATTGTTAATTGCAATTTTAAGTGCTGTTTTACCACGTGCTCGGCGGTGAAGGAAAACATCGTGAGGAAACCTGCATGTCTGAGGAATAAGAAAAAAATATTTCGAAGACATGTGAAGTTCATCAATACGCATTTGGGCAGCGCGGCGGACACTTCCTTGCCCTAAACCCTCTCAGAAATGAGGGGAGGCCTGAGCCCAGCAGTGGGACGTATATAGGCTGTAACTTTACTTTACTTTACTTTACGCGATAAAACCCGTAAAAACTGATTTTATTTAAATGTGTAGCGTTCGTGTAAATATAGGAAATCATGGAGTACACTGTGTTATCGACTTATTTCTCCTCCGAAAGCTTGCTGAAAGTAATCACTAGAAGTGAAACTGTGTGAAGTACGTGTTTTCCTTGAAAGAAAATGCAAGTATCCCGCCCCCGCGGGCTTTTTTTCTCGTAAATTAAATTAACATTATATTATTATGTCTGCATTATGTTATAAAACACTTATTTTATATTATATTTCATTTCATAATTTTTGTATTTCATTCAAATTTTTTCTTAGTAAGTGTGTTATTGAAACTATAATTGGGAAAAAAATATAAAAATAATTTTGTGTATATATAGTATCGACAGTCATATTTAGTTAATACCTACCTAAAACCTGTTTTAATTATTTTAACTGTTGATAATAATAAGTCATTAACCGAATGTTTAATACAATAAACCAGTTTTATCAGAAGCGACAACAAAACGCTTTGTCGATTTTGTAAAATTATGCGCAAATAAAATTTCTTACATTGTGCTTTAATTTAAGTGACAAACAAAAGTCCACCTTATGGTAAGTGGCTGCTATAGCTCATTGGCAAACCAACACAGTGTCACATCTGAGAACCAAGATGGATTTCCTCCCAGCATTACACTAGTTCTTTATACGCTTCAAACACAGCATCACCCACTTTTATTAGCTTGATTTATTAGCACTGTTATACGTGTTGCTGTGTTTATTATGGTAAGCGTAGGGAACCGGAGACCCTTTTAACTGGAAACGAGGCATTTTATCATAATTCTCAGGGTGACAACGCTTCTGCATTTTGATTATTAACTGAGGATGGATGTAGATATCTATGGGCTTCAGCATCCACTTATAATCAAGTGGACTGTGTGCTCGTTTGTCACCGTTATTTTAGTAAAAAAATCTATATGTACGCACGTATACAAACAAATACACAGATCAGGCTATATATATATTGGTATGTAGCACGAAGACGTCAGTTCGAATGGGGTGGTGGCATAGTGTAGAGAACCGGAAACGTTCTTCTCTGGAAATGAAGCATACGATCTTAATCCACAAAGGTGACAACGCATCTGCATTTCGATGCCTAAGTATGTTTGTATTTATCTAAAGGAATTTTATAATTTAATTTTCACCTACATCCGGATGTCTGAACAATCTGAAATTTTGCAGAAATATTGAGAGCATATGAATATACAATATAATAATATTTCTTAACACTTTTTATTCATTAATTCATTACAAAATGTAAAACTACTTTTACGGATTTTATCGCGTTTATTTTTTCTTACTTTTTGTTTTTATTTTTAATTCCCGACGTTTCGGGCGCTTTCCAGCACCCATGGTCACGGGGGACTGAGATGACTGACGTCCCGATGTCATTGTTAAACCCGGAGTACCTTCAGCTTTTTTAATTATTGTTTATGGTCCGATCTATGCAAAATGAACTGACTATGTCCTGAGGTCTTGCAGTGGTATGCTTGGGTTTAGTTTTAATTTTATTGATTATAGGATCCCAAGCAGGTGGTAGTACCCAGCCTCCTTCTCTATTGAAATTAGGATGTTTTTTAATTTCAATAGCCTCACGTATCATCCTTGGTAGGAATCGGTGTTCTTTCGCGAGGATTTGTGGTCTATCAAATCTGATGTAATGGTTGGGTCTTTGTGGTCTATCAAATCTGATGTAATAGTAGTCCGTAAAAGTAGTTTTAATCATGTGCAATGTTCGCGTAAATATAAGAAATCATCATTACAAAATGTAAAAAGTTGACTGCATAGAATAGAACATAGGACTTTTCCCCAGATTGCCTCAAATTCTCTATGAGGGAGTCATATGTCCATCTGGTAAATTCATGTAATTATAACGAGGAACGTTTTGACTGCTTATTAAAATATCAAAATTAGTATCAATGCTGAATTCCAGGTACTTTAGGGGTGGTGTGTTAATAATTTTTCGCCTGTGCACTATGACTGCACTTCTTATTTATATTGTCTTATATACAGGAGTTATATATACAGTATTGTCTTTTATATAGTTTATTTTTCTGTTGCAACAGAAAAATAAACTAAATTATGTTTTCAATTTTTAAGTGAATACATTGACACGTAATAAATAAACGTAATAAATAACGTTACGAACTTGGGGCCCGTGAAAATAAAAACGGCCGATTGAATTACCAAAATTGACACTTTAAATACCGAACACCAATTACAACTTAAAACATACTACCGACCGACCGACTAGGTTTAGAAAGACGTAGTATGCAATTTTCTCGAAAGGTTAGTTCTACTACTAGATACTAGATGGCGCTATTGCCATGTACCAAGCATTAATTACGACCCGCAACACTGCCCCCTCCTAAGATATGCTCGTCCCGAGCATTATCGTCCCCATAATAACGCGCCAATCGATCCACATGGACGATGTTAGGAGTACCTCTTGCACCTTTCTGTATCCGGTAGGCTAAGTCATTGATCCTTGTCACAATCCGGTACGTTCTATCCTATTTAACTTGATGCTTAGTAGATTTCCCTTCACTGCGGATTGGATTACAAACACACAAGTGAACCTTCGTCGAACCCTTTGTTGTTCATTTTGCGGTCATAGCGGGTTTTCATCTTTTCAGATATTTGCATAAATGGCATTCATTTTGTTCCACAAGTCATTTGCATAATCGGTTACACTGCGTGGGACATCAGATGGTATTCCGGCGATCAGTTCTGCAGGCACCCGAAATTCTCTTCCAAAGTCTAAGAACGCTGATGTCACTGACGTTCTTTTGTGAACAGCGCTTCGATATGACAAAAAAACGGTTGTATGTGCTTCACACACAACCACGAAATAGCCGTAGAGTCTACATCACCTGAGGATACCTTGTGTAGAGGCGAAACACATGTCGTATTATCGTCGATGGTGTGTCTTTCCTGGAGTAGTGGTGTTGGGAGTGGTGGTGTCGGGAGTAGCGGTGTTGGAAATAGTGGTGCTGGGATTAGTGGTGACGAGATTAGTGCACGCAATTGAGGGAGGGCGTTAGGTGCTTTTCAATCTAGGTAAGACACATTATTGTATTTAATAGGCGGATTGTTGCAAATTAAATATTGATATTTTTATCCTGCCAAAATATTATCTTTGCAAAAGAAAAAAAAAACGCTTTTTGAATCGATCCCCCTTTTTGTAAAACTTCGAACTTACGAGGAATGCTTAAAAGTAATTCTATTAAAGCATAAAATTGAGACAACCATCTTATAGGTATAGATCTCACGTATTTCTGTCTTGTGGCTGGTGCTAAATTAAGGAATCTTTTATTTTGTGGCAATATCCAAATGTTTCTGAGCACATGATGAAAAATATCCGAGCTCCTTGTGAGAACCCAACATAATTTAATTTTGAAAATCCCGTCTTGTTTAACATGTAGTCAATAATAGCTGGAACGTCTAACTTTCTAATAAAACTAAAATTGTGGGTCTGTGTTTGGATTGAGACGAACGTTTCTCCTTCCATAATACGTGCCACGAACATTTACAACCCACAGATCATAGCAAGCGTCTGATATAAGAAATGCGAGGCCTGCTGATGGACCGGCATCTAACCAAACATCAGAACTCTGTAGCAGCCCGTGCGTAAGCAACACCGGGGGTTGCCTTATGCGTTCTTTAAAATTTTTGCCTTTCGGTATCCGGAACACCGACAAGGTGTCTTCCGTATGATCTTCAGCGGTGTATCCATAATTTCTCGCAAATTCAGTAAATTTGAAAGTGAATCCTCGGAATAATCCTTTGATATCGCGTCTTTATCGGTTTCAAATATCCAGTTCTGCCCAACTGTACTTTTAAATATTGGGAAGAATAAAAACAATAGAAAATAACGTCACTACATTTCGAAGTCATTTTGTAAACTAACAGCACCTTTCCTGTCATGGCATTTAGAACATGTATCTGATATCACAATTTCTTATCAATATGCTTATTCGAATAACCTTATACTGGTTTTGATAATTGTGGTAGTTTCCTTAAATGCCTTCTTTAAAAATAGTTAGAACTTACGTATAACAAGTAACATAATATTATTTAACATAATTAAAAAAATGTTAAAACATAAAATTAGTAGCTATTTTTTTTAAATTAACTAGCGGTTCAAAACATTTATTATGCTAGTAATCAACCTCTGTCACTTTTTATTTATTTACCTGTGATTAAAATAAATCTACGTTGAACTTTCATTTCCTTAAACAGCGTTATTAAATTAAATTAATATAATATGGACCCGAAATTTTGTTTAACGATACTAGCCAGATACAAAACTGAAGTGGCAAACGATCATGCAATCCAGGTGGTAAGTTGCTAAAGTAGTATGTACATAGACACCTGAAGCCAACTTCAAACAATGGGTTGTCACCTCTCTAAGAATGGCAGAAAGGTTCTCTCAACCTCTTAGTAGGTTGGAGAACGGTACCTTCCCAAATAGACTCCTCACCAAAAAGGATCCAGAAATATCACTCAGTAGATTGTAGGTTCAATGACAAACAAGCAAATTTGATTCATATATTATTTTGATGATGCTCCGTGACATTCACGTAACTAACCACTGCTGTGTCTTCGCATAAATACCCACTGGTGCTAATTTTTTAATTTTTATTAAAAAAATGAGCGTCATTTAAAATGGCTTTCTCTGAAGCTTTATAAAACACATGTTTCATTTTTATTTTTGTCGCATCCATTTGTGTATTTTACATTTATGTTTTATATTTTACATTTATATTTTAAAATACTCTTATATTAATTATTTATTAATACTTTGCACCTTATTCCTTATTATTTTTATTTTTGTCACATTAAATGACGATCACAGTACCAGGCGCCTCAAACATTTGGCAGTGCTTCCCATCCATTTGTGTATTTTACATTTATGTTTTATATTTTTACATTTATATTTTATATTTTACATTTATATTTTAAATTTTATATTTATGTTTTACATTTTACATTTATATTTTAAAATACTCTTATCTTATTTATTTATTAATACTTTGCATCTTATTATTTTTATTCTGACTTCATTTATTACATATTTTTATACAAGGCAAGCCATAACTTTATTCATTTATTTCATTTTAGTCCATAAAATTCTAGCTATTCGTTAATATACTATTGTGCCGTTTCTTTCACGTACACGGCTCGCGTACATACATTATCAAGATATTGGACAACATACATGATCAAGATACATTTCTTAATAGATTTTCATTTCCCTCATTAACAATTCATTAAAACTCATTCTGCAGTTCATTGCATCCGACCAACCTTAAAAAATTTATAGGCAAAGAATTTAAGCGTATTCATCTATTATTTAAAATCTTACAAAAAATTATATTTCATCTGGTTGACAGATCAGTGTATTATCACTTAAGCTCTACAAAAAATATTTTGAGGAACTTAGAAGTAACGTAGACTGGTTCAGCGCGGTAACTGTTCCATAACTACATAACAATGAGAGGAAGCCTTTTACCAGTGCGGTTGGCAGTATCAGATTATATTATTTTTGTACTAAATTGCGCGCATTCTGTTTTTTTTTTGGCCACTTTACCTTGTGATGAACTTGTAATGGAGTGATACTGATCTCCTTTATGAGTTCATCCTAGTTTAAATATTAGGTTTAGTTTTATTCCTTTTTGCCACAGAATTATTTCTCATAAAAGTCATCATCATCGTAAAAGCCCAATGCTATGCTAGGCATAAGCCTCCTCCCTGGTAGTGTTATGAGCTTAGGGTTCGTAACAGTAAAAACTGCCGATTGAATTACCAAAATTTACACTTTTATTACTGAACATCAATTAACACTTAAAAGACACTAATAATTAATCACACTGATTCACTTTATTGCGCTCCGAAGCTTCGCTTGTCTCGCCAAATTCAATACTGTCCTGATAGCGGGTTGCAGCGGCTTTAAATACACTTTTTACACTGAAACATCCAGAATCCAGTAAATACGGGCGCCGAACGACCAGACGCAGAAAGTTAGAGTATGGGGCTTCTAGAAAGCTTAATATTCTGTTCGATACTAGATGGCGCTGTTGGTCGAACGATCAAGATTGATATTTTCTAGGAAGCCCTCCTCGGTCTTCTCCCCGACACTAGATGGCGCTAGTGCCAGGTACCTGACGTCAACTTAGGCGCGCAACAGTAGGAAGGATTTTCCTTTATCGTCACGATTAGCAGATGAACTGATGGTCGCATTAGCAGTATCGCAAATTTGACAGCACTGACCGTCACATGACACACATGCAACAAGATAAAGTGGATTCATCTATGCCATCCCCGTATGACTATTTCCTATTAAAAACTTATTAAGTATCAATGAAATTTTTATACACACATAACACTAAAACTATTCGTTTCCATCCCTGATGCATAAATTAATTACCTCAACAAAAAAAATAAAGTACCTGTTTTGCGGCAGATAAAAGAAGAGTAGAGGGTAAAGTACCAATCAAGGCAGATTCTTAGGCAAATTTGCCGCCGACATCGGCTTCTAAAATGTTGAGTCCAAGAAATTACTTAATATATGGTGACATTGTAAAAAAATTCACTAACACATTTCAGACCATGGGTGCCGTAATAGGTGGGTGTGGAGAATATTAAAAGATCTTACGGCTTCCATTAAATGTCGGTATAACTTTTCCTTTACACTAATCGTAAGATATCAAGATGACAACGGGAAGTAGTGTGAAAAGTGCAAGATAATTACGGCAAACCGTCCCTTGTAAAGAGGTCCATATTCAGCAGTTCAATTTTAAGGGTTGAAGAAAAAGGAGAAAAAAATCACTTTAAAAGATAACTATAGGAATGATAAAACGGTGTTAAAACAAAAATCCATGAGCTGCAAATTGCCACTCAGCAGCTTTGGACTCAATAAAAATGCGCTAGGAACCTTATTGGAGACCCAAATCTTTTTTTTTTCAATTTGTTAAATTTCAATTGCATAATTTAATTCCTCCCTCTCCCTTCTAGTATCGGACAAGAAGACGCTTTGCCAGTTTCCACTACTTTGTTGTGGACTTACCACGCATTAGAACCAAACCGATGGCTTCTTTGTTCGTCACGAGTAATCTCCAAGCAAATAGTGAATAAAACCATCTTAGGCTGCATCATGTAAGAAGGGTGTCATTGAAAAAAGAGACACGTTACTCTTGTTATAACTTTAATTATATTACCCATTACTGTACACATAACACAAATATATAATGTCGAAGGGCTACACAACAACCATTTACAATCATGTAACATAGTAGTCTAGGCTTAGAATAATTAAAAACAGCCCATGATCCATCAATTAATACGTAAAGAAAAACATTTAGTGCATTTATTTATCGTTCATGTTTTGGCCAAAATGCATAATATATTTGCCAAAATATGTTTCGTATCAAATATTTATATATGATCAAGGAAATGAACAGTCTCACTACATCTCTCTATTTTGACTATACTTCTCTAAGTATTCCTTAATTTTGGGTAAAATGGATTTAGCAGTAAACTGACTGTAAGTTACATCAAAGTGATTCCAAAGTGGATCAACAACGTAATAATCCTCGAGTACATTGGGCAAGTGACTGGTCAACCAATCTATGTCAGCTGGTGAAGTCAGAAAATCATTTCTTCCATGAATAACGACAACAGGTACTGTTACAGCACTGAGGTTGAAAGGGGGTGGCTCAGCGGTGCCATACATTTGCAAATTCTTGGACGGTCCATAGTCAAATTTCTGAAACACATCAACGTTCATAGCTTGACCGTACCACGCCATATTCTTTACTGATGTTCCAGCAGGAAAATGACCCATGAGCACACGTATAGTCTCCGTCTCTACGGAGCCCGGGTGGAAGGAGTCAATGATGCTCAGGAAATTTCTACAAACAGTATCTGCAATTATGTAATTCTTGCATAGGAATGCAGCAACCTTTTGTACAATACCACCTATAGGAAGAGCTTCATAGATTCCAATTTTATATAAATAAGGTAAATTAGTCTGATAGGCGTATGCAAATTGCCTGCATAGCTGCGATTTTGTATAAATTTGTCTTGAGCCAGGTTCTAAAAGGATACCCACTCCAATTTTGTCGTGGTATTCCGTTCTCTCAGAATTCATTATAAGGAAGGTGCTTCCACCTTGCGAATATCCAACGTAATTGATCTTTTCCGACATAGTGTAATTCAGCACATAATCGATTAAAGCTGGTATATCATAGTAAGCGATTTCTATTATAGAGAAATCCCAGTATTCGTGATGTTTTTCCGGATCGAGTTTATTGTGCTTCTTCGAGTAGTAATTTCCTCGTATATTGGGAACCCATAAGTCATAACACAAGTCAGATATGAGGTATGCTAATCCAGCCTTAGGGCCTGCATCTATCCAACTGTCAGAGCTCATGAGTAAACCGTGCAAAAGCAACACAGGGGGTTTCCTTATTGTTCCATGGCAATTTTTTCCTCTGGTTATTCTAAACATTGTCAGAATATAATCATCTGCCGTGACCACTGTGTGCTGTTCAGATACGTACCCATATTTAGTGGCTAGCTCGGTAAAGTTAAGAAGAGAGTCTAAAGGATATCCTTGTTGCAATTTCAGTTCTCTTGCTGTCTGTGGTTTTTCGTTTCTGAATAAATTTTGGAGCAAGATTAAGAATAAAAGTATGTATAAATATTCCTTCGAAAACATTTTTGCAATGATCTATGTGAAAATTGTGTGATATTTAAATGTAGGCTTTCACCTTTTTGTTTAATTGTGTACTCTGTAAATAATTTTATATAATGATTTATTAGACAGGATTGTAGTATATATATATATATATATATATATATATATAAATATATATATACATATATAGATTTTAGGAAGGCCTGGTATTGTTTTGCAACCATAGTCTTACAAACCAGGTCCAAAAGCTATAATGGTTTTTTTTAGTTAGCGGTAATTATGCTGGCTACCTTAACACTTCTAACCTGAACACTTACCAAGGGCTTAAAAAGGGTAGCATGTCCGAGATATTAGTCAAAGTCATTTATTCCATAAAACAATATTACATTGTATTGGAAAATTAAATACACAAAAAGAATAATTACGTTTGTATGCAATTGAATTAAATAAGACTAAAACTGAATATTATTTAAATATTATTTGACAAGAATTCTACATTTAATACTTTTCATGTCAATATTAAATATTTTTCATGTCATAAATGATTATAATATATTAAGCAGTACATGAACAAAAAAAATTAACACTCATTAACTTTATTTTTGTCATTTAGGTAATCGTCAACTGAGAAGCTTTTTCAATTAATAATGATTTGATTTTTGAATTTAATTATTTATACGTGATGATTCATATGAATAATTATTTTTAATTATAAAACTTTCATATGCTTAGCAACAGTCATTTTTAATACTATATTAGCCCTTATATACAGGTTTTTTTTAAATACTAAGGTTTTAATGGGGTACCATTGAAAACTTAATTATCTAAAAGTTGAAATTTTTAGATATTAAGGTTACACCATGTTGTATGTTGCATGATCACAGATAATTGAAAAGTACGAGAAATGACAGATTTATTGCAAACTATAATATGTCAAGAACTTGCACACCAATTTCTCGTCAAAAGCTCTAAAAATTTCGGGATGTGGCAGTTAGTACCAAAAGTATAAGAATGACATGTTAAAGCGGCCAGAATAAGGACATACTTACATTCCAACGAGCCATTAGTTAGCAAAAATTGTCGAGTAACTCGGTTGACTTAGCTCGCTTACTATTATAAAACTGGGATAGTAAAGATACATTCTCAAAACACTTTTTATGTCATTCGTTTCATTTTTGTTGAGTTCCTCTTAATATTATAACCATTGTCCATGAGTGTTTAAAGTACAAGTGAAAATTAAGTTTTAGTTTTTAATAGCATTAGGGTGATAAACGAACACACTGTCCATCTGATGGTTTGTAAATGCTGTGACCTAAAGATATTATATACATTATGTGTCTAAGTGTCGGACATTTTTCACCATTCGACACGATAACGTTGTATCGACGCTGATACGATCTCAGTTATATTGAGTTGTATAAATGTATGAAGTATTACCTAAGGTTTTTTCATTGAATGACAAGACATCGATATATCGTCATCACAGAATATTCCTGATAAAATCATGGGTGTGACGTCAATTTTTTTAAATAAAAGTGGCAGGCGAGCACACTGTTCAACAGATGGTAAGAGTATGTTGTGGCCAGTAGACATTTACATCTATCCTCGATTAAGAGTCAGATACAGATGCGTTGTCACCCTGAGAACTAAGATGGAATGCCTTTCATCCAGTAATAAGGTTCTCCGGTTCTCTAGACTATATACATAATATATAGACGATACGCAACAAAGTAGTATTTAGCTGCTATTTTACGCTGGTATTCTGTAAGAGCGTGTTCTTTCCCCGGTTGAGCCAACCCATTCGTGGTACAACCATAATATAGCTGCGGCATGGCTCTATCACGTATAAACTTAATTAATTAGTTTTCTTATTTAGTAGATATATCAACGCATGTAGGCTTTAAATGTACGTAGGTATAACAAATAAGTCTTGTAATTATTGTCTTATAATAATTAAATAATACAAATTTAAAATAATCTATTCAAATGAAAGTACAATAAAAAATAAAGCTATATTGATTATGCTGTTTGTTTATAGTTCATATATTTATATTATTACAAAATGTATTATGAATCTATACCGTTTATCTATTTTTAAAATTAAAGTTTAAGTTACAGCCTATATGTGTCCCACAGCTGGGCACAGGCGCCCTCTTATGTCGCAAAAATGTAGAATTTGATCGAATCTTTTCCAAGCTTCTCGCTTTCTTTACTAATGATTGGATATAACCAAAATTGATTAACAATTTATTATACTTTTACGGCGTAAGCAAATTAGAGAAAATAAGTATAACTTGTTGTCATATTGAATAAATAAAATATGGTAATCTAGCCTGGGCATGGAAGTTCTATATAATCAGCAGATATCGTTACTGTGTCGTTGAATGCAAATGCCCCTAGATAATATTATAGTATAAGCGAGATATTCTGTCAGTGGTGAAATATCGCTAGCAATATCTGACAATGAAAAAACGAGGTAAATGTAAAGAATAAAGGCAGCGCAAAAAACTTTGATCGTAAATAAAAGATACAGGAATTAGAAAAAAAAAATCATACTAACTTTAACATTAAATTATTCACAAATACTGCAGCATTGCTCTAATGGTTGTAAACGCAACTGATGATCTTGAGATCTTGGGTTTGAATCCCAGTTCAGGTCGTCTAGAGTCAAGAAGCTAGTGGTGTTACATCCCGTTGATTCGGAAAGCATGTGAAGCCGTTGGTCCTGCGTCCCGATCTCTCTCCGCTCGTGTCTGATTATCGTCCAATCAGACCATGAGGGTGAGGAAATAGAGAGAGAGCACCCGTGCTTGTACATACGCTGGCTAGTCTCCCTTCAGACTGATAATTTTTAATATTAAAAAATTCAATTCTTTTAAAATTTTTTCATTATTGGTGTTCAGTAGACGCAAAGTATACGAGTAAGTATGTGAGTATATAAAAATATACATCTTTTTTATTTTATTTACTTGTCTAAAATTATTAAAAATATTTTTATTATATTTACTTTTAAAATTTAATTAATATGTTGGAAAAATAAAAAGAAATATATCATAAGCTAATCGTATAAATATGAAATTAATAATTGTATGATTATTGTATCATATGCATAAACACTTTGATAAATTTATTATATATTGAGAGTGAAAAGTGAAGTATCGCTTGCTTATTATATCAATGAATTACGGTCGAATTTCAACTGCTGGACGACCACTTATATTCATATTTTCAATCCTGCAGGATTACTATACTACCTTTAATTCGGTGATACATAAAAAATAATGGCAAACCATGGACAAACCTCACGCACGTGATAAACCACCACTTAAAATGTCAAATAACAAAAAATAAACAATTTCTTTTATAATATTTTAATATTTATATACGCCATTATTCTAATCATCGAAGTCATTAATATTACGTTAGCAATTAATCACAATAATTTGGCTTTTATTTTATATTGTTTTTTGAAGTATTATAAAATGTAAAGTTACAGCCTATATACGTCCCACTGCTGGGCTCAAGCCTCCCCTCATTTCTGAGAGGGTTTAGGGCAAGGAAGTGTCCGCCGCGCTGCCCAAATGCGTGTTGACGAACTTCACATGTCTTCGAAATATTTTTTTTCTTATTCCTCAGACATGCAGGTTTCCTCACGATGTTTTCCTTCACCGCCGAGCACGTGGTAAATCAGCACTTAAAATTGCAATTAACAATTTCATTGGTGCCGGCGGGGATCGAACCCGGGTTACTCGCGTTCTGTTATATTTACAGCAAGCGTTAACCACTGAGCTACCACGGCTCTTATATTATAAAATGTAATATACTTTAAATAATGTTAGCTTAAGGTTGCATGATTGTCAGGTTCGGTTAGTGTTGCGTGCAGAATTAAGCAAATTACTAAAATCATGGCTATCTAAATAAAGAGACATGATACATAGACTGGCTCTACGACCACATAACAGCTATATTATGGTTGTGGAACGATGGGTCCGCTCGAACGGTGAAAGACTACGTTATCATAGAATACCTGCGTTAAATAGCAACTTAATAATTCCGTGTTTAGAATGGTGAGTGTTATATACACTCACCATTCTACCGGAGACGCTTATTAATGGATGTGTGGCACATCACCTTAGTCCTTAGCAATCACAATGCGTCTGTATTTTGATTTTAACCGAGGTTAGATTTAGACATTTATGGGCCACAGCATCCACTTACCACCAAGTGGACTGTGTACTCGTTTATCAAACTTAGTCTATAAAAATATGCCATTAATTCTACTGGGTTGATAACTTTTTAAACCGGAAAATAAAAGTAAGTAAAGAGGGAGGCGTTGGCCGTAAGTTTAGATATAGCGAAGGCCTTCGATCGGGTTTGGCACAAAGCGCTTCTTACGAAGCTTCCTTCTTAAGGGCTTCCCGAGAAGTTGTGCAATCGGATTACCAGTTTTCTTGCTGATCGGAGCATCAAAGTCGTAGTAGACGGTGCATGCTCTAATTACAAGCCCATTAACGCTGGTGTTCCACAAGGCTGCGTCCTATCACCTATGATATTTCTTCTGCATATTAATGACATGCTGCAAACGGGTAACATTCATTGCTATGCAGGCGATAGCATTGATGATGCTTTATACACCGGCCGTGCCAATATTTCTCGGGAAAACGTCGCTGTGTACCGGGACACACTTGTGTCTGAAGTTGGGGGCTACTAAATCTAGTACAGATTAATCTCCAGAAGATATAAGTTTTCGCGTTTACCGCTACAAAGAACCCCTTTGTCGTATATCCTCAGTTTCAAGGCACTCCTCTTGTTGCCTTAGCCACTATCGGACTCCTCGGCATAGACATATCATGTTTCATGGTCACTTGGAAGAGAAGGCCAAATTGGCGTCTCAAAAGCTTGTCATGCTCAGCAGAGCGGGATAGTATTTCATGCCGGTTCACTGCCTGCAACTTTACAAGGCGCAGGTTCTGTTGCATATGGAATACTGTTCCCATCTCTGGGTTGGGGCACCCCAGTGCCAGCTCTTTCCATTTGATCGCATCCAGCTCCAAGCTGTTCTAATAGTCGGTGACCGATCTCTTTCCGGTCGGCTTGACTCACTGGCACTCGAGGGCGGCGGTAATTACTTACCATTAGGTGAGCCGTATACTCGTTTGCCCCCTCTCCTGTACAAAAAATAATCACTTTCAACTCACAAGCTCAAGATTCAACAAAAATATTATAATGTCTGAATGTTTTTTATAAGCTTTGGTATGTCAACCTTCCTTTCTAAGAAAAAGGAGAGCACGAATTAAGCGTTAGGACTCCTTTTCGTCCTAGGAGTCTGCCTGAGTCAGCCCGCCCTGTTTCCTATTCCTGCCGACACACAACGGTGCCAGCACTGCTGTGTTCCGGTCTGAGGTGTATAGACTGCCAGTATAATTGAAGGCTACGAAGTTGGTACTCTTTTGTACCAGTGTTGGAGAATCCAACCGAGTCTCTTGATTTTCTCATCTTAATTTTTTATTAAGTTGGTACTCTTGTATGCCAGTATAGGAGAATCCAACCGATTCTCTTTATTTTCTCATCTTTATTTTTATTAAGTTGGTACACTTTTGTGCCAGTACAGAAAAATCCAATCGAGTCTTTTGATTTTCTCATCTTTATTTTTATTAAGTTGATATTTTATTTTAGTCCTCAGAGGTGACAACGCATCTGTAGCGTACTTTCTTTGTCGTGGTCACGTGGATTCACCACCAAGTGGATTTTAAAGTCGTCTACAATTTTATTAGTCGTATTGAAAAAATACAAATCGAATGTATCTTTTTTATATTATGTTATGTGATATCATTGTCAATTTTGATTATTTCTTGTTTATTAAATAGGTTATAGTTCAGAGGTGTTCCTCCCCTAACAGTGGCAAAATAGGGGATGAAAATTTTAGTGTAACTACTTAGACGACATTAGATTGTGAAATTCTTTAATCTAATTACAAGGATCTTATATCGAATGCAGAATATAAAATTATTTTTATTAATTTACTTGTTTGAAGTAGGCTTTTACTTTTAAATATATGATAAACTTTATATTAAAACATGCTTACAGTATTATATGAACGAACGACACGAACGGAGAGAGATCAGGCGCAAGACCTAGGGCTTTATTACGTATTTTCCGAGGCACACTTCCGTGTATTAACGCCAACTTCTTGCCGCCAGAGTGCTTCTGAGAATTTCTTGACAGAAATACCCAATAATTCATTATTGCCAAACCCGGGACCTCAATGTCAGCAACGTTTATTAGGACAACGAGGCAGATCCAATACCAGAGTAGTTTGGAAACTTAGATAGCGTGATTAATGCTTTCATTAGTTTCGCTTGTGACGCGACGACAGCGTTGCCACAGATAATTACTAAATCTACCAAGTGTAGTGGCGGCGTACAAAAATCTACTACCATATATCATCTCTTGGTCAGCATATGGTTATTCAAACGTGGTAGAGTCACGCTGCAGCTATATTATGGTTGTAGCATGAATGGGTCGGCTCGACCGATGAGAACCAACATTACGAGTGTTATGAGTGTGTGTGTGTGTCTGTACGTGTGTACGTGCGTGTTTGTGCTTAGGTGTGTACGTGTGTATGTATGAGAAAGAGACAGTGAGTGAATGCGTTTACAGGATAAATTCTATTTCATATATAAATTCTAATTCAGTCGTATATCTTTAACGGATATATTTGCAATATTTTATTAATTTGATTATACTCGTATAAGTGTTCTGATTGTTTGTCATATTGAAATTATTAATACATTTAAAATTATCAGATATATGTATTTGAACTACTACTTCCTGTGTGTACATACAATAACAACATACCGCCCGTACCAAAATTTGGAATTTTCAGTGTCCTATCTTTCCAAAAATCCTTTTTCACGCCAAGTAAATCACTATGACACTACTTGCTACTTCCGTCCTTTCAGTCCACTGAACATACGAGTGAATAATTCTAAATAATGATTTTTTATATTTTCGCGAAAAAATTAAAAATTAATTAATTAATTTTTCATCGTAGCTCAAGTTCATTTAAAACAACCCTAATAAAATTATTATGAAGCAGTCAACCGCTTCTTAATATTAACATTGCTATTATTTTCTTTGTAGACATTTTAATAACGCTGAATATTTTCTTATATTATCTATACATATAAGCAAAGTTTGTTTATATAAAATAAGGGAAATACACGAGCACACAGTCCACCAGTGGGTAAGTTGATGCTGTAACCTAAAAGTATCACATCTGTTCTCGATTAAGAATCAAATTGCAGATGCGTTGTCACCCCTGAAGACAAAGACGGAATCCAGTTAAATGTTTTTTTTTAATAGAATAAGGGTAACAACTAGCACAATGTCTACAAGATGGTAAGTGTATGTTGTGGCCCATAGACATCTACATCTATCCTCGATTAAGGGTTTTACATCGATTTTAAAATATTTATAAATGCTGAATATACCTTCAGCTTAGTTTTATATGTACTATTAGTCAACTATGCGCTATTTTAACTTATAATACCGATGAATACTTCTAGAAAATCGCTTTCAGTTTGTTTTTAGGTTATTGTTAGATTCACATTTTATTTGTTAATTTCTCAGGACTCCGTTTAGATGCAGTAAAACTAATAATATTATTGTAATCTATGGATTATAAGGAATAAATCGACATGCATTTCATTGAAAATCTTTAAAATTTGTAGTGGGCCCATTCTCCATAGAAAAATTGATTGTCTCCTTTCATCCCTTATTTTGTCATTCCAAGGGAAGATTTTTTTTTTATTTATATAAGATACCCACCTTCAAATTTATTAAAAAAGAATCATCAAAAGCGGTTCACAATTCAGGAAGATACCGCGTAATTTATAGTCACTTATTAAGTCGACTTTATACGGATCCATGTTTACTATATTTCTGTTAATATTCATGGAATTTTTGGAAAAATCGTTACGTTTGTATTCGTATTACTTGATAGGACTCTTATTACATTTGGCAATTGAGTCGAAAGCCACTGAACATCCTTCGAATCGACCAATACATCGTTTTCACTATATATTAATACAACAGGCATATTGACGCGATTGGGACTGTAAAAAGGTGGTTGAACGGTACCATAAAACTCCAAATTTTTACTCGGGCCATAATCGTATTTTTGAAACCTGCCTGTGTTTTAGTCAAAGAAACCTAATTTCGAGCTGACGTTCCAGCAGGGAAATGTCCAAATAACACTCTTATCGTTTGAGTTGAAACGTAGCCAACGCTGCTCTACACATAGTGTCTGCCATAATATTATCATTGCAAAAGGAAGAAAACGCTTTTTGGATCAGTCCCTCTTTTTGTAATACTTTAAATTCACGGGGACTACTTAAAAGTGGTTCTGTGACCGCATAAAACCGAGTCAAGAACTGTGCAGGTACAGATCTCGAGTTTTTTACTCTTGCCGCTGGAGCTGGATTGATGGACACTATTATTTTGTTGCAGTACCTAGATATTTCGGAGCACATGATGAAAAGTATCCGAGCTCCTCGTGAGAACCCAACATAATTTAATTTTGAAGATCCCGTCTCGTTTAACATGTAGTCAGTAATAGCTGTAACGTCTAATGTTCCCATATCGTGCGAGATAAAATTCTAAAATTGTAAAAACCAACCATCCGCACTTTGTATCAGCCCATGCATTAGGAACACTGGTTTTTTTTTATTTGCCTTATTACAATTCCTGCCTTTCGGTATCAGGAACACCGACAAGACACACTCATCTTCTGTTATTACAGTATGTTCTTCAGTGGTGTATCGATAATTTCTCGCAAATTTAGTAAAATTGTGAATCCTCGGGATAATCTTTTGATATCGCGTCTTTATCGGTTCCAAATATTCAGTTCTGCCCAACTGTACTTTTAAATATTGAGAAGAATAAAAACAATAGAAAAATAACGTCACTACATTTCGAAGTCATTTTGTCAACTAACATTACCTTTTCCGTCATGGCATTTAAAACATGCAACTGATATCACAATTTCTTATCATTATGCTTATTCGAATAGCCTTATACTGGTTTTGACAACTGTGGTAGTTTTGTTAAATTCCTTCTTTAAAAATAATTAATACTTAACGTACGTACTTATAACAATTAACATAATATTATTTAATATAATTAAAAAAAATGTTAAAACATAAAAATTAGTAGCAAATTTTTTAAAATAACTATTGGTTCAAAACATTTATTATCCTAGTAATCAACCTCTGTCACTTTTTTATTTACGTATGATTAAAAAAATTTACGGTGAACTATTTTTTCCATATGTTTATGGAACGTATATTACCAGTGAAAATATAATATGGACCTGAAATGTTATTTGACGATACTGGCCAGATGGCCAGATGAAGTCCTGAATCATGCAATCCAAGTGGTAAGTAGCTAAAGCATTACATAGACACCTGAAGCCAACTTCAAACAAAGAAGGTTAAAATGCGTTGTCACCTCCCAAAGAATGAAAGAAAGGCTCTCTCAACGTTTAGTTTGAAACAGAGCAGTGCATGCTCTGCTGTGTACCTGCGACATTAGTTGGTTGGAGAACGGTACCTACCCAAACGGACTCCTAAGCAAAAAAATTCCAGAAATACCACTAAGTAGATTGTAAGTTAAATGACAAACAAGCAAATTTGATTCAGATATTATTTTGATGATGCTCCGTGACATTAACGTAAAAAAAAAACACTGCTGTGTCAAAATATGTCGCACCACTGCTGCTGAGTTTTTATTTTTTGTTAAAAAAATGGGAATCATTTAAAATGGCTTGTTTTGAAGCTATATAAAACACATATTTCATTTTTATTTTTGTCGCATTACTTGACGTTCGCAGTACCAGATGTCTAGCTGCGGCATGGCTCTACCACGTATAACACTATACGTATATACTGCCACATATCAGAAGTCAGGTATTTACAATACTCGGCTCTTACGACATTTAGGCAATGATACGGTGCGATAGATTCTGTTTCACCTCTATATATTATTATTTACTCTATACTCTATATATTTATAAATACATATAGTTCTGGGTACGTATATTCTTTGTCCATATCACAAACTAGTAAGAGTACTAACGTAGTCCATATTGTTATGATTTAGAATGAAATTTAAAAGGAAATACGAACAAATGAAGGTAGAACTATAATCTCCCATGCGTTCTAGCGGTATAAAGTATCGCGCATGTGACAGGGTGATCAGTCGGTGATGCTACGAGTCTCAATGTCGTTACTACTCCCATTGGGCTATTCTACTAGTGAGCAAGGAAGATCGTGTTGCTGTGAGGCTACCCTGTGTTAAATTAGTAGTGTTGCTGTTGCAGTTTAGTGGCGGAGCACCCGGAACCCTTGACATTGACGATATTTTTTTACTATTACTAAATATGAATTAAAGGCAAGGTCAGTATCTCGTTTCGTTTTGGTGTTTGAGCAGCTGCTCTACGGTGAAGGAAATATCGTCAGAAATTACTTGTCAGAGTAATACTGTATGGCAGTTCTTCTTTTTTTCCTTTTTTATAGGGTAGAGTGGCAAACGAGCACACAGTCCATTTGAAGGTAAGTAGTTGCTGTGGCCCACAGACATCTATCTACATCTATCCTCAAATACGAATCAAAATGGAGCTGCGTTGTCACCCGTGAGGACTAGGATGAAATACCTTGTTTTCAGCAAAAAGGGTTCTCTATCATCATGCGAAACACAGCAGTATTGGGCTGCTATTTTATGCTGGTTCTGTGAGAGCGTTGTCCTTTACCGGTCAAGCCGACCCTTTCGTGCTACAACTATACTACCAATGTAGCTGCAACATGGTTCTAGCAAGAAGATATATCTGCGTGGGAGTCCAGCTTTTAGCTATCGTTGCCTCCAAATAACAGTGTGCAAGCACTGTTTTACTATTTTCCGGTCTGAACAGTATAGAGGTCCAGTATATTTACAGGCTGTGAGGCATACCATCAAAGTCCTTAAAGGTGACCTCGCATCTGTAGCCTTTCTCGTTTGAAGTTATCTGCAAGTGTCCAAGGACTGCAGTAGCTTCATACTATGTGGTGGATTTATAAGTTTAGTCTCTCACACACCTTTCCTTGCTCGAATTTTCAAATTTAAAAGCTTGGCAGTACTGATTAATAACAGGTTTATTGTAGACAAAACATAATATCACGTTTATCATTAAATTATATTTTAGTTAATTATCATAAATCTTTTGATAAATAATTCAAGTGGTTAAAAGATCGGTATTGTTAATTATTTATAGTATTAACTATCGGTTAAAACAAAATCAGTTTGGTTAACAAAAGCGAGAAGCACAGAAAAAAAATTTATAAAAATTAATTTATTTAAAAATAATTTGTACAGCGTTTAGATACGCAAAGAATTTCAGCGTATTCTTCTGTTTTTTTTTAAATCTTAAAAAAATATATTTCATCTGGTTAGCACATCAGTGTACTATCACTTAAGCATTATAAAAATATAATACCATAACTACATAACAATAAGAGGAAGCCTTTTACCAGTGCGGTTGGCAGTATTAATTATATTATTTTTTATACTAAATTGCACGCATTCTGTTTTTTCTGCCACTTTACCTTGTAAAGAACTTGTAATGAAGTGACACTGATCTCCTTTATGAGTTAATCCTAGTTTAAATATTAGGTTTAGTTTTATTCTCCTTTGCTAAAGAATTATTCCTCATAAAAGTCATCATCATCGTAAAAGCCCAATGCTAGGCATAAGCCTCCCCCTTGGTAGGAGGGATTTGCCTTTACCGTCACGCTTAGCAGATGAACTGATGTGATGGTTACATTAGCAGTATCGTAAATTTGACGCCAGTGACCGTGACATGATACACATTGGACAAAATAAAGTGGATTCATCCATGCCACCCCCTTATGACTATTTCCTATTAAAACTTATTAAGTATCAATGAACATTTTTTAACACAAAAACTATGTATGGACAATTTCAAAGAACAAACAAAACAGCCACAAATACGTTTTCATCCCTGATGCATAAAATAGGTACCACAATTTAAAAAAAATTAAGTACCTGTTTGGCGGCAGATAAAAGTAGAGTAGAGAGGATAGTACCAATCGAGGCAAACTCTTAGGCAAAATTGCCGCCTACAACGGCTTTTCAAATGTTGAGTCCAAGAAATGATTTAATATATGGTGACATTGTAAGAGAATTCACTAACAAAGTCTTAAAAGATATATATATATATATATATATATATATATATATATATATATATATATATATATATATATATATATATATATATATATGAGCCGTGGTAGCTCAGATGGTTAACGCTCGCTGTAAATATAACAGAACGCGAGTAACCCGGGTTCGAGCCCCGCCGGCACCAATGAAATTGTTAATTGCAATTTTAAGTGCTGATTTACCACGTGCTCGGCAGTGAAGGAAAACATCGTGAGGAAACCTGCATGTCTGAGGAATAAGAAAAAAAATATTTCGAAGACGTGAAGTTCGCCAACACGCATTGGGGCAGCGCGGCGGACACTTCCTTGCCCTAAAACCCCCTCAGAAATGAGGGGAGGCCTGTGCCCAGCAGTAGGACGTATATAGGCTGTAACTTTACTTTATATATATATTAAACAATAAAATTACATTAATAAGCATAAAGTTAAAAATAAATACATTTCAGACTTAAGTATTATAGTAATTTTAAGGCAAAATATTGTCTTACTATAGAATACTACTTTCGGTAAGGAAACTGTATATAAAACAGATCACACTCAATAAACACAAAAATATACCCTACGATGCAAGTAAAAAAGGAAAAAGAAGAAAAAATAATGTGGCTTCAGTACCCCAAACTAAAACTAAGTTTGCTAGTACTCAATATAATAGTCGCTCGTCTCAAATTTATAATAAAATCAATAAAGAACTTGATATTTATTCGAAACAATATATCGAATGTAAAAAGGTAGTACAAAATTGGTTAGAGTCACTTAATTGAGAACACTGAGCTGCTTTTACATACAGTAAAATAGTACACTCCATACCCACACACTCACATACAAACACATACACGCGCAAGCACGCACACACACACACACACACACACACACACACACACACACACACACACACACACACGCATACACACACACGCACGCTTTCGCATACATATAACAAATAACAATAATCTGAGGAAAAAAACTGTAAATAGTCCCTTTTAGTCTTTAAGTTTTCTTTGTAATGTCATATTTCATAATGTAAATAATATAATATATAGATATTAAAGACTTGCTGATAGGTGGGATTCTGCCATTATGAAACACTGGTTGAGCCTACATATAAAATTGAATAAATAAGATATTTGTAACGTAGAAGGATATTTAATTTGTTAAGTGTAAAAAAAAAAAAAAAAAAAAAAAAAAAAAGTTAAATACTAACATTAGTTTTTAAGTACTTATTGTTCTACTAACATCTTTATGGACAAAGTCTGAAAATAAAGTATTATTATATTATTAAAGAGCGGATTCACCTGGTACAGGCATTGGTGGAGCCACGTGTTTAAGGCTGCCGAAAATCTAGTTCCCCGGTCAAACCTCAAACCTATTACGCGAGATATTAACTAAAGTGGACTGTATATGCGATTGCTTCTATGCTTATGTGAAGCGACTACTATAGCATGCGGTACAATGCACTCGCTCTTCCCTAAACTAAACTATTACTTGTCGAATCGATGAAAGGAATCCTGCTTGACTAGGAAAAAAACACAAATTGGAGCGGGTTAAATTATTAGCAAGCAGGTATAATTAAGGAGTATTGACTCACCGGGGTTTCTTCTTCCTGTCGATCACTATGGCGGCGACTTCCGGAACCTCCTCTGGACAGACACTTCTGGGGCCCCAGTGGTGCGTCAGGAGAGAAGCGTTGGTTCAACGACGACTGCGGCGGGAGAAGAGAGCGCGCGTCGGTCGCGCGTGTCTTATATATCCTCGGGTCCGATGATTACGCGATGTTCTAGAATCGTCTTCTTTCCCCTCCCACCCCACCACCCCGATGTGTCGATAGGAGGGTACGAATGATATTGTTTCGGAAGGGAATAATGATTCGACAAATTCCTACCGTCAAAAATAAAAAACGCGAATGGTTTTCCGCGCAACCATCTCCCCCGCCCTTGAAGGATTTCCTTCAAAAAAAAAATAACTAAACAACTAGAGCTAAGATCGACTAACAAATAACTAACTAACGCTAAGATTACCTAAATTAAACTACAATTTCAGTCAAAAAAGCTAATTTAAATTATGGAAGAGGCAAGGGGCACAAACGGATAACCGGACGTAGGTAAGACCCAACCGTGGTCTTAACGCGAGCTATCCTAATTACTCCGTCGGAACCGGGAAAGACCTCCTCGACGATTCCTAACGGCCAGTGGAGAGGCGGCGTATTCTCCTTAGTGAGCACAACTACGGTTCCTACAGCTAAAGGCTCTGTCGCTGTGTTCCATTTTTGCCGAGACTGCAAAGTATGCAAGTATTCCATCCTCCATCGTTTCCAAAACGATTGCACTAACCGATCTAATAATTTGTGGCGTGTGGAAATGTTAAGTCTGTTCTCATCCATATCCGCGGCGGGCAGATACCTTAGAGGCGTTAAAGTCAAAAAATGTGCTGGAGTTAGAGCCAGCGGTTCCGAGGGGTCACTAGATAACGTCCGACAAAGTGGGCGGCTATTCATTACGCATTCAATTTGAGCGAGCACCGTACTTAGCTCTTCGAAGGACAAAATTTGATCTCCTATTACTCGGTATAAGTGGCTCTTTAGACTTTTAATATTAGTCTCCCAATTGCCCCCAAAATGACTCGCGGCTGGGACGTTCAGAGACCATTCAATGCGGTTCTCGGCTAGAATGTGAGCGAACTCCGAATTATAATACTTGCTAGCTAAGAGCTCATGTAGTTCCGATAGAATACGTTTTGCACCGACGTAGTTCGTACCGTTATCCGAATATAATCTACTTACAGGGCCTCTGCGCGATAGAAATCTTTTAAATGCACCCATAAAGCCTGCTGTGCTTAGATCACCAACGAGTTCTATATGCACTGCTCGAGTAGTTAGACATACGAAAATGCAGACGTAAGCCTTTGTGGATCTTATACCACGCCCGCGAGTGAGCGTGACCTTAAACGGACCAGCAAAATCAGACCCGGTGTGCGTGAAGGGCTTTACCGATTGTATCACTCTACAAGATCTAAGTTCCGCCATTTCCGGAAATGACGGCTTGGGGCGTGCCCGAAAGCAAGCTATACATCTGTGCACCCGATTGCGTATTAAACTACGTGCAGAAAGAATCCAATAATTCTGACGCAAGATCGACATCAATAAATCGGGGCCAGCGTGCGAGTTCAATTTATGATGATAATCGACTAATAAGTTCATGATATGGTCTTTACGCGGTAAAACTATAGGGTGCCGTTGGTCGAAACTCAACTGCGAGTTGGACAAGCGTCCACCTACCCTTACAATCCCATCCTGTAAAAATGGCTTAAGGCGTTGAAAGGCGCGACTACAAGCTCTATTCGATTGTAATCTTGTAATTTCTTCAGAGAAGTGTGCACGTTGAAGTTCACGTAATACTAGCGACTCGGCATAGTTGTAATCGGATGCTAAGACATACGAACGTCGCGGTAAAAGCTTCGCGAATCGACAAACGTAAATTACGCTACGCAATAATTTCGACCAAGAGGACAAGCGGTTCGCCAGAGCAATGATTGGAGAAACCTCGCTCGAAACGTTCGCCACTAGAGCGTGTCTCTTCTCTTCCGGCGGTTGTGACACTGACGAAGGTTCGAAATCGGTTATTGGCCATTGTGAGGGATCCAAGTGAACCCAAGAAGGTCCATGGAACCAAAGCGGGTGGTCCATTATTTGCATCGGGGTGAGTCCCCGGGATAGACAATCGGCAGGGTTTTCCTTACCGGACACGTGATGAAAGTTCCGCGTTTCTAACTCGTCTTGGATCTTGGCCACTCGGTTCGCGACAAACGTATCCCAACGGTGGGGTGAAGAATGAACCCAACATAAGGCGACGGTGGAGTCGGAAAAGGCAAATATTCTTTCTATGTGAACTCTATCCCTACATGCGCCGATAACTGTGGTAATAAGCTTGGTGAGTACTAATATTGCGCAAAGCTCTAAGCGCGCCAGAGAGACAACCTTACGGGGGGGAGACTCTCGACTTAGAACTAATGAGGCTAATCGAATTTCTACCATTATTCTGGACATGGAAATATACAACGCCCCCGTAAGCCTTCTCGCTGGCGTCTGCAAATCCAACAACCGTTATGCTGCTATTTCTATCGACATTTATATGACGCGGTATTTTAATTTCTCTTAGTAAAGGAAGTTCCTCTCTAAAGCGCTGCCACAATCGAACAATGCTGTCAGGCGGCGAGTCATCCCAATCGCATTCAAATAACCAAAGTTGTTTAATCAAAAGCTTAGCGTATAATACCACCGGAGCTACGAAACCCATGACGTCCCATAATCTAGCAACGCATGACAGTATTGTGCGCTTTGTGCATTTCTCTACGGGCGGATTTACCTTAAGGCTAAACACGTCGGACTCTGGTGACCAACACAGACCGAGCACCTTGTGTGTATCGGAATCGTCGAATTCCTTTATCGCCGAAAGACGGTGTGATAGTGGGATTGTATCTAAAACCGGACGCGAATTACTAGTCCACTTCACAAGATCGAATTGACCCGATTTCATGAGCCTTATAACCTCGGCGGTGGTTAGGGTGGCCTCCTCCACGCTATCGACCGAATACACAAAATCATCCATATATAATCCGCTCTCAATTGCCCTCTTAGCTTTAGGATAAGAGGGACCTTCATCGTGAGCGAGCTGTCTCACCGTGCGTAACGCATGAAATGGGCTCGACTTTAAACCAAAACAAACGCGGTTAAATTCAAACACCATTAGAGGTTCCTTTGGGTTGAAACGATATAAAATGCGCTGGAATCTACGGTCGCATTCACGGACCCCTATGCAAAGAAACATTTGGCGAATATCGGCGGATAGTGCTATACTAAACAAACGAAAATTGACTATTATATCGAATAAGCTGCCCTGTAAATTTTGCCCACTATAGAGGATATCGTTAAGCGACAGGTGAGTGCTAGTTTTAGCACTAGCGTCGAGCACTACACGTAATTTAGATGTAAGTTTGTCCTCTCTAATGACTCCGTGGTGTGGTATAAAATACGACGGTGTGTCTTCGTAGTTATCTAATTTCGAAGCCACAAGTGATATGTAACCTTCTCTTATATATTCGTTAATGACGCCGTCGTAAGCTTCCTTTAACTGGGGCGAAGCGAGCATCCTACGCTCCAAGCTGTAGAAACGTTTTTCCGCCATTTGACGCGAATCGCCGAGAGATAAAACATCTCCCTTAAAGGGTAGCGCTACACTATATCTACCGTCGCGATCACGAACGGTCGTGCGGACGTAAATTTCCTCGCATATCCTGTCAGCTGAACTAGCTATGGGTGGGACGTTCACCTCCTCCATCTCCCAAAATTTGCGGACTAACGACTCGAGCGGTTCGACAGCCATACCACAATAAGAGGCTGCCGAAATACTATCTAGGATGGGGGCGGAGCCAAGGATCACATAGCCCAATACGGTTTCCAGTGCGTAAGGCGCGGTATGCGAGGAGTTGCCCCTGACCTTATTGTTTAACAAAAGATGAGGGAAAAGCGATGCCCCAATGAGCATGTCTATGTTTCCAGGAACGGCGTAAGTGTCGTCTGCTAGAGTCAAATTTTTAAATTCAATCATTGCCGAGGTGTCAACCGAAACGGTTGGCAACCGTTCAGTGACCCTATCTACTACTAGTGCATTTATATCAAAGTTAACGTTACGATCTATCCGAGAATAAAATTTTAAATTTATATATCCCTGTGTCGCTTTACTAGTACCTCCGATGCCTTTAACTACAGGACATGAAAGTGACCTATTTATTACTAAGCCTAAGCGCTGACAACATTGTCGTGTTATAAAGCTATTTTGGGCTCCGCTGTCCAGCAGTGCACGGACGCTTTGTTTGTTTCCACGCGAATCCCTAACCAAAATACGCGCCGTACCCAGTAACACGGTTGAAGGAGGTTGTGCTCCCATATTTGCCAATGAGCACAGAGCGACATCATCAGGTCGACCGCTAGAATCGTTGACCTTAGTAGGGGTGAATTCCTTATTCGCCTTACTTGACGCCGCTATGTTGCTATTTTCAAAATGTAATAGCGTGTGATGTTTCCTGGCGCACTTGCTACATACGGAACTCGAATTGCATTTTGCAACTAAATGCTTATCGCTTAAGCAGTTCAAACATAGGTTGTTTGTCTTTACTAACTTATAACGTTCGCTTGGTGAATATTTACGAAAAGTCGCACAGTTATATAAGTTACCGTGTTTATCTTTACATACTATACAAGTATGCTGGAGCGATGTCGGCGTAGCGGTTACGTAAGTTAACGACCCTGCTATTTTAGATGATTGAGTCTGTCTACGGTCGACGCACCTTTTAATCTCCTGTTTAACGTTCGGTGAGCGCTGCATCACCTTTATTTGATCTCGCACGAACGATGCTAATGAATGAAAGGAAGGCATCTCCGAGCTACGATGCTCCATTTCAAACGCACGCACGGTGTCGGAGTCTAGTTTCTTCAATGCTATATGGAGAAACACCACGTCCATGAGGTCATTAAACTTCAAATTCTTAAGTGCAGCCACCGATGCCACAAATTTATCGAGAAACTGCTCTAAGCCGTTGATGTTCGCGGATGATATAGGTTTAAGATCGAATATCTGGTTCAAATATTCGGAAGCTAACATTCTCCTATCTTCATATTTAGTTTTAAGCGTTTCAAATATTAATACGTAATTGTTTGCTGTAGGTGTAAAACCCGAGCAGATCGACTGTGCTCTGCCACTAAGTTTGCTAATTAAGTAATATAATTTTTCAGCGTCCGATAACGATGGGTTGTTGTGTATATTGTTTTGAAAACTACTGAAGAAGAAGGGCCACGTCTTAATATCACCATTGAATACCGGAATATCTATTGGCGGTAACCTAATTGAGTCACGAGGGCGTACCTGCATTTCAGGCTTCGCTTCACCTTGAGATTGTAGCAATTTTGCGGTTCTCTTCACGCGACACAACATATCTTCGAATGCCAGCAGCGGTTGGTAGTTCACTATGTATTTCGGGTCGGTTTGTAGTTCCGAATGATTAATTTGGTCTAATATTCTTTCGTAATCTGTCCGCAAATTATCAATCGTTTCGATTTCATTTAAAAAGGCCTCCCGTACTGCCTCTATATGAATGTTCTTTATATAATCACTTATATTTTGCACACGCGAAAAGAGTATGTCCCTCTTGGCATAAAGCGTTTTAATTTTGATTTCACTTCCACTAACTGCCATTTTAAATTATTATAATAAAGTTATATTAATCACAATTAATCTCACACGCATAAACGACGTAGGATGAATACTCGGCGTGCTGTATTACGTAATCAGATCGAGCGCCCGATGCAGTCAAGGCTACGCGTCGTTTGCTAAACCTAATAATTTTATAAAATTGTGGGG
This sequence comes from Parnassius apollo, assembly GCA_907164705.1. Taxonomy (NCBI): domain Eukaryota; kingdom Metazoa; phylum Arthropoda; class Insecta; order Lepidoptera; family Papilionidae; genus Parnassius; species Parnassius apollo. The sequence goes on along the minus strand of CAJQZP010001045.1, from coordinate 1,634,014 downwards.
TAAGCGTATCAAACGGTTGCTATCACGCCGTTTCAATTATTTAATAAGCTTTAAATTTAACCAAATACGAGCGCTATTAAATGAATAATTCTGTTTGCGAGTAACAAATCAAAATTTTAATTTAAACGAACACTATTTAAGTCTATTCCATAAGTTAGAGTGCGTTATCTAAACAATTAATTTAATAATTCGACCAGAAAATGGTTGGATAACCACTAAACACCAATCCAGATCCTGCCGAAGTGACCATAAAATGGTGGAGCCACGTGTTTAAGGCTGCCGAAAATCTAGTTCCCCGGTCAAACCTCAAACCTATTACGCGAGATATTAACTAAAGTGGACTGTATATGCGATTGCTTCTATGCTTATGTGAAGCGACTACTATAGCATGCGGTACAATGCACTCGCTCTTCCCTAAACTAAACTATTACTTGTCGAATCGATGAAAGGAATCCTGCTTGACTAGGAAAAAAACACAAATTGGAGCGGGTTAAATTATTAGCAAGCAGGTATAATTAAGGAGTATTGACTCACCGGGGTTTCTTCTTCCTGTCGATCACTATGGCGGCGACTTCCGGAACCTCCTCTGGACAGACACTTCTGGGGCCCCAGTGGTGCGTCAGGAGAGAAGCGTTGGTTCAACGACGACTGCGGCGGGAGAAGAGAGCGCGCGTCGGTCGCGCGTGTCTTATATATCCTCGGGTCCGATGATTACGCGATGTTCTAGAATCGTCTTCTTTCCCCTCCCACCCCACCACCCCGATGTGTCGATAGGAGGGTACGAATGATATTGTTTCGGAAGGGAATAATGATTCGACAAATTCCTACCGTCAAAAATAAAAAACGCGAATGGTTTTCCGCGCAACCAGGCATTATTTGCTTAAAAGGAGAATCCGGCCACTAATGTCTGTAAACCAATTCTATTTGCTGAAATAAATTTTATTATTATTATTATTGGGGTATCTATATAATTTTCTCACCTGGTTGGGTTCTATAAATATATAATTATAAATTAAAATGAAAAGATAAATATACATAAATATCAATAAAATAAAATAAACACAAAAAACTACATAAATAAATAAGATCCAACCAGATGGGAGCCCTCGGCAGGGGAGACCAAACGGCCGAGGGATTGGGGGAAAGGGAAAGAAACCGGCGGACGATGCGGGCGGTATCGAGGAGCACCGCCTTCTGCATTTGAGCCCGGAGCGGTCCGTCACGGAGTCCCAGTCGCCTCAGATGACCCGAGAGGCTGACTGGGATTAGCCCATTCGCAGAGACGACTACAGGGATAATTTCGGTCGGCAGACCACCCCACATGTCGGTCACCTCGTGAGCCAGGTCCAGATATTTTGTTCGTTTCTCTGTTTCGGGTTTCACGAGGTTCTCGTCATACGGAATGGTAATGTCGATCAAAAATATCCTTGACTGTGCCCGGTCCATCAGCACAATATCAGGCTTATTCGCAAGAATAGTCCTGTCTGTGATGATGGCCCGGTCCCAGTAGAGCTTGGCGCGGTCATTTTCGAGCACGGCTTCCGGCAAGTACTTGTAATACGGCAATTTTCGGTCCACGAGACCGTATTTCAGAGCGAGCTCCTGGTGTAGAATTCTGGCTACTAGGTTGTGCCTGTGCAAGTACTCAGAGTTCGAAAGCACCGAACAACCGGAGACGACATGCCTAAGTGACTCCCCGGGATGGCGACAAGCTCGACAGACGTCGACAGTGCCATCCTTTAGGATGTATCTCCGATAGTTGTTGGTCTTAATAACCTGATCCTGTATTGCACAGACAAAACCCTCGGTTTCCCCGAAGAGGTCACCGAAACGTAGCTAGTTGAGGGAGGCGGCTGTATCTACGTGAGGCTCATGTAGAGCCCTGTAGTACCTCCCGTGGAGCTCCTTCTCCTTCCATACGGTCTCCCGGTCGGAAATGCTCTGTACTGCCGGGTCTTGCCATTGCTCGTTGGCTAAGGATAGAGGGGTAAATCCTTTATCACTAGAAATGACGTCATTATAGAATGGATCATCCGATCTCGCCAGGAAGTAATGACGGAGGCTGCACACTTCGCGATTATGCATGGTGAGCGCGCTCAGAAAGCCACGCCCACCATGCTTTCGCGGCAAGTACAGCCTCATTACCGACGATCTCGGATGATGCATCCTATGGGACGTCATTGTAGTGCGGACTTTTCTATCCAGGGCGTTAAGTTCAGTCTGACTCCACCTGAGTATGCCAAAGGTATACATGAGGACAGGCATGACCCAACCGTTATACGCAAGTGTCTTATTCACACCGGATAAAAGGCTATTAAGCACTTTGGTCAAGCGTGCATAAATCACGTCGCAAACTGACTGTTTCATACCAGCCTCATCGATACCGATGTTCTGTGACATACCTAGGTATCGGTATGTTTCAGCCTCGGAAAGGGCCCTTAAGTTGACGGGCATAGATAAGTCTATGCCCTCAGAGTTAGCAACCGGGAAGGGGTCTTTCAACATGGAGGACCGCACACTTATCCGTCCCCAGCTCCATTTTAATAGCATTGCTAAATTCACAAGTGATGTTTAGCAATTCCATAAGATGGGAGCGACTGGAGGTGAATAACTTGAGGTCATCCATATAGAAAAGGTGGGTTACTTTTGCACCTCCTTTCCGAAGCTGAAATCCCCTCCCGGAGCCCTCCAGTAAAGTACTGAGAGGGTACAAAGAGAGGCAGAACCAGACTGAACTCAGACAGTCGCCCTGGAATATACCCCTTCTTATCCTTATGCGGCTTTCCGCAGCCGTCATCCGCTCGCCTAGATGACAGAGGATCGTACTCCACTGCCCCATACACTGCTCGAGGAAGTCTCGAACTGTACAGTCAATCTTGTACAGCTCGAGGATCCTCTTTAGCCATGTATGGGGCACCGAGTCAAATGCCTTTCTGTAATCTATCCAGGCGGCGGAGAAGTTCCGACGGTTGCGTTTCACCACTTTGCCAATGACCGCGTCAATGAGGAGTGGTTCCTTGGTTCCACGACCGCCACCCCGACATCCATTTTGAGCGTGCGACATCACCTGATTAGAGTCCAGGTGACGAGTGATTCTCGCGCTCAAAATGGATGTTAGTGTCTTCTATATGGTCGGTAGACACGTGATGGGGCGGTATTTGCTCGGGTCTGTGGCATCCTGATCTTTAGGATCCAAATGAGTGATCCCAGTAGTGAAGAGGCTTGGGAGCGACTTCTGGTTGAGAGCCTCTTGAAACTGTCGGGCGAGCACAGCGTGACACACCATGAACCCCTTCAGCCAGTAGTGATGCAGCCCGTCAAGCCCCGGACTTTTCCAGTTCGGGGCCCTACGGATCGCCTCAGCTACGTCATCCGGCGTTATGATGACGGGGTCCATGGGCGTAATACCCGCACACTGCCTCGCCACAACTTCCGTCCAAGGGCCCTCGTTGTGGTTTAAGGGCTCTGACCACAGGCTGCGCCAGAATGCGACCGTGTCGGCCTGATTTGGTGCTGGGCTCGTTCAACTTACTATTGGTCGCTCCAATGATTTATAGAGCCTCTTCTGATCACTCTGGAAGAGACGGTTCTGGTTAAACCGTGTCGACCTCTCGGTATATCGCCGAATCCGCTTTCCGCAAGCAGCGATTCTTTGCTTCAGGTCGTCTATGCGCTCCGTCAGTTTTTGCATTATATCCGGCTGGGACAAACTAGCGAGCTACTTTCCATGGAAGGTCATTGTTTACCCTTTCAACAAGTACACAACGGTGAGCTTGCCCAGCGTTTCGAGGAAGACTAACCGGAACAATCGTTTCCGATCTCGGCGGAAGAACAGTCTTCTTAATGCTGTACACGTTCCCTGGTAACGCACCTTCCATAAAAAGTTCCTCCTGTCCACATTTCTAAACACCTTGCTTAACGTCGATCTCACAACAATTATTCCTCATAAAGTCTAGGCCTAGGATGCATTCGTCCATTATATCAGCCACGATGACATTATGCAGGTAGATCACGTTGCCTAGCTTCAACTCCATCTCCTTCTCTCCACGGACGGGTATACGCTGACCGGTAGCTGTTACCAAATTAATGCGTTCTCGGTTGTATGCGGAGTCCCCAAGGAACTGACTTATAAGTTGGGAACTAACAACCGTACGAGAGGCTCCAGTGTCTATGGTCAGTTTACACGGCATTCCGTTGACCTCGCCCTTGATGATTAGACTGTTCCCATCATGGGTTTGTGAGATCGAGATCCTTGGGGCTCTTTTAACATCAGCCAGCACCCGCCCCACAGTTCTGGCTTATACTCGTTTCCCTGCTGCTGCTGGGCGGTGCTGTTGGCCGCACTACCCTCCTGGGATCGTTCACCTTCCCTTTCTAGGGTTCGCTTAGGGCAGCTGGATCGAAGATAGATGAGGCCCTTTTCCCCACAGCCATAGCACCTTGGGCTGTATCCTTTGTTGCGGTCGCGAACTGTAGCTGCTGCAACCTCCCTGACGCGATGGGAACGATGATCCTGCTGCACGGCTTCCACTTCCAGTGCATGGGCCAAGGCGTCCTTAAGCGTCTCGTGGTGCCCGAGCCTCACAGCAGCTCTGACTTCCAGGTCGCGGATGCCGTCGATGAATGTCTGCACCAGGTTCCCTTCAATGAGCGCAGGTACAGACCGGTATGCTTTTCGCACCAGCTTCTCCACTTCTAGAGCCCACTGCTGCAGGTTTTCGTTGATGCGCTGCACACGATCTTTAAGCTGCGCACGAAAGACGTGTTCCAGGTGAGCGTCGCCATATCTCGCCTCCAATGCCTCAAGGAGTTGCTCATAAGTCACTTCCTCACCGAGAGCTTCCAGAACTGTTAAGGCCTGGTCGCGCAGGCCTAGTGTGAGAGCAGTCATGGCCTGACTTTTATTCCAGCCGTTCGCCTTCATAACATCCTCGAACTGGATTTTGTAGGCTGACCAGGAAGAAGTCCCGTCAAACGGTGGCACCTTGAACCCACGTAGCGAAGGTGCTGAAGCTACTACGGGAGCTGTGGTTACATCCCCAAGTTTGAGTTCATCCAGTGTTTTCTTAACTTGGTTGATTTGGGTCTCAGCTTCCGACAGGCGGTTATCATGTTGAGCAACCTTATCCTTCACCTCCCTTATCTCTTTCCCGAAGGTAGCGTGAAGGTCCTTCATGAGAAGCATCTGTTCTTCCTGGCCGCCCCGCAGCTGCTCTTCCAACCGACGGACCTCGTGTCGGCGAGCCTGTTCCTCCTGTCGGCGAGCCTGTTCCTCCTGTCGGCGAGCCTGTTCCTTCTGCTGCTCTTTCAACAGACGGGCCTGTTCCTCTCGTCCGCGCTGCAGCTGCTCCTGTAGCATCGCCATCAGAGCACCTAAGTCAGGTGCTGCAGGTGTAGGAGCTACTGACGGGCCCGCAGCCTCCGTGGCTGGCAGTTGGCCCTCCGACGTCTGCGGCGTTGCACCACCAAATCTCCTCTGGTCCGTCTCATGCTGGCGTTGACTGCGGGTACGGACACCCTCAGTTTCCTCCTTAGGTAAAATCGGCATTATTTTATCCCACTTCTGACACCAATTGTTACGAGCTTAGGGTTCGTGACAATTAAAATTGCCGATAAAATTACCTAAATTAACACTTTAATTTACTTTACACAAATTAAAACTAAAAACACTAATAATTAAACACACTAATTCACTTAATTCCGCTCCGAAGCTTCGCTTGTGTCGCCGAGTTCAAGTCTACTTCGATCGCATCTTGCAGCGCCTACTTATATAAATTAGCAAAATATCCAGAATGTTCAAGTAAACACGCGCAAGGTACCGAGAGTTCGAGTTTTAAACTTCAAGAAGTTTAGTTCTTCGGTTCGAGACTAGATGGCGCTAGTGCGCCGATTTGAGGCATTGGAGCGCGTAACACTAACATTTGTCCCAGCAAACGCCATCCTGACGGTGCGCACAATATTTGGCGTGGTATTGCCTGACCTGAAGCATATCAGTCTGCCGATGAGGGCCCTAGCCTTTGCGATACGTTCTTCAATTCTTATTCTCCAGGCTGGGATAGCACTACTTTGTCCAGTAGCGCGTCTAGCTGTGGAAAGTTTGGCGCCTATAATACGGCAGACTGCCAGTGCGGCGCCAAAAAGAATTGAGTCCGTCTCGCAAATGTCCTGGCTGGCTTCCAAATAGGTAACCAGCATTGGGTTCAGAGCCCTCACGACAGCCCGATTCCGCTTGCTTAGGGCTAAGCGGGGGAAGTCGCGGTCGATTTTCGAGAGGCGTACTGCGCGTTTCCACAATCGCCTCTTCCAATGTACTCCTCATTTGCTCTAGTTCCAGTTCCTGGGCGACTGTTCCATCATCGTCTGAATAAACCACAACTGGCGTGTTCACGGCGGCATCTACATTTGCCGTTTGCTCAGCAAGTTGTGGCGCCGCATCCTCAGCCGCAGCATTTTCACCCGATGAAGGAACAGCCTCACGTCGTAGCCGTTCGAGTTCGGTAACATCAAATGTATTTGAGCGCAAGAAATACCGAACTCGGTCTGCCAGGTTTTGCTCGGTGACGGTTACAGATGGCTCCAGCTCAGCAAAAAGTCGATGCATCCTTGCCCGATATGCAAAACCTCCAGTTTCTCCCCCTTTCGCCCTAAAATACGCCCGCAATGCGTTGCTGTTCATCTGGGTTGTCCAACGCATGCGGCGTACTCCACCAGAGGCGGGTGCCGATTGCTGGGCCCGCGAAGACCCTGCCGACACCAAGCCAGCTGGTGGGGATGATGGATGCGAGGGGCTGCTGGCTGGTCATGCAGCATCTCGCGCTCGGCTGGCGGTTCGCATGCTGTCGCGTGCGTGTGTTTAATTCCATCATCCATTTTTAGGGCGTCATTTAGCGGGAGACGCCCAATAGGTTTGGTTCTAATGCGTGGTAAACGCATTAGAACCAAACCTATTGCTTCGTCCTTGTTCGTCATGAACAGGTTCCAAGCTAATAGTGAATAGGCTTTTGTTTTGTTTAGTCGGTGCATTTTATCATATGTGGCTGTTCGTAGGAAGGGTGTCAATATAAAAGAAGACTTGTTACTCTTGTTATGCCTTTTATTATGCTTCCCATTATTGAACACTTAACACAAATATACAATTTTGTGGTGACTACACTACAACCTCTTACAATCAGGTAAAACAGTAGTCTAGACTTATAATAATTAAAAATAACACACGCTCCATCAAAAAATAATAATATATATTCACATACGTGAAGATAAAGATTTAGTGTACCTATTTGTATTTATTTATCGTTTGTGTTTTGGCCAAACACATCTCTCTAATTTGACTATACTTCTCTAAATATTCCTTAATTTTGGGTAAAATGGATTTAGCAGTGAAATGACTGTAAGTTACATCAAAGTGATTCCAAAGTGGATCAACAACGTAATAATCCTCGAGTACATTGGGCAAGTGATTGGTCAACCAATCTGTGTCTGCTGGTGAAGTCAGAAAATCATTTCTTCCATGAATAACGACAACAGGTACTGTTACAGCGCTGAGGTTGAAAGGGGGTGGCTCAGCGGTGCCATACATTTGCAAATTCTTGGACGGTCCATAGTCAAATTTCTGAAACACATCAACGTTCATAGCTTGACCGTACCACGCCATATTCTTTACCGATGTTCCAGCAGGAAAATGACCCATGAGCACACGTATTGTTTCGGTCTCTACAGAGCCTGGGTGGAAGGAGTCAATGATGCTCAGGAAATTTCTACAAACAGTATCTGCAATTATGTAATTCTTGCATAGGAATGCAGCAACCTTTTGTACAATACCACCTAGGGGAAGAGCTTCATAGATTCCAATTTTATATAAATAAGTTAAATTGATCTGATAGGCGTATGTAAAGTGTCTTAATAGCTGTGATCTTGTGTAAATTTGTCTTGAGCCAGGTTGTAAAAGAATACCCACTCCAATTTTGTCGTGGTATTCCGTTCTCTCAGAATTCATTATAAGGAAGGTGCTTCCACCTTGCGAATATCCAACGTAATTGATCTTTTCCGACATAGTGTAATTTAGCACATAATCGATTGAAGCTGGTATATCATAGTAAGCGAATTCTATAGTAGAGAAATCCCAGTATTCGTGATCTTTTTCCGGATCGAGTTTAATGTGCTTCTTTGAGTAGTAATTTCCTCTTATATTGGGAACCCATAAATCATAACACAAGTCAGATATGAGGTATGCTAATCCAGCCTTAGGGCCTGCATCCATCCAACTATCAGAGCTCATGAGTAAGCCGTGCATGAGTAACACAGGTGGGTCTCTTATTGGTCCATGACAATTTTTTCCTCTGGTTATTCTAAACATTGTCAGAATGTAACCGTCATCTGTGGTTAAAGTGTGCTGTTCAGATGCGTACCCATATTTAGTAGCTAGCTCGGTAAAGTTAAGAAGAGAGTTTAAAGGATATCCTTGTTGCAATTTCAGTTCTCTTGATGTTTTTGCTTTTTTGTTTTTGAATAGTTTTTGGAGCAAGATTAATAATAAAAGTATGTATAAATATTCCTTCGAAAACATTTTCACAATGATCCATGTGAACTGTGTGTGGTATTTAAATGTGGGCTTCCATCTATTTGTTTTATTGTGTACTCTGCAAATAATTTTATATAATGATTTATTAGACGGAATTGTAGTGTAATCTATTATACATTTCAGACTAACACACACACACACACACATATATATATATATATATATATATATATATATATATATATATATATATATATATATATATATATAGATCTCTTTACGGTAAATGTTGATCAGAGGCACTTCACGTGAGCACTTTGTTGATCCGAAAACGCATGTTGATCCGGCGCCTTTTGTTGATCCAGTATGGTAACTGATGTGGCTCCAACCGGATCAACATCTGCACTCATGAGACTGTTTGCTAGCATTTGCCGAAGTTGATCCGATATACAAATCCACCTTGTGATGGTTACGGAAAATGTTGATCCGATTTAAATGAGCCAATCAGAGCACAGCAAACGATAAGATAAACGATCGAATTGGCTGAAAGCAGCCGCGACGTTGCCGTTTCGTATCTTTGGCGGTACAAGCTACAGACTAAATGTGTGTTCAATACAATAATGCATTCAGGGTGCTGTTGGGTCTGCCTCGTTATTGTAATACGCCGGGTATGTTCGCGGATGCGCGTGTGGATTGTTTCTACACCACCATGCGTAAACGATGCACATCCCTGGTGCGCAGGGTGCGGGTCAGTTCCATCTTAATGGTAATCTGAGGGCATTTTCTGACAGGTTTGAGGTCAGTACCTGAACCATTGTCATATGGTGCACGTGCTAACTAATCGGGCTTGTTTTAGATACAGTTTCAAAATTAGGTAAATAGTTTTAAGTTTTACTAACATTAAATTTAAGATTTGTGTTATTACTAACATCTATGATCTTTGTGGTTGAAATAAACGACTTTTTTTTAACGTATAACTCAACAACTCGACAACGCCCCTTCTTGTAGCGGAAGTGGTGGCAACGGTATTCGTCTGAGTGCGTGTTTGTGTGTGTGTGAGTGTGTGCGCGCATATGTGTGCGTGTGCGTGTGTGCGTACACCAGCGCGCACACATACACATACGCGCACACGCTCGCACACACACACCGTACATAGACTCAAACACACGCGCTCGCACGAACTAACACACACATACACGCACACGCACAAGCACATACGCACACACAAATACACACACACACACACACACACACATACACACAAACACAACATTGGACACACGCGCACACACACACGTGAACACACACATACACGCACACACAAAACGCTACACACACTCGCACACATGCATCGGCAAATACACGCACAACCGCACACACACACGAACACAACTGCACACACACGCGCACGCACACAAAAACAACAGTTAAAACACGCATACACACAAACACACTCACACACACAATCACACACAAACACGCGCGTGCACGCACACACACACACACACACACACACACACACACATACACACACACACACAAACACACACACACACACACAAACACAAGCGGATAACCGCACAAACACACGCACACTGCTGCACATACGTACGTACGTACGCTATACGTACTCAAAAAACACAACAGCGCACACACGCACACACATATACTCACACACACGCGCACGCACGTGCGTTCACATGAACACACATGGACGCACATACACCCACACGCGCGCGCACACACAAACTCGCACACCCACGCATAAAAACACACACACACACACACACACACACACACACACACACACACACGCACGCAAACACACGCGTGCGCACTAAATGACACCCCCCACTCTTACAAACACACATACCTCCACTCGAGTGATAAATTAATTTGTAATAAAGTACTATCTATCCATCATCTTCTAATTGATCCATGACAAATGAACAAAATAACACAAATTCACTAACACGATAACAAAAACTCGAACAAACGTCTTTCCACAATAAAACCTGCCAAAGTTTGATCCACAAAATCAGCAGATAACGCATTTTCTTACCTTATTACTATAACAAAATAGCCTACTGGGTTGTCTATCACACACAGAACGCGACGTTGCCGCTTCGTGTTCGAGTACCTATTCGTCAATTATGGCTCCGGATCCACTTAGTCTAAGTAAATGTCGCATATAAATTAAATATACTCTGGATCTAAAAAATCATATTCAGTATGATTTTTTCGACCGTTGATAGATCAACAAATGTTGGTCAAATCGCTGACGAGTATATTGAAAACCTGTTAGTGCAGATCCACCGACGTCACACGCGCATCAAGGATGGATCAAAGTATATCAGTTTGTGCGACGAGGAGCTGAGCAAACACGTCAAATAGGTGGATCAACAATTGTTCTAACTTCTCACTGGATCAACATTTACCGAGAAAAGATGATTAATAAAAGGAATTAATAAAAGAATAATTAATAAAAGAAAAGGATGATATATATATATATATATATATATATATATATATATATATATATATATATATATAATATTATGCCTTTGGCGTCTAGTAAAACATAACACCAATCTTGCAATATCAGTGCCCTTTTATATAGGTTTTTATAAAAATTTAAACTTTTATATTATTGCGCGCCTAAGTTTACGTCATGTACCCGGTACTAGCGCCATCTAGTGTCGGGGACGAGAGCGAGGAGGGCTTCCTAGAAAATGTTACGAACCTCAAGCTCGTAAGAATATATTAAGGTTTTAATGGTAACATACAACATGGTGTTAAGGAAATAGTTATAGAAACTAATCTAGCTACTACAATAAAGTTGATAAGGCTTCTAATATTTCTCATTTTACTTGATTTTACTTGGCTTTAATATTTAGTTGGTTTGTGCTGAACCTTAACATTAAGTTGATGAGCTCAAGTCTAATGAGATCAACGCTCTTTATTCTTCGTGCTCTAATAAAACCCCGAAAATTTCACTAGAATTACTAAATCATTTTCAGTATAATTGTAGAATACTGGACTATATATAATGTATGTATAGTAGATGACATAAATGTTATGGAAACTTACGGAAACTTCCAAGTGTTATAGGTAAATTCTATAAAACCTATCACAGAAGAATCCAGAATCTCCTGTTCACGCTGTTTATCTCATAACTGTTGGAAATGATACTACGATTTCGTATAAAATATTCGGTATACAAGTTTTTTCAGTTATATTGGATTTACATTTCCTTTTGTTCATTTCAAGAATGCATAATGTAAGTTACCAATACCAGGCAAATAGGTATCAAGTTATGTAAGTAAAAAGTCCCGCTCTGTCCCGCTGGACAGAGGTTTTTTGCGAACCAGTGGTAAATGAAAAAATGCATTTTAATAAGTATTATATAATAATCTATGTTGAATAAAATCATTCATTTCATTTCATTTCATAAAAATTGGCCCTAACATTAGTAGCACGCAATCCCTTAATTTTGGCGTTCCCGAAGGTTCCATAACTGGACCTTTTTTATTTTTAGTATATTTTAATAATCTAGATGAATTGAATATTTGACAATAAGGTATCATGGAAACCTCATATAAAACATACAAAATCCAACGCTATAGCTTTAATGTGATTGGTACGATCTTATATGTTTCAATTACTACAGTGTGTTCGATACGTGATTTATAACATACTGGTTAAACCACATTATGACAATAATTAAAGTTTGGGGGTGTACTACAAAAACTATTCTTCATTATCATTATATATACTCCTACAAGAAATGCAACAAAACATGGTCCTGAGCTTCCTGCATCCATCTATTTCCTGAATGCCTTACGAGGTCTGCCACTCGAAAACCTTTTTTCCCCATCGGTTATCGTGCCTTTCTTCGAGATATATGGCTGACCCATGGCCACTTCAACTTACTAGTCCGTTGGGTTTTTCAGTTACGCTGGTTCTCCTGCAGATATTCTCATTTTTAAGTTTATCACGCAGAGAACTATTCTATAACAAAACATTTACTAATGAATAACAAATATTACAAAATAAAATAAAATTTTAACTAAAACTAAATTTACGGATTCTATCGCGTTTAATTAACTACTTTTACTTATTTTTAATTCCCGACGTTGCGGGTGCTTTACAGCACTCATGGTCACGAGGGGACTGAGATGTTTGACGTCCCAATGTCATTGTTAGCCCTGTTAAAAATTTTGCGTAGATCGGATCGAACGCAAAAACTTTGCGTAGATCGTATCGAAAAATTAATATTAAAAAACTGAAGAAAGCCGGGCTAACAATGACATTGGGACGTCAAATATCTCAGTCTCCCCCGTGACCATAGGTGCTGTAAAGCACCCGAAACGTCGGGAATTAAAAATAAGTAAAAGTAGTGAAATAAACGCGATAAAATCCGTAAATTTAGTTTTATTCAATGTGTAGTGTTCGCGTAAATATAAGAAATCATTAAGTAAAAGTAGTTAATTAAACGCGATAGAATCCGTAAATTTAGTTTTATTCAATATTTAGTGTACGCGTAAATTTAAGAAATCAATAATTTTTTAACTATTTAGGAGTTGTCCTCCGAGGACCAAGGTAGAATACCCTTCAGAAGGAAACACAGCGGTACAATTACTCCTATTTGGTGGCAGGAGTAGTTAAAAGTGTGGTATATCTCCAGACGGGTTCTAACGCAGAAGAGGCCTCATACCATCTAGTAGGAGTTAGCAAATGGCTGGTTTTTTATAATGCTTTTAGATAAAAGCTCACTGAGCAATATATCACATCGAAAGAGCATGATCGCTATAAAGTACGAGAAACGCCGTTTTTTTTTTGCAAACTATATGCCAAGAACTTGCACATCAATCTCACGTCAAAAGCTCTAAAAAGTTCGGCAAGTGACAGTTTGTACCAAAACTAATAGAATAGAAATGAAAGCGGCCAGAATAAGGACATACTTACGTTCCAACGAGCCTTTAGTTGGCACAAATCGTCGAGTAACTCGGTCGACTTAGCTCGCTTGCTTTAAAACTGGGATAATAAATACACTTTCTCAAAACACATTTATGTTATTCGTTTCATTTTTGTTGAGTTCCACCTAATATTATATCCATTCTCTCCATGAGTGTTTAAAATTATGAGTGAGAATTAAGTATTATTTTTTAATAGCGTAAGGGTGACACACGAACACACTGTCCATCTGATGGTTTGTAAATGCTGTGACCCAAAGACATTATATACATTATGTGTCTAAGTGTCGGACATTTTTCACTATTCGACACGATAACGATGTATCGACGCTGATACGATCTCAGTTATATTGAGTTGTATAAATGTGTGAAGTAATAAAATAATCTATCTATAATTATATAATACCTAAGGTTTTTTTTATTGAATGACAAGATATCGATATATCGTACCCACAGAATTTTGCTGAAAAAGTCATGCGTGTGATGTCGAGAGTAAACAACCAGCGTGCTGTTTTTTTAATAAGGGTGACAGGCGAGTACACCGTTCAACAGATGGTAAGTGGATTTTGTGACCAATAGACATTAACATCTATCCTAGATTAAGAATCAAATACAGATGCGTTGTCACCTTGAGAACTAAGATGGAATGAAAAATGGCCTTTCATCCAGTAATAAGGAGACCCTCCGGTTCCCTACACTAACCATACGCAACAAAGTAGTATTTATTCTATTTATCTCTGCGACTGATCTATTTTACGCTGGTATTCTGTAAGAGCGTGGTCTTTCCCCGGTTGAGCCAACCCATTCGTGGTACAACCATAATATAGCTGCGGCATGGCTCTATTACGTATAAACTTAATTAATTAGTTTTATTTATTTATTAGATATATCAACACATGTAGGCTTTAAATGTGCGTAGGTATAACAAATAAGTCTTGTTATTAATGTCTTATACTAATTAAATAATAGAAATTTAAAATAATCTATTTAAATAAAAGTTAAATAAAAAATAAAACTATACTTATTATGCTGTTTGTTTATAATTAATATATTTATCTTGTTACAAAACGTATTATGAATCTATACTTTTTATGTATTTTTAGAAGTTAAAGTTAAAATAGTAGCCTATATGTGTCCCACTGCTGGGCACAGACGTCATCTCATATCGCAAAAATGTAGAATTTGATCGGATCGTTTCCGAGCTTCTCGTCTTTCTTTACTAATGATTGGTTATAACCAACATTGTTTAAAAATTTATTATATTTTACGGCATAAGCAAATCAGATAAAATAAGTATAACTTGTTATTATATTGAATAAATACAATACGGTGAACTAGCCTGGGCATGAATGTTCTATATAATCAGCAGATATCGTTACCGCGTCGTTGAATGTAAATGCCCCTAGATAATATCGTATAAGCGAGATGTTCTGTCAGTGGTGAAATATCGTTAGTTATATATAGTAATGGAAAAAATGCGGTAAATGTAAAGAATAAAGGCAGCGCAAAAATCGTTGATCATCAATAAAGGATACAGGAATCAGAAAGAAAATTCATACTAACTTTATTATTAAATTATTGACAAATACAGCCTCATTGCTCTAATGGTTGCAAACGCAACTGATGATCTTGAAATCTCGGGTTTGAATCCCGGTTCAGGTCAAAATCAGTGTTTGAGTTTTTCTTAGTCTAGAGTCAAGAAGCTGGTGGTGTTACACCCTGTTGATTCGGAAAGCACGTAAAGCCGGTTGATCCTGTGCCCGATCTCTCTTCGTTCGTGTCGGATTATGATCCCATCGTACTATGAGAGTGAGGGATGAGAGAGAGAGAGCACCCGTGCTTGTACATACACTGGCTAGACTCCCTTCAGACTGGCCGCCGTGACCGAAATTCAGTCCGGATGACATTACTAGCAAAGAAGCCTGTTATTGCAGACTCATTGAGAATAGTTTGTGTTGAACTCATTTGAAGACTGAAATTTTGAAACTGTAGCAGATTTAATAAAACCGTGTTACAAGCAAGATTTACGGAGTATGAATATCAACTACCCCATGTCGTCGCACGGGTGTAAAAAATTAAAAAGCCGCCGTTGTCAACGTGCCTGCCAAGAGTGGCAACTATAGCAAAGTCCCTTTATGAGGCAATCTATGGGGAGGCCCATGTTTAGCAGTGGAGTTTTATAGGCTGTAATGCTTTGATGAAGCAAAATCGTAATTTTTAATGTCGAAGAAATAAATTTATTTTATTTTATTTTACAAACAACTAAGGAGCCAATTTGCTACCAGATTAGACTTTGCATCCGAGCTGTTAAATATACTACCCCGCTTTTTTGGAATAAGGTAACAAGCGAGTTCCAGTCCACGAAGTGGTAAGAGATCGCCGCGTCATACACATAATAGACTATGGTCAAACAGTACCACAGATAAGAGATTGTCGCCAAAGAATTTTAAAATTCCACCAACAAAATAATTACTGATATATTGAAGAGCGGACTGAATGAGATGTAAATTTGGTTTTTAATGTTTCTTTTTAATGATCTGTGGAGTTACGAGTATATATTACGTCAAGGCAAAAGGGCGCATAAATGTCAATTAGTATATTAGACATGTGTGGTTTATGTAAGAAGGTGCAGTTGAGAAACTGTTGATAATGGCTGTTTCTCATCATACAATAATCGTATATATATATAAATACATTTTCGTGGGATAATTTTTAATGTATAAAAAGTTTATTTCTTTCATAATTATTATTTAAATTATTATTGTTCATTAGACGCAAAAGTATACGAGTAAGTATCTCAGTATGTAAAAATATATATCTTCTATTATTCTATTTACTTGTCTATCTATAATTATTAAAAATATTTTTGTTATATTTATTTTTTAAATTTAATCAATATGTTCGAAGAATAAAAAGAAATCAATCATAAGATAATCGTAGAAATATGAAATTAATAATCGCCCGATTATCCTATGGATAAACACTTCCATAGGTTTATTATATCTATACTGAGAGTGAAAAGTAAAATATTGATTACTTATTATATCATTGAATTACGGTCGAATTTCAACCGCTGGACGACCACTTATATTCATACTTTCAATCCTGCAGAATTACCATTAACGTTTATAATTCGGCGATTTATAAAAAAATAATGGCAAACCATGGACAAACCTCACGCACGTGATAAATCACCACTTAAAAAGGCAACCAACAATCAATAAACAATTTCTTTTGTATATGTATACGCCATCATTCTTATCATCGAAGTCATTAATATTACGTTAGCAATTAAACACAATAATTTGGCTTTTAATTTATTATAGTTTTTTTTAAGTATTTTTGTTGACAACAAATAATGTTTTATGTTAGCTCAAGGTTGCGTGGTTGTAATGTTCAGTTAGTATTGCGTGCAGAATTAAGCAAATTACTAAAATCATGGCTATTTAAAATATATAGACATGATATATAGACGACGAAGAGAGGCTTTTTTATATAAGAGGGGGCAAACGAGCATACGGTTAACCTGATGTTAAATGACTACCGCCGCCCATGAACATCCGGAACACCAGCGGAATTGCAAGTGCGTTACCGGCCCTTTAGAAAGGAGTAAGCTCTTTTCTTGAAGATCCCCAGGTCGTATCGGTACGGAAAAATCGCCCATGGTAAACAATTCCACAGAGAGCTCGTACGCGGAAGAAAACTCCTTGAGAAACGTACAGTGGTGGGACCGCCAAGAATTCAGATGGTGTGATGGTAGCAGGAGGTTTACCGCGCAGTGCATTCATGAAACTTGGCGGCTGGGATTAATCCGAACAACTACTCAGAGTACTCCCCGTAATAGATGCAATAAAATACGCAAAGAGATGCAACATCCCTTCGCAGCGCCAGTGAATCGAGCCGATTGGAAAGCACTCGGTCGTCGACGATTCGAGCCGCTCTGCGCTGGATGCGGTCAAGTGGAAGGAGCTGGCACTGGAGAGCCCCAGCCCAGAGATATAAGTATTCCATGTGCGGCCGAACCTGTGCCTTGTAAAGCTGCTGGCGGTATGCCGGCATGAAATACTGTCCCGCTCTGCTGAGCACGCCAAGCTTTTTAGAGGCCAATTTAGCCTTTTCTCCCAAGTGACCACGAAAATGCACGTCACTCGATATATGGAGACGACGCTAACACCGAGAGTTCCGGTACTGGCTGAGGTAACAACAAGAGCGCCTTAAAATTGAGGAATTACGACAAAAGGGTTCTTTTTGGCGGTTAACATGTAAACTTGTGTCTCTTGAGGGTTAAACTGGACTAGATTTAGTCGCCCCCAATCCGAGACTTTGTTCAGCAAAGACTCGACTTCAGACATAAGTTTGTCCCGGTACTCGGAGACGTTTTCCCGAGAAATATTGGCACGGCCGGCGTACAAAGCATGTGTTGTGTGTGTGCTGTCATCTGCATAGCAATGAATGTTACGGGCTTGCAACATATCATTGATATGCAGAAGAATCAGCGTTAGCGATAGAACGCAGCCTTGTGGAACACCTGTCTTGTAATCGGAGCTTGCACCATCTACAATGACCTTGATGCTCCGAGCTGCAAGAAAGCTGGTGATCCAATTGCACAATTTCTCGGGAAGCCCCCAGGAAGGGAGCTTTGAAGGAAGCGCTTTGTGCCAAACCCGATCGAGGGCCTTCGCAATGTCCAAACTAACGGCCAATGCTTCCCCCTTGGACTCTACTGCCTCCGCCCATCTATGAGTTAGGTAGACCAGAAGATCACCAGCTGATCGACCACGGCGAAAACCGTATTTGCGATCACGAATCAGCTGGTGATCCTCAAGGTACATCATGAGCTGGCAGTTTACAATGGACTCCATTGTTTTGGAGAACAAGAGGGTGATGGCGATAGGCCTGTAGTTGGACGGGTCTGAGCGGTCGCCTTTTTTAGGGATCGGGTGGACGAAAGCCGTCTTCTTTGATTTTGGGACTACGCTTAGAGAGTAGAAGTACCGGAAAAGACGCATTGAAACCGTTGCTAACTGGTTCACAAGTCCTCAGCACAATTGGGGGGATTCCTTCAGGCCCACTCGACTTGTGGATGTCTAGGGAGAGGAATGCTTTGCGAACCGAGTGCTGTGTGAACTGCAATTTCGGCATGGAGTACTCACACCGCGAGAAAATCATGGCTAATCTTCTCGGCCGCGTACTCCCCCCGTCATCGAGAGTCGAGTTGGATGCAAAGAAAGAGCCTAGCAGATCGGCTTTCTCTTTTGCGGTATGGGCCAGTGAGTCGTCTTCCCTGTGCAGAGATGGAAGAGATGGCTGACAGATATTCCCCTGGACAGCCTTGGCGAGAGACCAGATTGAACGGGTTCCAAAAGGAAGGCGAACAAGTTATCCTCGCCAATTCTGCCTATATGCTCTTACTTTGCCTTGGTAATGACTCTTTTGAAGGGTTTTTTTTAGCGCTGGTGTTTACATCCCGGGATGTTGATGCGTCAGCCCAGGCTTGGTAGCACTCTTGCTTATAGGATGATGCTATCTTACAGGAGCGATCAAACCATGTCTGAGATTTCAGATCAGGCATCTCATCTATAGCCTAATTTTTTTGACGTGGGTTGCAGGTGTCTATAGACTGCAGTAGCTTCTTACTAACATGTGGATTTTAAAGTCGTCTACAATTTTATTATCCGAATTGAAAAAGGACAAGTCGATTGTATCTTTTTTTGTATATGTTACGCGATATTTTTGTCAATTGTAAAATGATATTGATGATTCCTTGTTTATTCAATCCATACTAATATTATAAATGCGAAAGTGTGTTTGTTTGTTTGTCCTTCTTTCACGTCGCAACAGAGCGTCGGCATGGCATGATTTTTTGTATGGGGATAGTTCGGTGGCTGTAGAGTGACAAAGGTTACTTTTTTCCGCGGAAAAACATCTCATTCCCGTAGGAAAATAGAATATTTTGCAAAAGTTTGTCCTTCTTTTTACGTCGCAACAGAGCCTCGGCATGGCATGATTGGCAAACATCGGGAATTAAAAATAAGTAAAAGTAGTTAATTAAACGCGATAGAATCCGTAAATATAGTTTATTCAATGTTTAGTGTTCGCATAAATTTAAGAAATCAATAATTTTTTAACCCTTTAGGATTTGTCCTCTGAGGACTAAGGTAGAATACCCTTCAGACGGAAACACAGCAGTACAATTACTGCTATTTGGTGGCAGGAATAGTTAAAAGTGTGGTATATCTCCAGACGGGTTCTAACGCAGAAGAGGCCTCCTACCATCTAGTAGGAGTTAACAAGTGGCTGGTTTTTTATAATGCTTTTAGATAAAAGCTCACTGAGCAATATATTACATCGAAAGAGCATGATCACAGATACCTATAAAGTACGAGAAACGCCGGCTTTTTTTTGCAAACTATATGTCAAGAACATCAATTTCACGTCAAAAGCTCTAAAATGTTAGGTAAGGGTGACACACGAACACACTGTCCATCTGATGGTTTGTAAATGCTGTGACCCAAAGACATTATATACATTATGTGTCTAAGTGTCGGACATTTTTCACTATTCGACACGATAACTTTGTATTGACGCTGATACGATCTCAGTTATATTAAGTTGCATAAATGTATGAAGTAATACCTAAGGTTTTCTTATTGAATGACAAGATATCGATATATCGTAACCACAGAATTTTGCTGAATAAATCTTGCGTATGATGTCAAGAGTAAACAACCAGCGTGCTGTTTTTTTAATAAGGGTGACAGGCGAGTACACCGTTCAACAGATGGTAAGTGGATTTTGTGACCAATAGACATTAACATCTATCCTAGATTAAGAATCAAATACAGATGCGTTGTCACCTTGAGAACTAAGATGGAATGAAAAATGGCCTTTCATCCAGTAATAAGGAGACCCTCCGGTTCTCTACCTACTAACCATACGCAAGAAAGTAGTATTTATTCTATTTATCTCTGTGACTGATCTATTTTACGCTGGTATTCTGTAAGAGCGTGGTCTTTCCACGGTTGAGCCAACCCATTCGTGGTACAACCATAATATAGCTGCGGCATGGCTCTATTACGTGTAAACTTAATTAATTTGTTTTATTTATTTATTAGATATATCAAAACATGTAGGCTTTAAATGTGCGTAGGTATAACAAATAAGTCTTGTTATTATTGTCTTATACTAATTAAATTATACAAATTTAAAATAATCTATTTAAATAAAAGTTAAATAAAAAATAAAACTATATTTATTATGCTGTTTGTTTATAATTAATATATTTATCTTGTTACAAAACGTATTATGAATCTATACTTTTTATGTATTTTTAGAAGTTAAAGTTAAAATAGTAGCCTATATGTGTCCCACTGCTGGGCACAGACGTCATCTCATATCGCAAAAATGTAGAATTTGATCGGATCGTTTCCGAGCTTCTCGTCTTTCTTTACTAATGATTGGTTATAACCAACATTGTTTAAAAATTTATTATATTTTTACGGCATAAGCGAATCAGATAAAATAAGTATAACTTGTCATATTGAATAAATACAAAACGGTAATCTAGCCTGGGCATGAAAGTTCTATATAATCAGCAGATATCGTTACCGCGTCGTTGAATGTAAATGCCCCTAGATAATATCGTATAAGCAAGATGTTCTGTCAGTGGTGAGATATCGTTAGCTATATATAATAATGACAATACGCGGTAAATGTAAAGAATAAAGGCAGCGCAAAAAAATCATATATAAAAGATACAGGAATCAGAAAGAAAATTCATACTAACTTTATTATTAAATTATTGACAAATACAGCCTCATTGCTCTAATGGTTGCAAACGCAACTGATGATCTTGAAATCTCGGGTTTGAATCCCGGTTCAGGTCAAAATCAGTGTTTGAGTTTTTCTAACACAAAATTCCAATAGCAGTCTAGAGTCAAGAAGCTGGTGGTGTTACACCCTGTTGATTCGGAAAGCACGTAAAGCCGGTTGGTCCTGTGCCCGATCTCTCTTCGTTCGTGTCGGCTTATGGTCCCATCGTACTATGAGAGTGAGGGAAGAGAGAGAGCACCCGTGCTTGTACATACACTGGCTAGTCTCCCGTCAGACTGGCCGCCGTGACCGAAATTCAGTCCGGATGACATTACTAGCAAAGAAGCCTGTTATTGCAGACTCATTGAGAATAGTTTGTGTTGAACTCATTTGAAGACTGAAATTTTGAAACTGTACCAGATTTAATAAAAACGTGATACAAGCAAGATTTACGGAGTATGAATATCAACTACCCCATGTCATCGCACGGGTGTAAAACATTAAGAAACTGCCGTTGTCAACGTGCCTGCCAAGAGTGGCAACTATAGCAAAGTCCCTTTATGAGGCAATCTATGGGGAGGCCCATGCTTAGCAGTGGAGTTTTATAGGCTGTAATGCTTAGATGAAGTAAAATCGTAATTTTTAATTTCGAAGAAATAAATTTATTTTATTTTATTTTACAAACAACTAAGGAGCCAATTTGCTACCAGATTAGACTTTGCATCCGAGCTGTTAAATATACTACCCCGCTTTTTTGGAATAAGGTAACAAGCGAGTTCCAGTCCACGAAGTGGTAAGAGATCGCCGCGTCATACACATAATAGACTATGGTCAAACAGTACCACAGATAAGAGATTGTCGCCAAAGAATTTTAGAATTCCACCAACAAAATAATTACTGAAATATTGAATGATTTGATAAAAGTTAATAAATTAACAGTTAATAAAAAATAGAGTAAATGGGGCCTTGCACTCTATTGTGATGATGATGCTGTGTTGGTCCCTACTTTAACGTATGGTAGTGAAAGTTGGGTGTGGCAAAAGAAGCACGAGAGTCGTTAAGGAGTATGTTAGGGCTGAATCTGAATGACAGGGTAAGAAATTGTGTAATAAGAGAAGAGTGTGGTTTGCAAGATGATGTTGTGACCAGGATTAAGAAAGGAATGCTTCGGTGGTTTGGTCATGTGGAAAGAATGAATGAGGAAAGAGTGACAAAGAAAATTTATGGTGCAGAAGTGAATGGCAGAGTCGGAAAGGGACGGCCTAGGCGAAATTTTGTCGACCAAATTGGCGATTTATTGAAAACGGGCCAAATTAGGAGTACCCTTAACCGACGAACATGTATGCGTAGGTGTATGGATGTGAAGGAGGCGAGAGAGGTGTGTCAGGATCGTGCCAAATGGAAGTCTGTAGTATCTGCCTACCACTCTGGGTGACAGGCGTGAGTGTTTATGTATTTATGTTATGTATGAATGAGTTGTGAAAGAGAGGACTGAATGAGATGTAAATGTGGTTTTTAATGTTTCTTTTTAATGGTCTGTGGAGTTACGAGTATATATTACGTCAAGGCAAAAGGGCGCATAAATGTTAATTAGTATATTAGATATGTGTGCTTTATGTAGGAAGGTGCAGTTAAGAAAGTATTGATAAAGGCTGTTTCTCATCATACAATAATCGTATATAGATATAAATACATTTTAGTGGGATAATTTTTAATGTATAAGAAGTTTATTTCTTTCATAATTATTATTTATATTACTCGTATTATTGTTCATTAGACGCAAAAGTATACGAGTATCTCAGTATGTAAAAATATATATCTTCTATTATTCTATTTACTTATAATTATTAAAAATATTTTTATTATATTTATTTTTTAAATTTAATCAATATGTTGGAAGAATAAAAAGAAATCAATCATAAGATAATCGTATAAATATGAAATTAATAATCGTCCGATTATCGTATGGATAAACACTTCCATAGGTTTATTATATATATACTTTTTTTTGGTGGTAGGTGTGAAATAAAGTGCACATTGCTGTAAGTAACAAAATTATTTTTATTGTATATAACATTTATATTATTTTATTATATATAACAAAATTACTTTTAACTCTCACAACATACCAGAAGATAAGTTTTCCAGAAAATTTCCACTATTGCCGAGTCAGCAAATATCCAAAAGGCTGCGTTAACTTCTCTCAATCAACGTATGGTGGAATTTTAAGCACTTATAAAAAAATATGCCACCACGGCTCCTGACATGAAATCTCTTTCAAGCGACTTTCAAGCGTTTAAGGATAATGTTTGGCAAACCATGTCACTACTACACCAGAAGATCAATGAGGTTAGTCAAACTGTTGACAATATTGAGGTGCGGCATCGGAGAAAATATTTGCTGCTAAATGGAGTTCCGGAATCATCTGATGAAAATATCTTAGATAAAGTTTTAACTGTCCTGCAGGATAAGCTTCAATAACAGGAATTTTCTTCACGCTCCATTATGGCTTGCTATCATCTAGGTGCAGTATCGGAAGCTCGTGCAAGACCAGTTCTTATTCGGTTTAGTGATCTGTCCATTAAGTCAACCATTTAGGCCAAAAAGACTCTTAAAAGGCACTTCATATGTGCTGTCCGAGTTTTTTACTCGTCAGCGTCAAGGTTTATTCATTGCTGCACGTAAGCACTTTGGTATTAGACAAGTTTGGTCACTCGATGGTAATATACACGTCAAGTTGCCTTGTGGTAAGCGCCATCGGCTGACGGACACCAAGGACCTCAATGAGCTCATTACACAGTATGAACAGCCTGCTGCCTCGAATCGACCATCTGATTCTACGTCGAAGAAAGTGTCACCAAATGTTAACAGTGGTAGTGCACCAAAGTCGACGGTGAGGTCCAAACGCATAATTCGCAACAAATAACTCTCATCGACTTTATTCCCATGTTGTTATTTGTCTCATTATTATTGATAACAACTTAACATAATAACTTTTATTTACCTACATATTAAGCAATATTTTTTTATTTTTTTTTATTAACTGGCTTTACGGCTCTTGGTTCTAGCCCTTCCGAGCATAAGTAATAGTACCCGGTTGACCGAGCTTTATTCGGTATTTTTCGCTCGGTTTTTTTTTAATTCGTGTGTTTTGGAAATTATATTTAGATATAAATTACATAGTGATGAAATATGAATAATATTTTTTGATTTTAGCGACATAATAGAAAAAACTGAACTTGTTATTTGAATAAAAATCATAATTAGTTTAAGTAATTTAAATTTTCGTGTTTTTAAAAAATAATAAAAAAAGGGCTCGAAAAAAATAGATTTTCTAAAAAAAGAAAGGAACTTGAAAAGAAAAATTAAAAAAGTCGGTCGGTCGGTCTGGGCTCGAACCACGGTATTACGATTTTGAGACCGCCCAGTATAGCAATTAAGCTATTTGTAATCATTAATAAACTGTCAAAATTTACCTTCTTATTCTAACGATATTGTAGCAATTTTTCATTGCCTAAAAACACGGACAAAAAATACATTTTCTAAAAATAAATCCTAGCTAGATCGATTTATTGCCCCCGAAACTCCCTGCACAAAATTTTATGAAAATCGTTAGAGCCGTTTCCGATATTCCGATTATATATATACAAGAATTGCTCGTTTAAAGATATAGGATTTTGCTGAACTAAGACCATAGATAACATACATATTATAACTAAGACATAATATTCACAGATGTCAGATGACATAGACAGATGGCTATGTTTTTGGATTTGGTTACATGGCCTTCTGCCATACTAACTACATTACTATTGACAGAATATGTACACAAGTTATACTTGATTCAACTTTATTTTAGTTATATGTAATAATCTAGCCTAATTACTTATTACTTTGTTTTTTATTATATTTTCTTTAGTTGTTTACTTTTAAATGCTTTGCTCGTTTATATCATTTATATATATTATAATTCTTTTTCTATTTTGTTTTAACTTAGCATTTGTTTTCTTTTATTTTCCTGGTGTTATTTTTAATATTGTAAACAGTTAGCCGGAGGGTGATGTATGGAGATATACATATATTTAGTTATTTTTTGTAATACTCAGTTATATTTATTTGATATAATTTTATTATTTTAAATATTTATATATATTTTGTATTATTTTATTATATTATCATTATAATTTTATTATTTTAAGTATTTTCATTTAATGTCAGATGATGAATCTTTTTATTCCACTTGCAACAGCTCCTCTTCCCTTTCACTTGTTGATGCTTCGGATGAGCCTGCCACGCTACGTACGCTAATATACGAAGAATCTCAAAAATTGTTAAATTGTTTTCACATTTGCCATTTAAATGCAAAAAGTATTCCTCAACATCATACGGAGCTCCTGGATACTTTCTCTTCTAATGCAGTTCATGATATACTCGTATTTGAAAGCTGGCTCAAACCAGAACTCTCTTACACGTCTTATAGTCTTCCAGGTTATATTTTACTCTGTAACCACCGCACTGGTAAAAGAGGCGGAGGTGCCGCTATCTATCTGCGTAGTAATTTACCTTATAAAATATTATACGCACCTTCTTCCCTATATTCTGGTTTAATGGAATACATTTTTGTTGAAGTTAATGTCAAGAGTGTTAAAGTGTTTCTTGGAGTTGTCTACTGTCCACCTCTAGTGGACTACTTCTCCGATTTGGAAGTAAATTTATCGCCTTATAGTTCTGCCTACACACATCACATTATCATGGGAGATTTTAACACCGACCTATCTGGGGTTCCTCGTAAATCTTCCAAACTGAGGTCGACCATGTTGTCGCACAATTTTACTATTTTGCCTCTAAATGCAACACATCACAACTTCCACTCTGCTGACACCTAGATCGACCTTATTCTCCGGCCTTATAGGCCGTCTCCTCCGTTGATCACGTTGTCAATTATAGACAATTCCCTGCTTCTGAATTTTCACGGCATGACCTGCTTTATCTGTCATATAAATTAAAGTCTCCCAAGCCTTTATCTGTGTCCATATCTATTCGTAGTCTTGCTAGAATAGATATGGACAAGCTTAAATGCGATGCGGATGCTATTAATTGGTCATCTGCATATACTGCTTCCACAGTTGATGAAAAAGTCGAATTCTTTAACATCAACATATTAGAACTGTATAATGAACATGCTCCTAAACGTGTTGTTCGACTGAAAAGTCCTCCTGTTCCATAGATCACGATTGGGGTAAGAATGGTTATGGCTAAACGCGATAGAACTTTCCGTGCTTTCAAGAAGAATCGCACTGATGTAAAGTGGTAAGCATATAAAGCTGCAAGAAATCGATGCAATCAGGTAGTGAGATCTGCTAAACGCCGTTATATTCACGAACAACTACTTAATTCATCGTCGATATATGGAAGTTTCTGAATACGCTTGGATATGGAAAATCGCAATTTAACTATAATAGCGTCACCTTTTCTCCTGACGATTTTAATCGTCATTTTCTGTCTTCTCAAATAGTTTCTGATAATTCTAGAGCGAACGCTATCTCTTTTATATCTTCCATGCCTCCTTATTCTCATGAAACTTTCACTTTTACTCCTGTAGACGAAGACGAGGTACGTAAAGCACTTTCCTCTATTAAATCGAAAGGCGTTGGATGTGATGATGTGAGTAGGGTAATTGGTTTTGCACGTGCTGGATTCTGTTTCACCCGTGATAACTCATATAATTAATTTTTCGCTGACGAATGGTGCTTTTCCAACACTCTGGCGTAAAGCCTTTATTATTCCCATTCCGCATTAAGTCCGCCATATGTACTACTTTGTGCATAAAAGCATAAATAAATAAATACTGAGAGTGAAAAGTAAAATATTGCTTGCTTATTATATCATTGAATTACGGTCGCATTTCAACCGCTAACTTTATAATTCGGCGATTTATAAAAAAATAATGGCAAACCATGGACAAACCTCACGCACGTGATAAATCACCACTTAAAAAAGGCAACCAACAATCAATAAACAATTTCTTTTGTATATGTATACGCCATCATTCTTATCATCAAAGTCATAAGTAATACGTTAGCAATTAAATACAATAATTTGGCTTTTATTTTAAATAGTTTTTTTTAAGTATTTTGTTGACAACAAATAATGTTTAATGTTAGCTCAAGGTTGCATGGTTGTAATGTTCAGTTAGTATTGCGTGCAGAATTAAGCAAATTACTAAAATCATGGCTATTTAAATATATAGACATGATATATAGACGACGAAGAGAGGCTTTTTTATATAAGAGGGGGCAAACGAGCATACGGTTACCCTGATGTTAAGTGACTACCGCCGCCCATGAACATCCGGAACACCAGCGGAATTGCAAGTGCGTTACCGGCCCTTTAGAAAGGAGTAAGCTCTTTTCTTGACGATCCCCAGGTCGTATCGGTACGGAAAAATCGCCCATCGTAAACGATTCCACAGAGAGCTCGTACGCAGAAGAAAACTCCTTGAGAAACGTACATTGCAGTGCATTCATGAAACTTGGCGGCTGGGATTAATCCGAACAACTACTCAGAGTACTCCCCGTGATAGATGCGATAAAATACGCAAAGAGATGCAACATCTCTTCGCAGCGCCAGTTAACGCGTAAACTTGTGTCTCTTGAGGGTTAAACTGAACTGGATTTAGTCGCCCCCAATCCGAGACTTTGTTCAGCAAAGACTCGACTTCAGACATAAGTTTGTCCCGGTACTCGGAGACGTTTTCCCGAGAAATATTGGCACGGCCGGCGTACAAAGCATGTGTTGTGTGTGTGCTGTCATCTGCATAGCAATGAATGTTACGGGCTTGCAACATATCATTGATATGCAGAAGAAACAGCGTTAGCGATAGCAGGCAGCCTTGTGGAACACCAGGCTTGTAATCGGAGCTTGCACCATCTACAACGACCTTGATGCTCCGATCTGCAAGAAAGCTGGTGATGAATTGCACAATTTCTCGGGAAGCCCCCAGGAAGGGAGCTTTGAAGGAAGCGCTTTGTGCCAAACCCGATCGAGGGCTTTCGCAATGTCCAAACTAACGGCCAATGCCTCCCCCCTTGGACTCTACTGCCTCCGCCCATCTATGAGTTAGGTAGACCAGAAGATCATCAGCTGATCGACCACGGCGAAAACCGTATTGGCGATCACGAATCAGCTGGTGATCCTCAAGGTACATCATGAGCTGGCAGTTTACAATGGACTCCATTGTTTTGGAGAACAAGGGGGTGATGGCGATAGGCCTGTAGTTGGACAGGTCTGAGCGGTCGCCTTTTTTAGGGATCGGGTGGACGAAAGTCGTCTTTTTTGATTTTGGGACTACGCCTAGAGAGTAGAAGTACCGGAAAAAACGCATTAAAACCGTTGTCAACTGGTTCACAAGTCCTCAGCACAATTGGGGGGATTCCTTCAGGCCCACTTGACTTGTGGATGTTCAGGGAGAGGAATGCTTTGCAAACCGAGTGTTGTGTGAACTGCACTTTCGGCATGGAGTACTCACACCGCGGGAAAATCATGGCTAATCTTCTCGGCGGCGTATTTCCCCCGTCATCGAGAGTCGAGTTGGACGCAAAGAAAGAGCCTAGCAGATCCGCTTTCTCTTTTGCGGTATGGGCCAGTGAGTCGTCTTCCCTGTGCAGAGATGGAAGAGATGGCTGACAGAAATTCCCCTGGACAACCTTGGCGAGAGACCAGAATGCACGGGTTCCAAAAGGAAGGCGAACTAAGTAACTCACCTCACCGATTCTGTCTATGTGCTCTGACTTTGCCTTTTTTAATGACTCTTTTGAAGGACCTGGAGGCGGAATTATACTTCTTTTTTAGAGCGCCAACCTTGTCTGTGACTCCTCAGACAAGGTTGGCTACATCTTGAAGCGAGCTTCTATTAAAACATACTACAAGCCGCCGAAGAAGATTAGTCAATTTTTACCATCCGTCAAGTGTAATATCCCTCTACAAGATGCAGGAGTGTACAAGTTAGATTGTGAATGTGGTCTCTCTTACATAGGTCAAACAAAAAGATCCATAAAAACCCGCGTGAAAGAACATATAGCTGACGTGAAGCACCGACGCTCCGGGAAGTATGCAGTCTGCGAACATGTTCAAGATCGTCCCCACCATTACATTCGTTTTGATAAACCACAAATTCTCGCAAAAGAACACCGATTCCTACCAAGGATGATACGCGAGGCTATTGAAATTAAAAAACATCCAAATTTCAATAGAGAAGATGGATGGGTGCTGCCACCTACTTGGGATCCTATAATTAACAAAATTAAACCCAAACCTAAGCATACCACTGCAAGACTTCATGATACTATAAGCTCGTTTTGCGTAAATCGGACCAAAAATTAATATTCAAAAACTGAAGGTAGCCGGACTAACTATGACATTGGGACGTCAAACATCTCAGTCCTCCCCGTGACCATGGTTGCTGTAAAGCACCCGAAACGTCGGGAATTAAAAATAAGTAAAAGTAGTGAAATAAACGCGATAAAATCCGTAAATTTAGTTTTATTCAATGTGTAGTGTTCGCGTAAATTTAAGAAATCATTATTTTATTCTTTATTGCATCCTTAACAAAAGAATACAAAGGGCGGACTTAATGCCTTGAGGCATTCTCTACCAGTCAACCCATGGAGTAGTGAGAGTTTGACGTAGGTGTGGCAATATAAAAAGAGATAACACAATACAAATGATAATTAACTACATAATATATACAAACTACTAATAAATAAACTATACATATATGATCTATCCTTATATATATACAAATATATAAATAAATGGATATACATACAAGTAAACATATTTAAATACATAGATAATTAGTATATACAAATGACTATGAATATATACGTCTGTTTGGCAATACATATTAAATAGATAAGTCATGTAGAATGCGTTGTCTTTAATAAATGATCACGGACCAACTTTTTAAAAGCGTACTTATTGGGAGCTTTTCTGATGTCATCGGGCAAGGAGTTCCAAAGGCGTGTAGCCTGAACTGTGAAAGAGTTATCTAGAACTCGGTGAAGTGAACTGGAGTACAGATTTTGTTGTTAGAAGAAGAGCGTAGGACCCTATCATGAGATGAGGAAAGATAATGAAATTTACTTTTAAGATAAGAAGGCGAAGATGGATCATTTAATATGGAAAAAAGTACAAGTAATATTCTGGAGTTGCGCCTCTGCCGGATTGTAAGCCAATTTAGCTTAGATCTGTATTGCGAAATATGATCATACTTACGAAGCCCAAAGATAAATCTTATACAGTTATTGAGGAGGCGTTCCAGCTTGTTCAGAAGATCTTGGGACAGGTCTGGGTAACACACATCTGCATAATCAATTATGGGTAATATAAGTGAATGGACAAGCATGATCTTAGATTTTGTGGGGAGAAAATGCTTAAAACGATACAAAGAGCATAACGCGGCAGTGACTTACGACTCACATCTGAAACCTGAGTTCTCCAATTCAGCGTGCTGTCGATGTGAAGGCCAAGATTTCTAACAGAATTACTGAATGGAATTGTAGTATTATCATAGTAAATAGGAGGTAAGTCTGTCAGATTAATCTTAGCCAGCATCCTTGAGCTACCCACCAGTATATCTTGGCATTTCAAAGGATTGACCAAAACCCCATAACGATTTGACCAATCCCTGATAGCTGCTAAGTTGCCGTTAAGGTTTTTGATCCCATTATGGTATTCCCCAATCTCAGTTTGCACATAAAGCTGATGGTCATCGGCATACAAATGGTACGAGCAGTCGATGATGGAGGTAATAAAGTTTATAAAAATTGAAAACATTATAGGAGAAAGAATACCGCCTTGCGGCACACCAGCATCCACATCAGCCCACGCAGAGGACAGTTGCCCCACACTGACTGACTGCTGTCGACCGCGAAGATAAGATGTAAACCAATCCAATTCAGTAGGGCCAAAATTCAGGTGAGACAGTATGGAAAGAAGGATTTCGTGATCAACTGTGTTGAAAGCATTTGAGAAATCAACTAGTACCAGTACTGTTATTTTTTTTCTTCGATGCCTTGTTTAATATTATCAATAACATTAATTAATGCAGTAGTGGTACCATGACCAGGACGAAACCCAGACTGATATATACTCAGTAGGTTATGTTTCGAAACAAAAGTAGAAATTTGCTTGTAAACACAGGATTCTAAAATTTTGGAAAGAAAGGGTAGAATGGATATTGGACGAAAATGATTGGGAAGAATGGGAGTAGGAACTTTTGGGAGAGGCTTTACAAAAGCCCTCTTCCAAAGATTAGGATACTGACCTGAATCAAGAGAAAAATTGATTATATGGGAAATTGCCGGGAGAATGTGCTCTAGTATAAATACTACCATATGTCTACTAATCTCGTCGTCACCCACGACCTTGGACTGGATTGCTAAAATTGACTTTTTGACATCATCCTGAGAAACAGGAGAAAAATTAAAGGTAGGAATGTTAGAAATTTGCATAGAAACAATGGAAGCCATAGTTTGGGAACGAATTGTAGGGTCCAGTGCTTTTACAGAAGCAAAATGTTGGTTGATTTTATCAAGTGATAGAGAAGGACCACAATCCAACGTAGCTGGTCTACAAAGACCGAAACATTTTAGGAATTTCCACACTAAAACTGGAGAAGAGTAATTAATATAGTTATGGAAATATCGGCGTTTTGCTGCACGTACCATATGATTACACCTATTCCTGGCTGCTTTAAAAGATAACCAATTTTCTTCGGTTCGATCTCTCTTGAAACGAAGAAAAGCACGATTTCGTCTAGCCATTGCCATCCTTATGCCCTCTGTCATCCAAGGGGCAGGGGGACGCTTCAATCTAACCTTGTGAACAGGAGCATGAGCATCATAAAGGCTAAGAGTATTGTGTTTAAGGATAGTGACTTTATCGTCAACAGTAGATGCTGCTATTAAAGAGGCTAGATCGAGATTAAGAGCGTCATTCCTAAGCTTGTCAAAGTCTATTTTAGAAAAACTGCGAAGATGCATTACAGTAGGGGAATATTTAGGAGGTTTAAGCTTATACGATGCATAAATTAATTCATGGCGTGAGAAACCCAAAGCGGGTAACTGTCCATGCGTCATCACATGTTCAGGAGAAGCAGCAAGGATTAGATCAATCAATGAGTCATCGGTTCCGATATTATGATGAGTAGCCTTTAAAGGGAGAATAGAAAGATTAACCGAATAATTGAAAGAAACCTTTTGGAACGAGGGCAGTTTTTCAACAGATCAGTATTGAAATCACCCATGATTATACAGTGAGTGTACTCAGAACAAATATCAACAAGAGCCATATCTAAAGTGGCGAAGTAGTCGGTAGATGGGGGGCAATACACTACCCCTAGAAGCATTCTAATGCCCTTGATATCGAGTTCCACAAATAAAAACTCAGAAGAAGCGGAATAGCAGGAGGGAGATGCTAAGACAATTTTATAAGGAATTGATGCATGTAGGTAGATTGCTACACCACCTCCACCTTTTCCAACA
This sequence comes from Parnassius apollo, assembly GCA_907164705.1. Classification (NCBI taxonomy): domain Eukaryota; kingdom Metazoa; phylum Arthropoda; class Insecta; order Lepidoptera; family Papilionidae; genus Parnassius; species Parnassius apollo. Next base: position 1,601,162 of record CAJQZP010001045.1, on the reverse strand, counting down.
CGATCATTCCTAACAAGTACAAAGCCGGGTAAGGGATATAAAGTTGATGGTAAAGAAGGTTTCAGCCAACTTTCCGACACTAATATAGCATGAATATACTCGGGGAAAAATGAAGCTTCAAGTTCGGAATAGTGGCTCGGGATACTTTGAGCTTTAATATGACATATATTCACAGAGTTGTTAAAAGACGTAAAAACTCCTTTGAGTAGTTCGTGTAAATTAAGCACGCTATCGTTGAGAGAATCATTACAAGAGTTAAATTACAAAGTAGAAGAATCATTTGCAGAGCTAAACGACTCAACATCAGACATATTACATATACTAAAATAATAAATAAATTAATTAAATATATAGAAAAAAAATAATAAAAAATAAAAAAAGTAAGTTATGTAAACTATAACTATTAACTAACAATTACTAAACATAAACATCACCAACCCATCAGTTCACTCTTTACAGAGTAAACTTAATATAAATAAAATTTTATATGCAAACTTATGATCTAAAATATCTAAAGTGGCAAAAATAATCTTGACTAATAAGAATGTTTACCAAGAGAAAATCGATTAAAGCAAAGTATAAGATCGACGCTGGCTGTATGACTCATGTGTCCTTTGTCTATAAAAGGCAAAAAAAAGTAATACATAGTTGTCATTGTCAAATCAAACAAATCAAAACCCAAAATTTAACAAAAAAAAATCAAATTAAAAATAAATATGTGGTAGGTACATTTATAACAAGATAAGTATTGTTACCAATATCAAGCATAGTATAAACAAACCTACTAAGTAAGAAACCTCAACCAAGAAACAAAAGGAAACTAAACCCAAGCAAGTTATGTATTACAAGATAAAATCTCATTAAGTTTATATTTAGAGAAATAAAAATTCCTATGCAGACTATACTATTAGAAGAAAACAACTTAAAAAATAATTGCAATTATACTGCTGTAAAAAAGTGAACAACTTATGACTACAGTACAGACAATATTATTCTGTGCTACAGTCATTACAACCAAGAAGATGCGGGAATATAAACACTTAACTAAATATATGTAAATCAATAATATAAAACAATGGATTACAAACATAAAGGATACCTAGGAATACCATTATATGTAAATTAAGCAAGCTATTTTTTAGCAATTAAACGGCGGGATCTTTTAGAATCCTCTTTCTGCACCACCACATCATCTTGATTGCGAGGAGAAGTCTCACACAGAATTTTTGTGCTTGAAGAACTTTGCAGTGCTTGTATGGGTTTCTTTACGCTATTAGTTATACTGCTGTTAGGGGCCATGCTAAGACTTGCTGATGAAAAATCAACAGGAAACTGTTTAATGAGAATATCAATCTCCTCTTCAGTGAAGATTTTTGCCCGTTCATTATTGGGAAGTTTGATAAAAATTGCTCCATCTAAGGTCCACACATTCTTCATTTCAAAATGCTTGCGGGCTTTTTTAAGAACAGATTGCCTGATTTTAGTTAAAAACTCAGACACAGATATTTGAGATCCCTTTAACTTTTAGCTTTCCACACTTCAGACTTTGTGTTATGCTCATGAAATTGTACAAGAATTGGACGTGAACGACCATCCTTTTGAACACCAATTCGATGGCAACGTACTAAGGCCACATTTGTAACATGTGGGATACCCATTTTCTTATGTATGATACCCAGTATTTCTTGTTCAATATTAACTTCTGGGGAGTCAGAGATCCCATTAAATAGAAGGATATTCTGTCTGTGCTGCATATCAATAGCATCAATTGACTTAGTGCAGGCTTGAATTTGTTGCCGAAGGAGATTGAGCATGGAGCAAACGACGTCCTTGAATTCATAAAACTCCTCACGGAGTTGATTAAGAGAGGGATTAGTAGGTGTGGAGGCAGCCTTTAATCTGTTTTCAAATTCAGCCATTTTGCGACTTCAGCTTCCTTCAAGTTCTCTTTGCATGACCTCCACATCAGTTACTCTTGCCATTTCTTCCAATATTTGCTGTGATATTAGTGAACACAAAGTGAAGTGCTAATGAGTGATATAGTTTGCAAAAACAAAGTGACACTAATGGGTGGTATGTGAATGTCACAAATATTTTATCTGGACATATATTTCAATAGGACTTCAAAAGAAAAGGTAATAAAGATGTAATTGATATGTAAATATAGTCCAAACACTGGTTTAAAATAATTTTAAAGTATATAAAATATAGGGGCCAATAAGTCAGCTGTTACTTGTTACACACCTAGCCACAAAAAAAAATGTTATCTTACAGGAGCGATCAAACCATGGCTGAGATTTCAGATCAGGAATCTCATCTGTAGCCTAATTTTTTTGACGTGAATTGCAGGTAGACACCTCTATAGACATAGACTGCAGTAGCTTCTTACTAACAGGGGGATTTTAAAGTCGTCTACAATTTTATTAACCGAATTGAAAAAGGACAAGTCGATTGTATCTTTTTTTTGTATATGTTACGCGATATTTTTGTCAATTGTAAAATGATATTGATGATTCCTTGTTTATTCAATAGGTTATATTTCAGAGGTGGTACACCCCTAAGAGTGTCGAAATAGAGAATGAAAGTTTTGATGAAACTACTTAGACGACATTAAGATTGTGAATTCCTTTAATCTACTCAAAATTAATTTTATATTCTGGAGTCGCCAATGAGATATTGTTACGAGCTTGAGGTTCGTGACAATAAAAACTGTCGATTGAATTACCAAAATTTATACTTTTATAACCGAACACAAATTAAAACTTAAAAGACACTAATAATTAATCACACTGATTCACTTTATTTCGCTCCGAAGCTTCGCTTGTCTCGCCAAATTCAATACTGCCCCGATCGCGGCTTGCAGCGGCTTTAAATACACCTTTTACACTGAAACACCCAGAATATTCTAGGAAATACGGGCGCCGAACGACCGACGCAGAAAGTTCCAGTGTTCTTGAAAGTTAATTCTTCTGTTCGATACTAGATGGTGCTGTTGGTCGAAAGTTCAAGATTGACATTTTCTAGGAAGCCCTCCTCGCTCTGGTCCCCGACACTAGAGTGCACTAGTGCCAGGTACCTAACGTCGACTTAGGTGCACAACACTGCCCCCTCCTAAGACATGCTTGCCCCGAGCATTATCGGCCCCATAATAACGCGCCAGGCGATCCACATGGACGATCTTAGGAGTCCCTCTTGCGCCTTGCTGTATCCGGTAGGTTACATCGTTGATACTGCTCACAATCCGGTACGGGCCGTCCCATTTAGCTTGATTGGAGATTTACCTTTGCTGTGGACTTGTGCAACCACACTAGGGAACCTTCGTTGAACCCTTTGTTGTTCATTTTGCGGTCATACCAGGTTTTCATCTTTTCGGACTATTTGCTGACCCGATTGTCTGACGTGCTCATAAATGTCATTCATTTTGTTCCGCAAGTCATTTGCGTAATCGGTTATACTGCCTGGGGCTTCAGGTGGTATATATAGGTCTGCAGGCAGCCGTAATTCTCTTCCAAAGTTTGCGAAAGCTGGTGTCACTGATGTACTTTCGTGTACAGCGCTTCGATATGACAACAAAAACGGTTGTTGGGACAAGCACATCTGAATCTCGTTACCGATTGTCTACAACTTTGCTCTACCATTCCATCAGACTGCGGGTGATAAGAAGTTGTTCTTGTTTTATGAGTACCCATAACTCGGAAAGTTTTCTGTAATATTTGAGACTCGAAATTCATTCCTTGATCGCTGTGAATCTCTAAAGGTACCCCAAAACGGCAGAAGACTTTATGACCTAGTTTATCTGCAACTGTTGAAGCTTCTTGATTTGGAATGGCGAAGACTTCTGGCCACTTAGTGAAGTAATCCATCACAACCATGAAATACTTGTTACCGCTTCACTCTCCAGAAAAGGTCCCGCCACGTCAATGGCTATTCTCTCCCATGGTACACCAACATTGTACAACTTCAATGCACCTCTACTACGAGTCTGAGGTCCTTTTAAAGCCGCACAACTTGTACATTTGCGACACCAGTCCTCGACATCGTTTCGACAGTAGTAGTAGAGTTCGTTTAACACCCAGATGGCCTCCTGAACAACCATTATGGTACAGCTGTAGAACATGCGGCACTTTAGCTTTAGGGACAACCATTTACAAACGACAGCTGTCTCCTCGATCATTTTCCCATTTACGGCACAGGACTCCATCTTGAATCAGCAAGCTGTCCCATTGGGCCCAATAGCTTTTAGTGGTCGAACTCATCGCTGAGACGTCGTTCCACTTGGGCTTGGTAGCACGGGCCTTCATCCATTCCAGAATCGGCTTGATGTCCGTATTTTCCTGCTGTGCATGTAGTAAGCTGTCCTTCCACTCGTTGCTGAGGTGGTCTACCCTGAGCATCCTCACGGATACAACTTCCTTACTCTCTTGCCTAGTACAGTGCTTGCATTCTTCAAGACAAGGTCTCCTTGACAATGCACCTAGTTATGGATGCACCCCGTCCCTCTGTTTTAGACTAGTATATTAATATATATTATATTGTATTATTTAGGCTAAGCATTAAAACTAACACATCAGCATTTTATATAGCGTACGAACAGACTCTTTAAGATTGATTCATTATTAAAGCCACCTCCAAATCGGTGAGACGTATTAATTTAGTTGTAGTTTAGTTTTTAAAAACTCCTTTCGACGTTCCCGAAATTTGACTGGCGCAGCCGGTAGGTTCTCTCGATATATTCAGGTGTCCAAATTCGCCTGGATTCGTGATAGTGGTGCGAATAGCTGTTGGGCAAATTCAAGAACCAAATAAATTTGTCATCGAGGGAAGCGGAAGCGGAAGGCATGAGAATAGCAGCTGGTTGGTGAGTAAAACTCTTCACCATCCTTGATACCACTGTTATCCTTCACTTTTAATTTAATTTGTTATTATTGAGATCGGACTTCTCTCATTATAACGTATCTGGTTTTTAATTAATTCCATTTAGTAATAGACACTCCGTTACTGTAGTCATAACATAACGCTGATAAGCTTAAGGGACGCAGAGTGCCTTTCGCACAGAGATTATTGAACGCTTTAAAAAATAAGGCTTTTATAAAAGTAATAAACTAAAATCCAATTAAAAGTTTACTATAATATAATAGATAATTAATTAATGTATGTTTTATTAATGCTAGAAATATAATACAGTTTTATTTCATTTATTTCCTTTTTATTACATTTACACATTTTACAAAATTTATGGTTAAATTAACTTTTATTTTATAAATTATATTGTTATATGCTTTAGTGTGTTCTACCTTATATGTTTTATTATTGCATAAAATATTGTACTATATTAACTGACTCCTCTGACTCGTGCATTACTCTATAACGATGGAACAACCACTGGCAGCAGAACGACAAACCGTTGTAATTAATCCCATACCTACAGAAATGCTACTTGATATGCATGCTATAGGGGTAACGAAGAACAAAATTTATATGTATATCACTCCATAACTAGTAGGCTTACAGATAACGTGGCGTCGGCTCTTATCGGAACGCGAGGATGTCGTGACATGGTCCCAGTTGAAAGATTTGTTAACACAGCACTTCGGGAGACCCGCGTAGCGAAGAGTGTATTAATATTGAATTAGAATCCTTAAAAATTAAATCAGGTGAAAGCTTTCAAGATTTTTGTAACCGAATTCAAAGTATTCGATCATTATTAATTTCAAAAGTAAACATATCCGATGATGTAATCTTAAAAGGCTAAATTGGCAATTTACAATAATACGGCCCTAAACGTGTTCCTATACAATCTTCCCGAGAACATGGTTCGAGTAGTGAGGTTAAAGAAGGAAGCGACTTTAGAGGACGCGCTGATCATTGTACTAGAGGAAGTCAACTTCCACGATCAGTACAATATGCGAAATCGTGTCCACGGTAGTAGCAGTTTAGGTTTAAGGCAGCCTCAAACATCAGTCCCAACGCAAGGATTTAAATTTGGTGGTACGCCTCACACAGTAATGCAACTTTACGGATACAAACCAGTATTACCAAATAATAGTACACCAAAATTTAATTTCGGCAATCAAAATCAAAGCCAATTTAGGATGCCCCAATCTGGCTTTCGGCCTCAACTAATGCAGCAGATGAGTTACCGTCCACCTCAATTCGGTTATCGGCCACAACTTGGCCGACAACCACAACAGTTCGGCTATCGCCCACAATTCGGATCTCAGCCACAACAGTTCGGTTATCGTCCACAATTCGGCTCTCAGCCACAACAGTTCGGTTACCGTCCACAATTGGGCTTTCAACCACAACAGTTTGGTCAAAGACCTCAACAGCAATTTGGCCATATGCCAACTACGCAATTCGGCAATAAGCCACAAATTCAGAAACCCAATTTTCAGGAGACTGACGTTTCGATGAGGACAGCCCCTCCAAGGCCACAGCCCGGCTTTAGATTAAACGAGTTAACTTTAAGAGAAAATGACGGACAGTATTATGACGAGTACTATGACACAGACGAGTATGTAGAACAGTATGATAATGAACTGACACCATCCGCTGTGGCAACTATTGACGAAACGACTTATAACGAACTTATAGACGAAACTCAAACTCAAACTATTGAAAATTTTCACATGAAAGCCTCGATAGGAGACAAGAAGTTATATAATTAAATTGTGATCCGAATCTCAAATTACCCTATATTTATATTCCTGAAATAGATGCAAAATTAATGGTAGATACAAGTAGTACTAGATCCTTTATCAGCCTCCGTAAGGCATACAAACACTTTTATCAATATATAACACATGAACCATTCGAAGTAGTCAGCACCCACGCCTCTAGTAGACACGATGATTATAAGACTACCACCACGATCAGAACAGCGCGTAAAGTTGCCAACAGACCAGTGTTCTGGAAAGGCAATCATTGATTATAAGGAGTTTGTCAGCGGTGTACGAATGCCCTTGAAGAATACAGAATGTTCTTGATAATGATATGATATTGACAGTAACACGACCTTTTACCGTTACTAAGTACGAGACTACTCAATGTGACATAAACTTTATAAGTACCTATGACGACATAGAGATCGATAAGATACTCGAAGAAAATCTACTAAAGCTAAGACTTGATCACACTAACGATGAGGAATGTGACAAAATTTTTAGACTATGCCAAGAATTTAAAGACATATTTTACTGCGACAAACTACCACTGACCTTCGCTAATAAAATTAAACATAATATACATACAAAAAATGAAGACCCAATTTACGTCAGACCTTATCGACAGGCACCAATGCAAGTAGACGATATAAATAGGCAAGTAGACAAGCTATTAAAGGACAATGTTATTCAGGAGTCACATTCGCCATGGAATCCTCCTGTACACCTGATACCCAAAAAGTTAGATGCATCTGGTGAAACTAAATTTCGTATGGTTATAGACTATCGACGTTTGAATGACATAACCATCGACGACAAATACCCACTACCAAACATAACAGATTTGTTTGACAAGTTAGGGAAGAGTTCCTATTTCAGTACAATTGACTTGGCAAGTGGTTACAATCAAATTGAAATAGAAGAGCAAGACAGGCAAAGGACAGCCTTTAGCACTCAAAACGGCCATTATGATTCCTCAGGATGCCATTTGGATTGAAGACAGCAAACTCCTGCAACTTTGCAGCGGACCATGGGCAGTGTGTTAAGGGGATTACAGGGGATACACCGCATGGTTTATTTGGACGATATAATTGTATTTTCAACCAGTCTGGAAGAACATATACAAAAGTTACGGACAATATTCGACAGACTTAGGACGACTAATCTAAAGATTCAATTAGACAAGTCTGAAATTTTAAGGAGGGAGATGTTATATTTAGGACATACCATTACGAAAGAAGGCTACGACCGAACACTGACAAAATTAAAGCTGTGCTAAATTTTCCTATACCTAAGACAACAACTGAAATTAAAAGTTTCTTAGGGTTGGTAGGGTATTTTTTTATAGAATGGGGTGACAAACGAGCACACAGTCCACCTGATGGTAAGTGGTTGCTGCGGCCCATAGACATCTACATCTATCCTCCATTAAAATCAAAATACAGATGCGTTGTCACCCGTGAGGACTGAGATGGAATGCCTCGTTTCCAGTAAAAAGGGTCTCCGGTTCTCTACACCCACCATAAGAAATACAGCAGCATTAAGCTACTATTTCACGCTGGTGTTCAGTATTATCGAAGCTTCATAAAGAACTTTGCTAAGATCACACAAACCCTAACTACATGTCTCAAAAAGCGAAATAAAATTATCATCGATGAAAAATATATAAGTGCGTTTGAAAAATGTGAGGAAATACTTACGAGTGAACCATTACTACAGTACCCGGATTTCGAAAAGACGTTCATCCTCACAACTGACGCTTTAAATATAGCTTTAGGAGCAGTTTTATCAGCGTATGCAACAGGTCTATCACCCTATTGGTAGCGATAGACCTATTGCATACGCTAGTAGGACGCTTAGTGACACTGAAAGTAGATACAGAACCATCGAACGCGAACTTTTAAACTTGAAACATTTCCGGCCATACCTTTACGGACGGAAATTTGTAATTTACACTGACTTAGTTTGGCTTTATTCACTAAAGGAATTAAACAGTAAACTCACCAGATGGCGACTACGATTACAGGAGTACGACTTCGAGATTATTTATACAAATGGAAAACAGAATACTAATGCCGACGCCCTATCCAGAATTAAAATTATTGCACTAAATTCAGACGACGAAGGTCATTCTATGGACGTTAACTTCGACAGCAAAGAGTGTAAGCTTAAGGACCATTTAAAAGACGTTGTTAAGGAAATTGAAAAACTAAATGCTAAAAATAAAAGGCATAATGACACGACAACAACTGTAATAATATCAGACTCAAGTACTGTTCCCGTGAGCCCTATGTCACTTTCCGACATAATATCGATTAGTAGTTCAGAAAAGGTTTCCGATTACCCAATCCGATCGCCTACAGAATCTAGTAAATCCCAAAATGTGCATTCAGCCGTAGAATTAGAGTCGAACGGTATACCAATATTACATGAGGCTATCGATGCGAAGTCAAATCAAATATTAGTATTTTCGTGGTTCAAAAATGAATATCAGGTTAAAGATATTTCTAGAAAGAAACAAAATGTACTAGAAGTATATTTACCATTAGATAATTCCGAGTTAATAAAAGAATTTTTAAAGAATATTTCTTTAAAAATTCTTTTATTAGGCCTAAAATTAAATATTTTATATATTTTGAACGATAAGAACATCGAAAACACGCCCTCCACAGGTGGTGCATACTGATGATTGCGATGCCGATCCTGGCCCATCATCTGCAGTCACTTGAGGAGAACTTCCGGTAAAACAAGGACAAGCATATGCACAAACAGATCACTGGACTATAATAAAGATTTTATATTTTGAAAATATTTATGACGACCTAAATCTAATTACTGCTCAATATCGTAAACTCAGTAAACTAATTGAAGTAAAAGAACCATACCCTCGCGAATTTATAAGCGTTAAAACCCATGCAGATCACATACGCGATTTAACCGTTCAAAAATTTCAACAACTTATGTCGCAACGTTTTAAGAGAGGGATCCTAAATCCATTAGGGTCAGTTCTATAAATTATTACGGGAAACCTCGATCATGAAGATGCTCTAAAATATGATAAACTTACCTCGGAGTTAAGTCACAACCAAATTATCGTGTCTAGGAAACTCACCTTAGTCTCTAAAATGTTGGACAGCTTTATTAATGCCACTGAAACCTTAAATAATAATTCCGTTATGCTAGATGCACGCCTAAAAAGTGTAGAGACAATGCTAAATCATCTAACGACTAGAGAAAATAACTGGGTTTTCTCTACACATATTTTTGGATTATTTAATTTATTTATAAGCAATTTTCGAACCATATTTGATAAATTAAACGAAATAGAGAATACCCTAGCTTTTAGCAGAGTATCTATACTTCATCAATCTATTATAAATTCTACAGAACTCTTAGATCCTTTAAAACTAATATCAATACCGAAAATTTAGTGTACCCACCAACCGAAAGTAATTTGGTAAAATTAGAACAAACCATAAGAGTAAAATCTTACCTTAAGAAAAACCAGATATCATTTATAATGGAGATTCCGTTAACTGATAAAAATACCTACAATTACTTTAAGGTTTATTCCATACCTATATTTCGCGAATCCGTAAACGAAACAATTACCATATTCCCAAAATATCCTTACCTCCTGGTGAAAGGGACGAAATACTTACCAGTTATGAAACCCTGTCGCCCGCTTGCTGCTGGTAATGATTTCCTGTGTACCGAAGAAAATAGAGAAAAATTTGAAAATAACCTTACTTATTGCACTCAACACGCTATTATAATTGAAGACGTTAAAGTACAGCAAATTAAAGCAGAAAATTGAATTGTTTTTACAAAGCTAAGAACGACACTTACCAAACACTGCGATAACGAGATCAGCAAGCAACCCTTTTTGGAACCTATATACTAACCAGTGATGAGCCCTGTGACCTGGAGATACATGGTACTTACATTCATCACCACCGTGTTTACACAGAATACGAGGCAGCACTACCAGTTCCAGTCATCAACTTACCTCAATTACGTTCAACTACCAATGTAACAAGTACATGCGTAATTAACATGAATGGTGTCAACTTGGACGAAGTGAAGTACTCGTATATGTCAAATGCTTTAAAACACAGCGAAATCTATTACACAGATTCAAGTGTCTTCAAAGGAGAAAAAGACTCTAACTTCAGTGTTCTAACATATGTAATTTTAAATTTTCTAACCTTAAGTTTCCTATTGTTTTTAATATACTTATTAAGAAAAAAATGTATGCCGATAATTTTGCTATTAGGGAGGGAGGAGTTATGGATGCACCCCGTCCCTCTGTTTTAGACTAGTATATTAATATATATTATATTGTATTATTTAGGCTAAGCAATAAAATTAACACATCAGCATTTTATATAAGATTCCCAGTACTTAGTTGATGAGTCGAACGTCTGCGTACGAACAGACTCTTTAAGATTGATTCATTATTAAAGCCACCTCCAAATCGGTGAGACGTATTAATTTAGTTGTAGTTTAGTTTTTAAAAACTTCTTTCGACGTTCCCGAAATTTGACTACCTGCGTTGCCATGCAATTTCCCGCTGCGGTGTTCCATCACAAAGTCGTATTCCTGCTGCTGGGTGGTGCTGTTAGCCGCACTGCTGGGTCCCACGATGGGAGCGAAGATCCTGCTGCACGGATTCCACCTCCAGTGCATGGGCCAAGGCATCCTTAAGCGTCTCGTGGTGTCCGAGCCTTACAGCAGCTCTGACTTCAAGGTCGCAGATTCCGTCGATGAATGTCTGCACCAGGTTCCCTTCAATGAGCGCAGGTACAGATCGGTATGCTTTTCGCACCAGCTTCTCCACCTCTAGAGCCCACTGCTGCAGGTTTTCGTTGATGTGCTGCACGCGATCTTTAAGCTGCGCATGAAAGACGTGTTCCAGGTGTGCGTCACCATGTCTCGCCTCCAATGCCTCAAGGAGCTGCTCATAAGTCACTTCCTCACCGAGAGCTTCGAGAACAGTTAAGGCCTGATCGCGCAGGCATAGTGGGAGAGCAGTCATGGCCTGACTTTTATTCCAGCCGTTCGCCTTCATAACGGCTTCAAACTGGATTTTGTAAGCTGACCAGGAAGAAGTCCCGTCGAACGGTGGCCTTGAACCTAAAACCCAAGTAGCAAAGATTTTGTAGCTACTACGGGAGCTGTAATTCCATCCTCCAGTTTGAGATCGTCCAGCGTTTTCTTCACGTCAGCTATCACGCTGTCAACCCGATTGTACACTTGTTCGATTCGGGTTTCAGCTTTCTCGGTTCGGGTTTCAGCTTTCGCCATTTGGGTTTCAGCTTCCGACAGGCGGTTGTCATGATGAGCAACCCTATCCTTCACCTCCTTTATCTCCGTCCCGAAGGTAGCGTGAAGATCCTTCATGAGGAGCATCTGCTCTTCCAACCGACAGGCCTGTTCCTCTTGTCCGCCCCGCAGCTACTCTTCCAAACGACGGGACCTGTTCCTCTTGTCCGCCCGCAGCTGCTCTTTCAAACGACGGACCTGTTCCTCTTGTCCGCCCCGCAGCTGCTCTTTCAACTGACGGACCTGTTCCTCCCGTCGGCGAGCCTGCTCCACCATCCTGCATCACCATCAAAGCACCTAAGTGAGATGCTGCAGATTTAGGAGCTACTGACGGGCCTGCAACCGGCGGCTGGCCCTCCGACGTCTGCGGCGTTGCACCACCAAATCTTCTTTGGTTTGTCTCCTGCTGGCGTTGACTTCGGGTACGGACACCCTCCGTTTCCTCCTTAGGTAAAATTGGCATGATTTTATCCCACTTCGGACACCAATTGTTATGAGCTTGAGGTTCGAGACAATAAAAACTGCCGATTGAATTACCAAAATTTACACTTTTATTACCGAACACCAATTAAAGCTTAAAAGACACTAATAATTAATCACACTGATTCTTTTTATTGGGTGGGGGGGGTTTTCGCTCTTTTAGATCGAAAAAAAAAAAAGGGTTTTTTTTTTGGTGGGTTTTTTTTTTTTTTTGAAAATTTTGAAAATTTATTTTTTTTTTTTTAATTTTATTTTTGAATAAATTCGGTTCTGTACGAAGCTGCCACTCGAGAACCTTTTTTCCTCGTTGGTTATCGGTTTTTCGAGCTTCATGCCTGGCCCATTGCCACTTCAGCTTACTAATCCCTTGCGTTTTGTCAGTCACTCTGTTTCTACTGTGGATATCCTAATTCCTAAGTTTATCATGCAGAGAAACTCCGACCATAGCCTTCTCCATAGCTCGCTGAGTGACTTTTAGTTTCTTCATACGGCTACCAGTGAAGGACCACGTCTCAGATCAATAGGTCATCATTGGCAACACGTACCGGTTGTACAATATAATTTTCAGGTTTTGAGGTATGCCTGACGAGAAGATGTGCCGTAATCTCCCGAACGCTACCCAGATGAGTTGAATCTTGAACTGTCGGTCAAAGTTGGACTTACTTTGTCAGGCTACTCGTCCCAGTTAAATACACTTGTCAACAACTTCAATTTTAGTGCTCCCAACAACCACCAGCATAGATGTGACATGCACATTACACATGACTTTTGTTTCGATCATGTTTATCTTAAGACCTATACGTTGGAAGACACTATTGAGGTCATTGAGCTAGTGCTTAGGTCCTCCAGCGATTCTGCTATAAGGGCTATATCTTCGACAAATCGAAGGTGAGTTATGTACTCGCCATTAACGTAAATAACGTATCATTTTCAGTCCAGTAGCCTGTAAACGTCTTCCAGTGCAGTTTCTTACGCTGATTTTGTATTCGGATAGTCATCATAGCCCTACTGTACAAAAACTTTAGCACTTTGATATACCGACAGTAAACTTGGCATCGCTGAAAGGACTGCAGTACCGCTCACCGAATCAAAGGCTTTCTTTCAGTCCACATACGCAAGATAAAGAGGCAGATGGTACTCTTTGGGCTTCTGTACAATTTGCCTAAGAGTATGTATGTCTATGGTGCTAAAGCATTTTAGGAAACCGGTTTGTTCGGGAGGCTGGAAGTCGTCGTGTCTCCGTGCGCGACGTTTCGTAATGACTCTCGAAAACAGCACGTAGACGCGGCTCAGAAGGGATATCGGTCTGTAGTTGTAGAGTCTTCAAGAGGGCGCTGTCACCTTTCCTGAGAACAGGACTACGAGAGAACAAGACCACCGCACTTCAGCTCCACGCCTTGGGTATAGTGCCTCCATGGAGGACGGAATTAAAGAGCTTCTGAAGGACTTCAAGAACCAGTTTTTCACCCGCTTTCAGAAGCTCCGCTGTAATTCCATCCTCATCCAAGGACTCTTCGTTTTTAAGAGGCTGGAGAGTCATTCTAATATCGCTCAGACTAACGTCCGGGATATCATCGGAATAGTGTCGGATAAGACTTGCTCTTGCATCGTTACTGACACTTGCATGTGGCTCTAACGGTGTTGTGTACAGCTGCCCATAGAACTTCTCAATCTCACACACATGCTCCACCAACCAATACAATTATACAGTTATAAATTAATAGTAATCATTCGCCATCAGAGTGGGTTTGTGTCACTGACGTTGAGTACACACATTTTTCGAACATGTTTGTCTCACCCACTAACAAGTTGCCTTCAATAATTCAAAAGATGGGTGGGATTTTACAGGGATATGTTATTATTTATTTACTTATTTAGAGAGAATTGCAAGATGCCTCAAATCATACGCCACAATTCACCTGCATGTTCCGTATCGACTGTGGCAACTAAAAATTAGTATAACTAGCGGCACGAACGTCTAGCGGTGACCGTTATTGCGCATAAGTCGAAAATAAGGTATCATGGACTAGTAAGCGGGTCGAGAGGCTGGCGTGCATATCGTTCGTACGCGCTGATTGGTTGTGCTTATCGTTCGCACACGCTGATTGATTCTCCAGTCGCATTCCGTCCCCCATACTGATACGACATGGGCAGCTATTCCCTTCACGTTTCGTTCAGCACTATACTTACACGAAGCGGCTTGTACTGCTATACTTTACTATGATACTTAATGACTTCATATATTTACGCGAGCACTACACATCAAATGAAACTAATTTTTTAGATTTTATCGCGTTTAATTTTAACTTTGTAAATTCCCGACATTTCGGGTGCTTCACAGCACCCATGGTCACATGGGTTGAAGGTTTTGGAAATCGGGATGTAATAGTTAGCCGACTACCTTCAGTTTTAGAAAATTAATTTTTGTTCTGATCTACGCAGAATGAGCTTACAGTATCTTTATGTCTTGCAATGGTGTGCTTGGGTTTGGAATTAATTTCATTAATTAAAGGATCCCAAGCAGATGGCAGCACCCATCCAGCTTCTCTTTTGAAATTAGGATGTTTTTTTTAATTTCAATAGCCTCGCGAATCATCATCGGTGATCCTTTGCGAGAATTTGTGGTCTATAAAATTTAATGTAATGGCGGGGACGTTCTGACGGGGTGCTTCTGTAATTTTTATTTTCTACTACTGTCGATTCTACAGTTAGAAAACTTGACTCTTAAAAACACGGTAAAAGATTCATTCAAACGACTTAACATGCTGAAACAAAATGCACGCTCAAACAACGTGGAAATCCGATAATTCACAGGCAAAGTCACATGAAATTTTTATAGAAAGTCATTTTTTTAAAGAATCAGCAAGAAACCCAGCGGGACTTTTTTTAAAAGTGAAATCACACAGTAACACAGGTTGTACAAACTAACTAATAATTACAATATTATCTAAGAAACAGCTAGGAAGTGACCATCTTATTCCAAAGATTTATTATCGTGTATTAATTTATGCAATGGTAGGTCAGGGTGATAGCGCATGCTGTAAATATAACAGTACGCGAGCAACCCGAGATAGATCCCCGCCGGTATCAATAAATTTTGAGTGCTGATTTACCACGTGTTAAGCGAAGCGATGAAGGAAATCATCGCGAGGAAATCTGCATGAATGAGAAATAAGAAAAAAAATGTTTCAAAGACATTTGTGTTTCGTCAACACGTATTGGGGCAGCGCGGCGGACATTTTCCTGTCCGAAAACCCTCTCAGAAATGAAAGGAGACCTGTGCCCAGCAGTGGGACGTATACAGGCTGTAAATTTAACTTTTAACTATTACATATAACACTAAAATATTTAAACTCGGTGATAGAGGTATCTTGTATCGTTTTCGGGACTTCGTTGTATTATACTACACATTGTCCCATGAATGAATTGCTGACCCAGTAGCGTCGAGAGACTGCTGAGCAAATGGAAACAAATATGACTTAATAACTTTAAGTTTCATCGAGCGAAATTAAACGACATAATAAAAATTCACATTTAACATGAAAATTATAATATTTATTTCACACACAACACAGTTCATTTTATAACTCAACACCATTACCACTGTATTTGAATAAGTCTTCGCTTATCTTAGGGTATATCATTTCTCTCGTATGTTGACTATACGGCACGTCGAAGTGATTCCACAATGGATTTTTAACGTATACTACTTCAAGCACATTAGGTAACTGATTTTTTAACCATTCCACGTCCTTTTTGGATACAATATTATCATTCTTACCATGAATTATTACTATAGGAGCCGTAGTGGCGTTACAGTTATAAATTGAAGGCTGTTTACTGCCGTAAATTTTCATGTTCATCAAAGGTCCGTAATCGAAATTCTGGAATTCCTTCTTATTTAGTACTTGGTTGAACCATGCCATAACCCTGACAGATGTCCCACCAGGGAAATGGCCAGTTAAGGTACGAATGGTTGACACTGAAACTGAGCCAGGATTATAGGAATCCAGCACGGTTAAAATTGACCTACATATTTTATCTGCAATTAAATCATTTTGACAAATATCATGCACGATCTTCTGAACGTACCCACCCCTTGGCAATGCTTCTAATTCTAGAGCATTCTGGAGATTGGGTTCCAGTATTTGATATACTTCAGTTATTGCTCTAAAGGCTTGTGATTTAGCATTTGTCATTTTTGCAACGGGATGCAACAAAATAGCGACACGCACTTTGTCGCAGTATCCTAGTTTTTCAGAGCACATAATAACGAATGACCCGCCACTCTGTGAATATCCAATATAGTTTAACTTTACAGATCTTGTGTAGTCTAGAATGTAATCTATAATAGCTGGCAAATCGTAAACACCGACTTCATTCAAGGAAAATTTCCAGAATTCAGGATCTTCATCTGGATTCATTCTTATATGATTCCTAGAATAGTAGTTTCCTCGTACATTACCTGCCCATAGATCATAGCAGTCGTCAGATATCAGGTACGCTAATCCAGCTTCAGGGCCTGAGTCAATCCAGCTATCTGAACTCAAGAGCAGGCCGTGCATAATTAAAACTGGGGTTCTTTGTGCTGTGAAGTGGCAATTCTTTCCCCTTGGTATCCTGAATAGAGTCAAAACATATCCATCTTCTGTTATTACAGTGTGTTCTTCAGATTTATAACCATATTCTCTAGAAATTTCAGTAAAGTTTATCGGGGAAAGTCTCTCATATCTGATACCTTTTTCGAATAATTTTCTAAATTCACCATTAACCAATTCTATTGTTGTATTTAAGAAAAACAAGTAAAGTATCCAATACGTTTTCTGCGCCATCTTTTGTTTAACACTCATAATAATACAATATATTATAATAAATTTAGACTCGTATAATTGCAATTAGATGTCCATAATTTTGTGGATATTGTTTTTGATAAAATACAAAAAGCAATCACTTGAATTTAAAAGGTACTTAAAAGTTTATTTTATTATTAAACACATTAATAAGGTTATTCAAATTCACTTTAACACGAAGCTCTCGTTCGCTTAGTACTAACGAATTGCGTCTTATGTAGATTGCCTTCTGCAAAATCTGTTTCCTTCCATTCATTCAAGGTTTTAAAAAACAAGTTTTGTATTCGCCTTTTTAATAACACAGTTTCGCTACGTACGAAGAACACTTTTTACTAAAGTAGAAATGATTAAGTAATATTTCGATATAAGCCTTAATTTCAAGGTAAAATTATTAGATAAATATATTTGAACGAATACTTCCCGTATTTACATATATTAACAAGATATCGCTCGTACTAAAATTTGGAATTTTCAGTCTCCTATCTTTCCAAATATCTCTTTCTTTTTCACGTCAATAAATCACTATGATACTACCTGCTACTTCCCTCCCTTTCAGTCCACTGAACATACGAGTAAATACGCTACTTTACGCGAACACTACATATTAAATTTAAATTTTTTAAATCTTTTTACTAACATAGCATTGGTATTTCCGTATACATTAAGGTTTTTGAGGCTGATTGGTGTTTTTTTTCTTTGCTATTTGACTCGAACTGTTGTGCTTTTGCCAGTGTCAAGTACATGAAGAAATTATTATCCTTTCAAATATTTTATTCCAAATTTTTTATTGTAAATGTTTCGGGAGATCACGTTGTAAATTTTTCGGGAGATTTTAACGGCAGCTTGAGTCAGCAGACAGTCAACGACGCTAGTATCCCAAGGCTGCTAGGCAGTATCTTATTTTGAGGCTCACGTCATCATCGGAGCACTATTTTCATCCATCGTTTCTACTAATATTTCGCATTCACAGAGTTTTAATACATAAAATTGCACCACTTTTACGTATCAATATCAACTTTAAAGATTATTTATACGATAAAACAGCAATCCACTGTCGGTCAATTTCCCGCTAAAACTCCGACCGACCCGTGTTCATTGGTATTTTATGTACGTTTTAGAAACAATTATAACTTTTTACTTGTAAATAGCTACTGAAAAAATATGCAAAAATTACACAACTGAAAAGAGAAATAGGTCAATAAACATATTATATCGGATTTATAATTTGTTATTACGACCTGTTACTTTACAAGTCCACGGCTGAAAATCTTATGATCGGCAGTGGACTTAAGAAAGGCAGTTACAGTTAATAGGCTAAATGTCACATTTGAGAGGGCTTTAGGGCAAGGCGTTGCCAGCGCACTGCCGAGATACGTTCGCGGAACTTAGATCTTCGAAATATTTTTTCTATTTCTCAAGCGTGCAATGCATTTCTTTGCCGCCGAGCATCTGGAAAGAGGCAGCACTCACAATTGCAATTAACAATTTTAGTCCTACTGAGGAATCGAACAATTTGCTTGCGTATTGCGAAATTTACAGCGATTGTCTGCAGTCCATGGATATCTACTGCCAACCTTTAGACAAAGTAGACTACAGATGTGTTGACAGTTCTGACAACTAAATGGAATTCCTCATAGCATTCAATTATACTAGCTCTCTATAGCTCTATATGCCCTTCAGACCGGAACAACGGCTCAAGTACTATTACTGGTGACAGAAAGAAGAAGGTGGAACCTACACAGACGCACTTCTACACAGACAAGGTACCCCACCAACTAAACTCTTCAAGGGGAAGTGAATAGTGTTTAACTAGACTAGTGTGATTTACTACAATTTCGCGTCAATAAGCTTATATTTTTTTAAATGTGATGAACGAACGATTCCATCGTAGCTCAAGGTCATTTAAAACTACCCTAATAAAATTATTATGAAGCAGTCAATCGATTCTTAATATTTACAATGCTATTATTATCTTTGCAGGCATTTCAATAACGCACGAATACACAGTCCACCAGATGGTAAGTAGATGCTGTAACCTAAACGCATCTACATGCATCCTTGATTAAGAATCAAAACCTATGTTACTTAATGTTACATACCCTTTGTTTGGAAGAGAGGTGCTTTCTAGTATAAGCAAATCCTTTGCTTAAAAGGAAGCTTCAACCACAATTATGCTATGTAATGGATTAAGTTATGCAATAAAGAATTTGAATTTGAATACGAAGCTTTTTTAAATGCTGGGTTTCTCGCTAGTACTTCTCAGGTCAGACGCTTTCTTGTGAACCAATCACCAAAGAAAAAATGACTTTTAATAAGAATACTCATAATCTATAATTAATAAGCAATTATTCTATTCTATTTATAATAATACATTCATAAACACAATTCATATGTATATTTATTTTTAAAGTATAATAAAAATTATTAATGTGATGTATGTAAGTACGAAGTTAATATTTTTATATTTAATTCTAAGAGATATTGTAAATCAAAATATGAAATTATTTTATTCTTTTTAGTTGTTTGAAGTCAGTTTTTACTTCTTATTAATAATAATACTCTTTGAATGGACCAATTAATTTCACAATCTCGATGTCGTCTAAATAGTCCCATTCTAAATGTCGTCCCCTATTTTGTCATTATAAGGGGAAGAATAGAGTAACGAAGAAACGGCCCCCAGTCCCCGGTGGCCCCGCCATTCCCAGCTACGATAGTGACCATGGTAACGGCGGGGCAGCGGTTGCTAAGAAGGTTCAGTGGATGTTCGGTTGCTACTTAAGACGATTCGACCTGGCAACATATAACGTACGCACCCTGAGAACTGACGAGAAGATCCTGGAGCTGGAAGAAGAGATAGACAAGTGCGCTGGAATATTATAGAATAATCCGAGCTCCGAAAAGAGGGGAGGACACGGTGATTCTCGAATCGGGCAGCTTATTCTATCACCGGGAGAGCGACCATCTGTCCTAAGAAGGTGTTAGATTTATCCAACACAAGTCCCTCGTTAACAACGTTGTAAAGATTGGGAGTGGGTCGAGGAGATTTACGTACCTTATACTCAGAATCACCAAACGGTATTCACTGAAGGTCATATAGATTTACGCACCAACGTCGGCACATCCCGATGAGGAGTTGGAGGAAATATATGAGGATATTTCTAGAGTCATGCATTCCTCCAAAACTCACTATACGGTATTAATGGGAGACTTCAATCCGAAACTAGGCACAAGAAAGAACGATGAGCTGAAGGTAGGAACATTTGAGACAGAACAACGTAACCCAAAGGGCCAGAAGTTGGCCGAATTCATGGAGAAAAAGGGACTCTTTATGATGTACTCTTTTAGAAGCGGCCCCACAGAAAGTGTACCTGGTCGAGCCCCGACGCTTCGCCAATAATGAGATTCACTTGACTTTATTGTGACGACTAGACGGCAACTGTTCAGTGATGTCTCAGTGATCGCAAGGGTGAAAACCGGCAGCGATCACCGAATGGTTAGAGGCACATTGAACCTAAACGTTAAGTTGGAGAAGTCTCGTCTAATGAAATTAACGCTCCGTCGCCCTCGTGCTCTAATCCAAAATCAGTGCCAGTAAAACCAGTTTCAGTGCCTAGGAGATTGCAATGCAGTGGACGATATGAACGACAAGCACGTGGAGACTGTCCATGCGGTCGGAGCTAAGTTCTGCAAGACCCGCCGCAGAGGAACACAAAAACTCTCCGATCACACTCTTAATCTCACGGCTGTTAGACGGAATATGAAGCTACAGTCATCAGCAGATTTAACAGCATACAGGCAACTGAACAGATCTTCAGATGCATGCGGCGGAACTTACGCAACTTTAATACTGCTCGTATTGAAGAAGTGATCAAGCGAAACCAGGGCTTCAAAGTCTTTGCTAGAGATCTGTCTGCCAGAAAGAGCCAACTGTCAAAGCTGAAGACGAGTTCAGAAGGGAACCAGATTATTTAGACCACTCAACCGATTTTATGAAATTTTGTAAATGTGCATTGTTTGCTCTAACTTGAGAGTAGGATAGGATAGTTTTTATCCTGATAGTGACTCTTATTATTTTTAATGCGAATTTCAAGATTTTTAAAGGACAAAGGGTCGTCGGAAAGGGCAGACCAAAGTCTGCCCGGCCAGCTAGTTAATTTATAAATTTTGAATAAGAAGGTTTGCATAAAAATTTGTTTTTTTTTTTTTTTATTACTTTTAATAATTTTTTCAAGGTGGTTTTCCCTTTTTGAAATTATTATGCCGCTGAGTAACCTATATGAAATTTTAAAAGATATATTAACAATTACGTTGGTTTCGGCTATGATCGAACTTTTTTCTATGCATATGCTACTGTAGAAGTGATTTGTTCTGCAGGCACTGAAAAAACTTAAAAGTTCTGGTATGTTTTATATAATGTATCAATCGCATCAAAATGTTTCTCTTTTATTTTTAGAATTGATGTTAACAACGACATTTCTTTTGAAATTTATACCTTTAATAAATATGGTGGTATAATTAGGTATTGATTACCTGTGTCTATATATTTTATATTATATTTGTGACAAAAATCATTAAGGGGACTGAAAATAAGTAAATAAAAACATTTTAATAATTTTTAGAACTGTATGTCTGTTTCTTTATGAATTAATTACGTATAAAGTAAACAATTTTTTAATGAAATCGTTTAAAAAAATCATAAAGCGTATCTACGCGTTACATTTAATATTTGTTTTATTAAAATCGGTTAATTGTATCAAAATGTATGATATTTTCAAAAAAATAAGTTCGAATTAATTCAACGGCGCCATATAACCTCAGAAATATTAATTAAATTATTTGTGTATAAAATTACTTTCTATAATAATAATTATTTATACTTAAAACATACTAAGCAAAAAATAATATGTTTTCCTTAAATTAAAAAAATTAGGTTTTGTGACAAAAAACGCAGTATGTGGCGTTACACAAATGAATCCTTTTCTGAATTGCGGTGCCAAGATTCTCCGCTAGATTGTGATTATAGCCGCGATCTAGGATCGTGAAGCATTGATCACGGATCATACATTTCTGATCTGGATACGATTCCAACACACTCCGGTTGATTCACCCTGAATCATTGAGTTTGAACTCTCGCTACGGAGTCACACGTGCAGCAACGGCAGCAAAATGCCGTGACAGTAACAACCTATAGCTATTCTTTTAAAATATATACGACAAAATTACTAAAACCGTTAGCCTCCCGACAAAGGTCAAATTTTTTCTCTAATGCCTCAACTGGGTAATCAATTTCATGACTAATGTGTCGCCAAGCATCGTTTCACACAGTCTCACACCCTTATTTGTGTAATTGGTGTTATTAGGGTCCCATAAGCATTTATACTCCTTATAAAGGGATTTTCATATCGCGTGATCCACTCGCAAACGTCAGCACCGCGCACGACAAGTGACGGAGGCCCCTTTGAGCATGATTGCAAAACTGACAACGAATGGATCGCTCGCGGCAACGAGTGCATGCTCGAAGATTGCAGCTTGGATTGCGCGAGGCACATCCACACCAACCGCGCCTGTGGAGCGAGATACTACTGCGCGCCTATGGAGCGCGTTGGATCGTCCGGTGTGAAATCGGCTAGTGGTTAAGTTAAAATATCAAATTCGAAAATATCTTCCCAAGTTGGAGAACTTTTGTTGGTTTTATTAAGCTTCAAACAAGTTAAAAATAAAAGGAATTTTAGTGTCATCCCTAAAACGTAGTGATTATTTTATGGTCTTTGGTTTTCTAACGGTTGGTGGTTTTTTACGTGGTAGAGCCATGCTGCAGTTATATTAGTAGTATAGTTGTAGCACGAATGGGTCGGTTCGACCGGGGAAGGACCACGCTCTCACAGAATACTAGCGTGAAATGGTAGCTTAATGCTGCTGTGTTTCGTATGGTGAGTGTAGAGAACCGGAGACCGTTTTTACTGGAAATGAGGCGTTCTATCTTTGTCCTCACGGGTGACAACGCATCTGCATTTTGATTCTTAATCGAGGATAGATGTAGATATCTATGGACAACAACAACCACTTACGATCAGGTGGAGTGTGTGCTCGTTTGCCACCCTATCCTATAAAAAAATCCCTAATAGATTATTTTCATAACTACTCCTGATTGGGCGGAACAACTCATACAGCACTATAAACTTTGCTATTTTTTTTAAATTTGCTAATCGTTAAAAACATTGTGATGTATATAGCTAGAATATCAATCTAATCAAAGATATAAGTTGTACAATTTATTACCCGTGTAGTGGTGGTGATCCACTATACCATAGCATCACGTGGGTTTCATAAGAGGCGACAGAGGGAAGCAAACCAGGATATGGGCAGCAGCGTCTTCCTAAAAACGACTAAAAATAAAAACTGCGGCTTTGAACTCGCTTGCCAAGCGTGGTAACTGGCAACAATGGCAAATAGCGTCATAGGGGAACTACGACGCTATCTATAGGAGAGACCTATGTTCGTCTTCATATTTCTGAGAGAGTTTGTCTTTTGGAACCGACAAAATTTATCGCATTACAAATTTTTTTTTATTTGGATTGGCAACGTAAGAAACAGCAATTAATGTTTGGTTACATTACAGTGTTATAAACTTTACATGATTAACTGCTCTTACAATTAGGCAATCACAGCATGCGCCGTGTTACAAATGTTAAACAAAAATGAGAAAAATATGTTCTTAAATAAAAAATAAAATAAAAAACAATGATAAATAAGTAAAAGTTAATTGTGCAACTAGAGCGTACGTCAACATGCTTTAGTTTGGCAATAAATTGAGCAAGGGTATCATGGTGAACGTCAAGATCGGTTCATTTTTGGTGAGCTTGTTGTACGGATCCCTGGGGAGTCGCGACCTAAGTTGGTTCAAAATTTAATCTTAAAAAGCCCTTTTGGACATGGATGTCTTGGTATTCTGCATGGTACGTTAAATTGAAATTTGGACAATAACGGGACACAGTCAATGTAATTACTTATAATCTTATGTTGGAGTGACGTATAAGTGTCGTTCATTGTAATAGTGAATTATCTCCATGCAATGAAGTTTTGAGAAATTAAGAGTTTTGTTAATTAACGCGTAGAAAAAAAAACTACAAATTTTTATTCAATGCTTTATATTTTTTATTGTAGTTAACAAATGAAATATTATAATAGTATATAGTTACTTAAAAATAAGACGAAGTTATTTTAATGAAACGAATTATAATTTTTTTTGTGGACTTACTTCACTGTTAAAGTGACGAGTTATACTTATTGTGATTTCGTTAGGTGGTTAATCGTAGGTTATTTCGTCATCAGACGAACGTTCATCAGCATTACGTCTGCTTGACCGTGTTGGAATGTCTACAGTAAGGTTTTTGTAAAATTGATGGTAAATTGGTGGAATGTATGGGAGAAGATCAAGCATATCCTTCTTCTTAGCAATAGTGACTGGTCTTCTTGAAGGATAGAGTGGGCCTTGTTGAATATTGTACAAGTAAGCTGGTCGTCCTTGTTGCTTTTTTGATAGATCTACTTTGTAGAAGGGCATGTCAGCGTTGAGCGTTTCTTTAAATTGAAATTGTAAAGGATGATTCCTCTCAAACCTCAGCCATCTAATATTCAGCCAGTTGAAGTCGTAACCACAGGTTGTTTTTTTTTCTGTTGGTAATAGATTTTTCTAATGCCGCAGTGCTTATAAATTCGGAATTTTTTATTTCGGTTACAACAAAATGTGGTTCTTTGCGTTTGGCTGTTTTTATGATCTCAATCCATTGATCCGGGCTATAAATTTGTCCATGACGGCGACTTGCGCTCTCAATTATCCCAAATTCCCCATCATTAGGCAAATAAGAATGCCCGGACACTAAAAACTTGTGGTCTATGGTGGTTATACTAGTATCCGGGTCTTGTACGAGCTTTAAAAGGGAAAGGGTAGTCTTAATGTTTCGATTTTGTCCAGTGCAAGAATCGGAATACATGATGACGTGATTTTGTGTTACCGCGTGAGTTTTTAAATGTTTCACGAGACAGACTACAATGTTTTGAGACCCTCGCCCTCCTTCTATCTCATTCCAGACGTTCATGTACCCTGTGTTGTTATTAAAACAATGTATTCCCAAATTATACAAATACAGATCTTCCTTTTATAGTATGCTACCGAAGTAGTTAATTTTGGGAAAGCTAGAGCTTTCTGCAAATCAAAGGTTAGTACATATGCGTCATTAATCTTTTTTAGCATCAATTTGTAGATTTTCTCTTGCCGAATCTGCCTTTCTTTGATGAAGTTCCTTTTGAACTTCAAACTCTTTCTTCACGTTCTTGTCATCGGTGCCTCTAATTTTAAAATTCAAGCTATCGTAAGTCTTTCATGTATCTTGGTGCGGTGCCTTGAAATGTAGATTAAACTTGGTGTTAAAAATTTATTATAATATTTTAATTTTTTAGGTTCTGTCATTTCAGTCAAACATTTTTCTTTATATAGATCGTACATCTTTCGAATAGTTAGCCCAGGATTTAAAAACTTCCGGTTAGGATTACTTTTTCTTGTGTAATGGCTTTGGTACGCGGGAAAGCTTTGTATATGAACAATAATGTCAGAATCATCTAATTTTCGAGTACTAGTCGTGCCTCGTTTATCTTTACATTGCGAGACATCGCCTTTTGATACACAGCCATATAATAATCTTCCATCACTGATTTGGAATGTTTTCAAAAAATATTTTTTACATACCAGTTGTGTCATAATATGCGATTTGAGAAAATACTTAAACGAAACGTTTTTTCCTGCTCGTGACAGATCTTTAGGTCGTTTTCTATTAACAGATGCTTTTTGCACTAATGCATATAGAAGGCATTTTGCTGATTAAAGTCCTTTAAATTCCAAAATGATTCGAACATTTCTTGCCTTTCGTTTTCTGTAAAAAGCG
This sequence comes from Parnassius apollo, assembly GCA_907164705.1. Taxonomy (NCBI): domain Eukaryota; kingdom Metazoa; phylum Arthropoda; class Insecta; order Lepidoptera; family Papilionidae; genus Parnassius; species Parnassius apollo. Next base: position 1,574,903 of record CAJQZP010001045.1, on the reverse strand, counting down.
TATAACACTTTTTAGGACATCCACAGTCAATATTTTCGAAGATTTTGGTATTTTTCTCCACTCCCATTTTAGTTACATAAACTTTTCCACTATTACGCAATAACTTTCTTTTATTAACTGTCCAATTTTCTTTGTTGATTGACCTTTTTCTAGATTTAGATGTTCCAGGTTCTGATAGACTAGACGGCATCATAATATTTTCGTCACAACTTGTATCTGTTTCTGAAACAAGTATAAAAACGAAACCAATAAAATAATAGTGATTTCTAGGACATAACTAAATAGAAAATATATTCTTAGATATCGTATTTTCTTATCTATAAATCACAATATTTTTAGGTTAGAAAAACAACTAATAAAATATAACTTACCAGATTCTGTATGAATTTCTCCAGGAATAGGCTGATATTCAGAACCAGAATCACTAAAATCTTCTGTATTAGACATATTGTATTAAAACCCCACAAAAACACCGACTTTGAAAATCCTTTTTTAATAATTATCACAACACGTACAACGGATCACAACAATCGGTCGCAATAAAAGTGAATCAACTCCGGACTTACTTCATTATAAAAGTGACTTGGGACATACTTCACTTTTATAGTGAATAACAGTACAAATCTGTTCCTAGACTAAACAAAATAGCGACATCTACGTCACTTTAGTGGTATCAGTGGAGTTGCTTCATTTTTATATTGAAAGATATGATACATTGTGAGCCCACTATGGAAAAATAATTTTTTTTTATATTATGGAGTTACACCACTATTACAATGACCGACACTATCTAAGTGATTTCGGCGTATAGAAAGGGGTTCTAGATGAAAATATTTAATTTTTTCATTATAGTTTTTGACATTTCTTGGAGTACCAAAACGGTAAGTTAAACTACGAAGTACTAATAATCAATTTTCACTACGGTTGCAGATTTTTTTATAAATCGTTCAGTTCATTTTATAAAAAACTTCCCCCAGTGAGGATATATATGGAGGAGGCATATGTTCAGCAGTAGACTTATAGGCTGTGATGGAAATTTAGTTTGTTTCCCTGCTTCTTAGCTTGGCTCCAAATATTTACAATGGTAAACTGCAATTAGTTTTTCATTAAAAGAATCTGCTAGACACATCAGATATTAACATTGGTTATGATATATGTAGATGAGAAGGTGCTTTTCCCCCGAATCCGCAACTAAAACCCACAACTTTGCAATGAAAATGAACAACGCGACTTGCAAGAGTGGATCCGAAGTGTGGAGTGTGTCCGAGACGATCGCGTTACTTATGATATACTATGACGCAAAGTTATCAATTCTTCTTCTATCCTTCACCATTATCCCGTTAAAGTCTACTGCAAGACATGAACCTCTCCCACTTCAGGAGTGATTTGTTATAATTTTCACGGTTTGCAGACAAACTGACGATGACGATACAATACATCTCGCATCTTTAACGCTGCTGGCCAGTGTGGATACAACTAGCCAGTCTGGGTACGAATAACCAGTCTGGGTACAAAAAACCGGTCTGGGTACGAATAACCAGTCTGGGTACAAATAACAAGTCTGGGTATTTTTTGGTAGTCTGGCTCTGATGTAACCGATTCGTTTATATCGCCATATATCGAAATTCGTTGCATTTTTCTGTCGTTTCCCACAGTCGCCTCTTACTTCACCTCCAGGAGGTGTGATGGTGCAAGTAGAGGAGTGATGGATTCGTTTATGCCGCTACTACACAGCAAACGAACTGTCGTTCCCTCCTTATTTTTTTATAAATGAGAGCAATTGTTAACCCATTTTTAGTTTCTTTTTTATATTATGTTAGTGCATATCTACGTTACTTAATTTCATTTAAATATAAGTAATATTGAACGGACACTTCATCCTCCGTATTTAAAATTACCATGCACTCAATCGGTTTAATGATGAAATTACCCCGTATACTAAAATTATCAATACTATTTATTATTGTTTGAGTTGAAACAGTGATGTAGTTTATAAAATATAATTAATAGTCCCAAGAAATAAAACTTCAAAAAAATTAGAAATTCTATGCGAACGAAGTCACGGGCACAGCTAGTTTAATAAAAAGGTATTACAAAAATCAATACTACCAGGGTAATATTGAGCGGTTCAAACTTACTCAAAAATTTACACGAACACGAATCAAACGAGTCAGTAATTCATTCTTGGGGCGATGGTTTTACAACAAAATTCCAGAAAATATACAAAATATGACCTGCTCAAAGTTCAACAACTTTATTTAACTAAGTTTGTATAAAAAGAATTAAGTTTTTATAAAAAGGGTTTTGTAATATGAAGGAATTTATGGATTATACTAACCTTTAGGAATGAGGTGATCGCTACAAAGCTATTTCTAATTTGTTTTGTTGTTAATTGTGTAACATTTATGATTGTAAACTGTTATTTTAAAACAAAAGTCCCGCTGGGTTTCTTGGTGGTTCTTCCCAGGACAGAGAGTTTTTTTTCGAACCAGTGTTAGTTAAACAAAAGAGTGACTTTCAATAAGTATTATTCATAATTATTATTGAACAACGATACCTACTTCTCTACCTAGATACTCTGGTACAGTTGTAAAAAAGATTTAATTGTTAGTATAGTTTTATTCAAAATTACATTGAAATTCAAATTTAAATTTCTTTATCTTAGTTGACTGTACAACGAATGGAAACATTTTTTAAATAAAAAACATTTTATTAATTAACGGGTATTAAGCTATTTTTATGAAATAAGCGCCTATTTAATATAATTCAGAAAATAATAACCAAAACCCGGTCTCGATACGTCAATTTTTTCGAGAGTTATCGTGAGCACCTATTTATACGTGTTGAGCCATGCTGCAACTATATAAATGGTAAAGTTGTAGCACGAATGGGTCGGTTCGACCGGGGAAGGACCACGCTCTCACAGAATACCAGCGTGAAATGGTAGCTTAATACTGCTGTGTTGTTTCGTATGATGAGTGTAGAGAACCAGAGACTCTTTTTACTGGAATCGAGGCATTCCATCTTAGTCCTCACGGGTGCTAACGCATTTGATTCGTAATCTAAGATAGATGTAGATGTCTATGGGCCACAGCAACCACTTACCATCAGGTGGACTGTGTGCTCGTTTGTCATCCTATCCTAATAATTATATTATCATAATTAAGCACTCAACTAGAAACGGTTGCTTTATCTGAGTAAATATATGAATGTTAAAACTGCTTAATGCCCATATAATTTTATTACATCATTGTTACAAAATAAATATGTAAAAAATATTTTTTTTAAAACGTTTCCCCATTAGTAGGATTTCCTCATGATCATGGAGGCAGTTTACAAACGTAAATTGCACAAGGACAAACATTCAGACCCGGAACAATTATTTGTATGCCATACAAATACTTGTTCCGTGCGGGATTCGAACCTGCAGCCCGAAGACCTTAGAAGGAATAGAAATTACGGCTGTACATCATGCACACTCTTGTTCTATAATTATGTTTTTAGCAGATGGTCAATCTTCGTTGAACCGTGACCGAAATTTAGTCTGGAGGACCATTATTATGGTAGTTGATGGAAACCGGAGACACCTTTCACTAGTAAAATGAAACCAGTGTCCAGCAGTGGGACGTATACAGGCTGTAACTTTAACTTTTAACTATTATATATAACACTAATATATTTAAACTTGTTGATATAGGTACCTTGTATATTTTTTGGACTTTGTTGTATTATACTCCACATTATCCCATGAATGAATTACAGACCCTGTGGCGTTGAGAGACTGCTGGCCAAATGGAAACGAACGCGGTTTAATAACATTAAGTTTCGTCTAGCGAGATTAAATAGCATAATAAAAATTCGATTCCAACATGAAAAATATAATATTTATTTCACACACAACACAGTTCATTTTATAACTCAACACCATTACCACTGTATTTGAATAAGTATTCGCTTATCTTAGGGTATATCATTTCTCTCGTATGTTGACTATACGGCACGTCGAAGTGATTCCACAGTGGATTTTTAACGTATACTACTTCAAGCACATTAGGTAACTGATTTTTTAACCATTCCACGTCCTTTTTGGATACAATATTATCATTCTCACCATGAATTATTACTACAGGAGCCGTAGTGGCATTACAGTTATAAGTTGTGGGTTGATTTCTGCCGTAAATTTTCATGTTAATCACGGGTCCGTAATCAAAATTCTGGAATTCCTCCTTATTCAAAACTTGGCTGAACCATGCCATATGCCTGACAGATGTCCCAGCAGGGAAATGACCAGTTAAAGCACGAATGGTTGACACTGAAATTGAGCCAGGGTTATAAGAATCCAGTAAAGTTAAAATAGACCTACATATTTTATCTGCAATGAAATCATTTTGACAAATATCATGCACGAACTTCTGAATGTGCCCATCTTTCGGCAATGCTTCTAATTCAAGAGCATTCTGAAGATCGGGTTCCAATATTTGACATGCTTCAGTTATTATTCTAAGAGCTTGTGATTTAGCATTTGTCATTTTTGCAGCGGGATGCAAAAAAATAGCAAAACGGACTTTGTCGCAGTATCCTGGGTTTTCAGAGCACATAATAACGAACGACCCGCTGCTTTGTGAGTATCCGATATAATTTAGCTTTACTGATCTGGTGTGGTCTAGAATGTAATCTATAATAGCTGGCAAATCGTAGACACCGAATTCATTCAATGAAAATTTCCAGAATTCGGGATCTTTGTCTGGGTTCATTCTTGTATGACTCCTAGAGTAGTAGTTTCCTCGTACATTGCCTGCCCACAAATCATAGCAGTCGTCAGATATCAGGTACGCTAATCCAGCTTCAGGGCCTGAATCAATCCAGCTGTCTGAACTCAAGAGCAAACCGTGCATAATTAAAACTGGGGTCCTTTGTACTGTGAAGTGGCAATTTTTTCCCCTTGGTATCCTGAATAGAGTCAAAACATATCCATCTTCTGTTATTACAGTGTGTTCTTCAGATTCGTAACCATATTCTTTGGAAATTTCTGTAAAGTTAAGCAAGGAAAGTCTCTGATATCTATGATGATTTCCCTTATGGAATAATTTTCGAAATCCACCATTAACCATTTGTATTGTTGTATTTAATAAAAAAATGTAAAATATCCAATACGCTTTCCGTGCCATCTTTTGTTTAACAATCAATTTGCATTTGCGGACGCTTATATAGGTAAATTCTCGTAACAATACAATGTACTATAAAAACTGTAGACTCGTATAATAGCAATTAGATGTCCATACATTTTTAGATATTGTTTCTGATAAAATAAAATAAACAATTACTTGAATTTACAATGTACTTAAAGAAATATTTTACTATCAAGTACATTAAGGTAATTCAAATTAGCTTTATATATACGAGGCTAGAGCCTCGTATTATAACTCTCTTATACTCGCTTAGCGCTAACGAAGTGGGTGCTATGTCGATTATCTTCTGCGAAATCTGTTTCCTTACATTCATTCAAGGTTTTATAAAACTAATGTTGTCTTCGTATTTGTTAATATTTCAGTTCTGCTGCATGTGGAAGAATTCTCAGTTTACTGACAAGACATTTTTCGACAAGGTAGAAAAAATTAAATAATCTTTCAATATATGCCTCAATTTCAAGGTATAAATTATCAGATATATGTATTTTAACGACTTCTCACACATTAACAATATAACGTTCGTACTAAAATTTAGAATTTTCAGTCTCCTGTCTAAATATTTCTTTATTTTTCACGCCAAGTAAATCACTATGACACTACCTGCTACTTCCGTCTTTTTCAGTCCACTTGACATACAAGTAAATAGTTCGAAATAATGATTTCCTATATTTACCCGAACACTACAATTATTTTTTGAGGCCGATCTGTGTCTTTTCTTTTTTGGTATTAGGATCGTACTGGTACTGGTGGTACCTTAGCCAGTGTAAAGTGTATTAAGAAATTATTATCCTTTCAAATAATTCGTTCCAAAACTTCTTCAAAATATGTTGTTGGGTCACGTTGTAAAATTTTCGGGAGATTTTAACAGCAGCTTTAGCCAGCAAACAGTTAATGACGCCAGTATCCCAAGGCTGCTAAGCAGGACCTGTTAAGGCTCACATCATCATCGGATCACCTGTTTCATCGTTTCCACTAATAGTTCGCATTCACAGACATTTAATACACAAAATCGCACCACTTGTACGTATAAATATCAACTATAAACCACTAGTTTAGTTAGCTTAGTTTACTACGGGCTGTTTTCCGCAACCCCATGTCTAAGCGCGTATTTTGCGTGTGGAATAATGTGGTTATTCGAGCCATGATATTTCCCCGAAGAAGTTCAACAGTCCTTTGATGTTGTGTGCAACTTCGGAGAGTGATCCCGGCGTGCCGAGATGTTTAGCCCTGTATGAAGCGACTTCTGGACATGTCAGCAACACGTGAGCCGCCGTTTCTTCCTCTCCCATGCATGCCCTGCATAGGGGGCTGTCAGTAACAGCTATGGTGAACAAATGTTTGTTAAAAGAGCCATGTCCTTTCATAGCACTTGTTACTATCCTGATCTGTGGCTTGTTCAGTCTCATTAGAACCTTGGTTAGACGACTGTTTATTTCAGGTAGGGCTTCCCTAGCTTGTCTACAGTCTACAAATTTTTTACAAAGCTGAGCGTGTAAATTATTGAAGTATATACGTAACAGTGAACGAACGTAGTCAAAGGGAATTGGTATAATAGGTTCCGGCCCTATATTTGCCAGAGCCGATCCCCTTCTGGCCAGTTCATCTGCTGCATCATTGCCTCTAAATCCACCGTGTCACTTGATCAATTGCAGGGTCACATTGTTGTGCTAACATACCTCATTCAATCGTTGATAGTACTCATATATCAGTCCCAAGTTCGCCACATTGCAACTCAGAGCTTGTAGTACCGCCATACTGTCGGTCAGTAATCTGATGGAGAAGTCCTTCACCTTCCTAGCATCTATTGCTATAGCCGCTTGGATGATTACCATGCATTCAGCCTGGAAGACTGTGTTATGGGTACCCAGTGGTATGCATATGTGGATATTAAGGTCTTCAGAGAAATCCCCATACGCCACACCTTCATTTGTCTTAGAACCATCCGTGAAAACTTCGAACTCTTTTGGACCCAATCCTTCCAGATGGTCAGTTTCCTTCAATTGTATCCTGTACTTCTTATCGAATACAAATTGTTATGGGAGCCTATCATACTTGGCTTGTCAGATAGGAATTTTTGAGTAAATTCTATCAATTATACATGTATGAGGGACTCTACTCTTACTTAAAAGATTTAGGGTCTTGAGTCTAATGGCAGCTAAAGTTGCTTCTTGTTGTATATGTAGATGAAGCGGTGTTAGCTCCAGTATAGCCTCTAAAGCTGCTGTTGGTGTAGTTCTTACGGTCAGCCATAGAAGCCAATCTCTGGTAACGCTGAAGCTTTCGTATAGTGATGTTTTCATTAGTTTTGGTCCACCATACCAGAGAGCCGTATGTAATCATGGGCCGAATTACAGTTTTGTACAGCCACAGTATAATTTTTGGCGTCAAACCCCATCGTTTGCCAATCATGTTTCTGCATTGCCAGAAAGTTAAACTAGCTACTATAAACCATTATTTCAACGATAAAAGGGCAATCCGTCGACGGTCAATTTCCCGCTAAATTTCCAACCGACCCGTGTTCATTGATATTTTATGTACGTTGTAGAAACAATTATAACTTTTTTACTTATAAATGGCTATTGACAAGTTATGCAATAATTGCACAATGGAGAAGAGAATATTTCGGATTTATAATTCGTTATCACTACCTTTTACTTTACAAGTTTACGGCTGAACTTGATCGGCAGTGGACTGCGAAAGGCTGTAACATTTAATGGAATACCTATATTATACATTTTAGTCTACATATTTAATATCCAATGTTGAGCCAATTGTCATATTTGAGAGGGTTTTAGAGCAAGGAATTGCCGGCGCACTGCCAAAATATGTTCGCGAAACTTAGGTCTTCGAAATATGTTTTCTTTTTCTCAAACATGCAATGTTTTCCTTTTTCGCTGAGCACCAGGAAAGACAGCACTTACAATTGAATTAACAATTCTATTGATGCCAGGGAATCGAACAGTTTGTTTCCGTACTGTGAAATTTATAGCGATTGTCTGCAGTCCATGGCCACTTGCTGCCAACCTTCAGACAAAGTAGGTGTTTTATCACTTCTATAGACTAAGTGGGTAGGATAGACAAACCCCTTTTAAATTCTTAGATTTTCAGAACTTGGGAGATAAAAGTTATAACCAGTTTAATTTTTAAGATTATCTACATGGACCATAGACTAATATATAATATTATGAACTAGTGTTACAATTTTTTTATTTAACGCCTTTGGGTTCTAAACCTTCTGAGCCTATCATTTCTTTCGTAATCTTCGCTTTTGTATAATTTTTTCATCACAATATGCTGATGCTTCACTTTTTGCGTCACAGTTTTTGGAAGATTATATCAACATCAAAGCACTTGTTTCGTCGTTTTCTCTAATAGTTCACACGCGCAGACAATTAATTCACAAAATCGCATCACTTTTACGAATCAAAATCTACTTCAAATCATTATTCAAGCAACAAAACAGGAGCGACAAAGAGGAATGCCCACTCTTCATAGACATTTCGGCCATGGGTGCCCACATATAAAAGCATATAGATATGATAATATACAATTAAAGGAATGAAATGGTTAAGAAATTGGTTTAAAAAAGTCGGGAATTTTAAGATATAAAAGTTTTTATTTTCACAAATACAGTTTTTTAACAACTAATTTTACCGATGTTATCGCATTTAATTTCTTTGATTTTTAATTCCCGACTTTCGGGTGCTTTCCAGCACACATGGTCATGGGGGATTGAGGTGACTGGTGTACCGAAATCAGTGTTAACTTGGAGTAACTTCAGCTTTTTAATAACTATTTATGGTCCGATCTACGCAGAATGAACTTACTGTCCTGAAGTCTTGCATGGTATGCTTGGGTTTAGTTTTAATTTTATTAATTACAGTGTCCCAAGCAGGTGGAAATACCCAGCTTCATTCTCTATTGAAATTAGAATGTTTGAATATGGGTGCAATACATTACCGACTTCAGATTGCAACGAGGATGAATTAGATGATTCAGATGGTTCCCGTTCTGCAGTTGAATGTGATGCTGCTCTATCAAACCTTCGCCAACAATTATGACACACACGAGATGACGATGGCAACTGAAATAATATTAAATAAAAAAGTGAAAAAGTGAACTAAATAAAAATAAAATAGATTTGTTTCCTTTAAACTCAAATACATATAAAATATTTACTACTTAAATGGTGGTTACTGATTCTACATTCTGGAGGTACATAGTAATTGTATTCACAAAAAGACATACCCGCAATGTTGATGGAACTGTGAGTTGATTGGAATAGTTACAACCAGGAAAAAACATTGATTTTGTGTGAGTGGTGGTCTTACAAAATTAGGCAGCAGTATATTGTACGATGTATGATCTAAGCTTTGTTGTTCTAGGTTCAATATATTACTCACTTTAGATTGCAACGAGGATGGAATAGATGATTCAGATGGTTCCCGTTCTAAAGTTTAACGTGATGCTGCTTTATCAGTCCTTTGCCAGCAATCATGACACGCGATGACGATGGCAACTGAAATAATATTAAATAAAAAAAATAAGAGAAAGTGAACAAAATAAAATAGATTTGTTTACTTTAAACTCAAATATAGGTAAATGTTACTTAAAACTTAATGCCCTATATTTTTAATAATTAAGGACTGACTGCCTACCAGTAGTACAAAAACAATTAAAAATCGACTTTCTCATTTCTTGGTATTTGATAAAAATTGTCCATTTTGTAACTATCTGGTGTTAGCTAGCTAATCTTATCGCCATGTTATAAATAAGCTATTATGTTTGTCAGATATAGCTTGTGCATATGTTAAAAAATAAAAGAACTTCATCATTTCATTCATTCATCACTATCAAATATCAGCACTAGAATTATTAAATTAAAACTGTTAAACACTTACTTTTAACTGTTGTCACACTATAATGTGATCGACAATCTCACTTCATATGAGTTCTTGAGAATTTATTTGAAAAATAACAAACAAAATAACACAATTGCGACTATTTAGTTGTGAATTCTCTAGTATCTTTTTACTTGTTGAATTGTGATTTCATTTTCATTCCCAATTCGCATGACATATTTCCTAGCTGTCAGATTTGATGTTGCCACATAACTAACATAAATACACAGTTTAATCTGTGCATAAATACAATGAAACGATATCGATTTTTATTCGATTAGTAATTTAATAAAAACAGTAATATATGAAGCGCTTTAAGTTCTACACGCTTTTTAAAATATATTTTCTTTTATTTATTTAAATTCTTTTTTCAATGTATTTTTAAGAACAGTTAAAATGTGGATTAGCGTATTATCATGCTCTAAACAGTTCATGGTGAATCAGCTAAAAATTCACTTCTTTAATTATCATAACATGATTCCATTTTAAATGTATTGTTAAAACAGATAACAATTACTGTTAAATTGTGCAGCAGCATTTTGTTATACTCTAAAGAATTCATAGTAAATCAGCTAGTAATTCGCTTTTTTAATTATCATAACATCAAAATATCGATTCGATTATTATTCGATTAATAATTCCATAAAAAGAGAATAATCTTGGAGGTGCTTCTGCTCGCTTTTTTAAAATGTATTTTCCTTTATTTATTTAAATTCTATTTTAAGTGTATTTTTAAACAATAACAATAAAATAGTAGTAAACCACAGCACTACTCTCCATCCTAATGACGACACTGTCGCGACTGGACGACAACGGCGTAGCTGACCTTCCTTTTTGAAACATTCTTAGAATGTTGTGTATCGATTTCAAAATCGATCTAACCGAAATATACAGACATCGATTCATAATATTTTAAGTGTCGGGGAAGGCGTAGGCCAAGTGACGCACAGAAGAAAAGTCTTACACTCTTATGACAATGGGGATTTGATATGATGCTGATACTGCTAGATGATTTTGAGACTGAGAAAGAAAATGGCACAACACAAAATGAAAAATTGCTCTTCACACCCTAAGTAAAAAGAACATTAATTGTAATTTTGTATTATTATTAAAAAAGGTACATAATTATTCATTAATCAACAATTGTATATAATTATTCGCACTAGGTAAATCAGCCTTATAATACTAAAATCTTGGTCATGGAATAAATAAACATATTTGTTCACCAATCAATCAAAAAACACCATTGAGCTGAATTTTTGATAGTTTTCAAGAAATCTATGCCACCCGCGTTTGACACTAGCGGTCAACCATAGACGACTTTGGCGTGCAGGACATATTATTTGCTTAGATAAAAATCCATTTTTATTAGTTCAATGTTTCTTAGTACTTGTGGCTCTAGAAGACTTGTTTTTTATACTCACATGTTGCTGGGTTATTCCTATTTTGATGAGTGTAGAATTAAAATACCTGTAATAATTTTCCAATATCTATATTTCATATTTTTCGGAGCCGGGTTTTTTGTCAACTATAGACGTCGTTGGCGCTCAGGGCCCGCAGGTGTTGGTCAAGTATAGGCGACTTTGGCGCTCAAAAGGTTAAAGGATTCATGGTAAATCAGCTGGAAACTAACTTGTTTCGTTATCATAACATGATTCTATTTTAAATGTATTGTTATAAACAGATAAGAATAACTTAACCGATCTTCTTTAAAAACAGATAAGAATAACAGTTCTTATCTGTTTTCAAAGAAGATCGGTTAAGATTAACAGTTAAATTGTGCCGTAGCATTTGTTACTCTCTAAAGAATTCATTGGAAATCAGCTAGTAATTCGCTTGTTTAATTATCGTAACATCATAATTATTTAAAAATTATATTAGCACTGTAATGATGACACCGTAAATAATCGATCGAAAAAGAGAATCGATTTTTTAAATGTGTTTTGTGATTGGCAACACTTTTTTTTATTCACAAACTAATGACATAATGATTTACCTAATTTTTATTATTATGTTTCCGGTACTTTTAATTTGTGCAAAAATATTCCCATTGTTTGAGGATAAATGAATACCGCGATTAATAACCATAAATAAAGATATAATTTTTTAACAAATTCACATTGTTGGGCGTTCCATGGCCGAAAATGGGCGTCCCCCTTTTCAACAATCTGTCAACTTCCAAAACCTCTCCTAGTATACCTATGTTACATATATGCAAATAAACATTGTTTTTGTGATAAAGTAAATATTCTATATTGCTTTTCGCTACTCTGTAGTGCTTTACTAACCGTTATTTTTTTATAGAACAAGGGTGACAATCGAACAGACAGTCCAGCTGATGGTTAGTGGATGCTGTGGCCCATGAACATCAACATTTATCCTTGATTTAGAATCAAAATTCAGATGCTTTGTCACCTCTGAAGACTAGGATCGAATGCCTCGTTTCCAGTAAAAAAGGGTCTCCGGATCTCTACACTCACCATACAAAACACAGCAGTATTAAACTACTATTTTACACTGGTATTCTGTGAGAGCGTGGTTCTTCCCCGGTCGAGCAGTCATTTGTGCTACAACTATATTATAGCTATAGCGTGTTACTACTATTAAGTAGGTAGATTGAGATGAGGATCGGTATCTACTCAGCGTTATGAATTAAGATATACCTAATTTAGCAGCGGACTGCAACATTTGATAATGATGTAGTTCTGATGGGGTTTTGAGTGTAGGTAAATAAAAAAATATTTTGTTTTTTAAGTTCATTTACTTTATTGTACTTATAATTAATGAATTCTTAATAAAACTTCATTTAAGAAGGGGGCGGGCCGGGTAATACCTTCATGGCGAGCATGGCTTGGGTACCAAATAGTACTCATAACATGTGAGTAGCATCCCACTGATCTTAAATCTACAATGCAGTTACAGCAATTCACAGCTAAAGCAGCTTCTGATTGCGTCTCGCCCAATCATGTTTATTTCTGCAACTATAAGTACAAATTTTTAGTGTAAAAATGGCGGGACTTAATTTTAGCATGAAGCAAGATTGGGTTTATTCTCTCTAAACCATCTATTCTCTCTCGGGATGCTTCTAGTGTATATACATACATACATAAACACTCACGCCTGTCACCCAGAGGGGTAGGCAGAGACTACAGACTTCCATTTGGCACGATCCTGACATACCTCTCTCGCCTCCTTTACATCCATACATGCTCGTCGGTTAAGAGTACTTCTAACGTGGCCCCTTTTCAAAATATCGCCAATTTGGTCGATAAACTTTTTTCTAGTGTATATATTGCATGAAAACGGAAATTCTTATATTGGGCAACACAATATGCTGGGATCTTTCTTGTGGTCCTTCTGGTACATGTAAGCTCAAATCTCGAGCTTTGTCCCAGCAAACTTCACAAACTTCATTCATGGATGACATCTGTAAATAATTTATTTCATGAGATGGCCATAGATATAAAATTAGTATTGATGAAATACAAATCAAACACTAATTTCGATAGACATATGTTGTACCCAACATTTTCAAGCATGAAAAAAAAAACCAACAAGATAATGGGTAGGATACAGCGAGATTCCTGATTGAATTTGCGCAACCCAAGCAAGGAGAATGGTTCTTGAGATACAATAATTGGTTGCCTCCACCTTACAGAAAATCTTTTCTAAATAGCTATATGGTATATCTGTTGTATGAATAAGTTGTAGAGGAAAAGGGCTCCTTGTTGTTAGTAGAACCCACCTCATGTGTGTCCCAGGTTTAGCAACATTTAAGAGTAATGCCCTATGCATGGTAAGCGTTAACCGTATACCGTTGTGGGGAAACTGCACAGAAATCCAAAATTATTTATATATATTATCGCTCAAAACAATGTATAGGAGTTCTAGCAAATATTTCATACAATAGAAGATTTAGAATCATCGAAATTAGCATTGTCTAGTTTGAGATACCATGGGTACATACTAGAGATAATTTTGTGGCCGTGGAAGGAAAAGGGGAGATCTCCCGCCGGGCAAGGTGTTCTGCCCGGGAGGCGGCCAACACTCCGTGTTCGAAGATGTTCTATATATACTGTTTATGATTCGGAATGTTGATAGCGTGATTTAGGCTTCGGTGTATTTTGCTTATGGCGTGACGACAGCGCCGCCACATCAACCCCCTGCTCAGACCGGAGGTTGATAGTGCAGTCTCGTTGTCGACGAATGTGCAAGTACCAGGAGATTGCCTTGTAGTCTGCGGTGAGTCGAGAAGAAGGCAAGTAATCTGCGAGAGTGCCGTGAAGCAGAGGCGGGCAGTAAGGCTCAGAGCCATGCCGAACACTGTATAGCGCAGAGTGTAGTTTGAAGGAACAGGAAGCATTATTCCAGTGCTGCGATGAACCTTGTGAAGCTAGATGGCTTGCAGGATACGAAGACTGCAGACAATATCTACTCGGGAGCGAATGGGTGGGGTATTCTATGACGATGATGAAGCTTGAAGTTTCCGAAGGTTGTTGGTAGCGTGTTCAGATCACGTCGGGTGGTTACCACTGTGGCTGAAGTAGGAAAAGGGGAGATCTCCCGCCGGGCAAGGTGTTCTGCCCGGGGAGCGGCCAGCACTCCAAGTGATAGTGCGGAGATGTTCTTTATATACTGTTTATGACTCGGAATGTTGATAGCGTGATTTAGGCTTCGGTGTATTTCGCTTGTGACGTGACGACAACGCCGCCACAATTTAAAACTAATTTTCTAAAATTAAAATGTAAATACATACAAACACAAAACACAGAACAAACATCTATGTCCACCACACAAATATTTGTCCTTGGTGAGAATAAAACTCACAACCTGCAGCACAGAAGCCATATTTAAGTAGTTTAAGGTAATCATGGTCATTAGTTATTCCATGCAAGAAAGCCACTTCAAACACACCGCTTATACCAAAGGAAGTTTTCTCTGAAGAGCAATAGTTTATTACACTGTTCCTAACAATATCATCCATTGTACAGTGCCACAAGTGTTATCAGGACGTGCATCAAAACACATATTATTACGTTTTCGTTTTGTGACATTGTATGTTATACTGCTATACAAACTGTCTGAAGGCCACTCAACAATATATGCCAAATAATTTTGTAGTATTTCATCTTCTATTTTTCTATTAAAATTATTATTTCTATCATAGTCCTTAAGTCTGTAAAAAGAAAACATTGCTGTAAACTTGGTAAATAAGCATAGTTTTAACAAAATGTATTTATAAATAGTAAACAAACTAACCTCTGCATTAATCGTTCTTTTAACCCACTTAATTTTGCACATCTTTTTCTTAGCTCCGCTTTTAAAGCACTGACATTCATTGACCCGTAACTCATATTGGCCATAATTAATCTCAGGAATTGCAATACATTCACAAAATTATTCTAAAAGAAATAAACACGCGTAGCCCACCTACGACACTAACAGTGACATTTGACATATCAGAGACCTCACTCTACACTAGCGGTAGCACCTCTAGCGGCGAATTCATACGCGATAGCCCTCATTGCGTTTAGTTTATGGTTATATTACGTTTACTTATTAAAATCTTTTTATTGATATTATTAACTAAACCCAACTTCTAAAAATATAAAACTTACATGAAAATTAATGGCTTAGTTGCCTTAATATTTGGTATTAATTCTATAACAAAGCAACGAAAAAGTACTAAATCTGCCGTTCCCTTTTAAAAAAATTAAATCAATTTTCTTACACTCTACATGCTTCTCTCTTCTACTGTTTGCTTTGGTGTAATTTTTTTCGAACACACTCTTGAAGAACTATAGACCGATTTCCCTTTTGAGCCGCGTCTACGAACTGTTTTCGAAAGTCATTACGAATCGTCTCGCACGCAGACTAGAAGACTTCCAGCCTCCCAAACAAGCCAGTATCCGAAAAGTCTCTAGTACATTGACGGCATACATACCCTTTGACAAATCGTACAGAAGATCGAGGAGTACTATCTTCCACTTTGTCTGGCTTATGTGGACTATGAGAAATCCTTCGATTCCGTCAAAATTTGGGCGGTACTACAGTCCCTTCAGCAGTGCCAAGTTAACTCTTGATATATTGAAGTGCTAAAGTTTTTGTACAGTAGGGCTACGATGGCTATCAGAGTAAAGAATCAGAGTACGAAACCTATCCAACTGCAGAGAGGTGTAAAACAGGGTGACGTTATATCTCCGAAACTTTTCACCGCTGCGTTGGAATATGTTTTCAAGCTACTGAATTGGAAAAACGGACTGCCATCGCCCTCCTTTCCCTTTCAATATCCTTGTCATCCTTCAAGTCCTAGGTAACCACGTGACTGAGATACTTGAAGGATGGCACCCTTACAAGTTCACTACCGTTAAGCTTAACAGGCGGTACATACATCACTTTACGGGTCCTAGCTTTAAAAACCATCAACTCGTTTTTCCTAACATTATACAAGAGACCATGTGGTTTTGCATACTCCTCGCATATCGAGATCAGCCTTCTTAGAGCAGCAACTGACGGACTCAGCAACGCCATGTCGTCCGCATAGAAAGAAAGAAAGAAAGAGATATTTATTTGACCATTTCTTAAAAAGTTAGTAAAATAAATACTCAAAACAAACATTATGTTTAGGTATTCTTATAAGTAGACTTAATTATACACTAACAATGAAAAATAAATCATTTTAACAAAGCAGATAAATACAAAATACATTAAAAAAAAGAGAACAGCTAACTTAAAAAAAAACTTTTTTTTAAATGGGAAGTGGTCCAAATAGGACTGCCACTCAGGAAACGCTAAGATGTCATCCTAGCCCTGATTTTCAGTGGCTACCTTAAGTACATTATATAGATACACACACACATATAATATATATACATCTACGTAGATATAAACACATACATACATAAATATATACATACAGATAACACACATACACATAAACACACGGGCACATATTTTCTATATATACGGGCACATATAATATATACTTATTTGGATTAATAATTCAAGTATATACACGATTGGTAGGTTTTTAATATTCTTTTTACATTTACTTTTGGACCACCACTGCCTTATCTTTGTAGTGCTATACTGGATGTTTATGAATGTTAATTTCATTGCATAACTGGAACCGAGGATATAAAAATAATTTAAATTTCATATAAAACACTTATACACAATAGCAACCCGAGAGATATGTTCAACATAACATGCTGCCGCATCCATTTAGCATGTTTTATCACAGATCCTGGGATCTATCTGCACTACGCGCGCAATGGAAAGAAAATAGTGTAATTAGATTGTACACCCGTGACGTATGAAGGAAAAAATTTCAATTATAGGCACAGGAACATACATAGATATACACGCTAAAGCATAAAAATATTAAATTTTAAAGTGATAATCTACGATCGTAGCTGTTCGTTTAATAGTATAGCTTTGTATTTTGTACGAAAACTATACACTGATTGTAGGTTTCGAAGAGGCGGTGGAAGGTTATTCCAGCACTTAGTTGCGGCATATCTGAAGCTCCCTCGGAATGCGGCAGAATGATGTATGGGTATGAGCAACTTGTACGCCGAAGCTCTTGTCGAAATTGTAGCTTTGTCTCGTGCCTATTGTAACTTATTATAAAGATAGGAGGGAGTTCTCGTTTTGATAGTGTTAAACAATAAAGTGGCAAAATGTAGTTGCCAACGGTAATCTATTTTAAGCATTCTTGGGTTTGGAATTTTATAACAGAAGTGGGCACAGGCATTGTGAACACGCTGGATAAATTTCCTTGAACGCGCGAGAAGTCTCGGCCCTAATACCGCGTCATCGTCGTTAAATTTAGATAGTACTAACGATTCGCATAATTTTTTACGCACCTCAGTGCATAAAACATTTCTAATTTGGTATAGAACTTTTAACCGGTAAAAGCAGTTCTTAGTTGTATTAATTATCTGTTTTTCAAACCTCAGCTGCTCATCCATTACTATTCCTAAGTTACTCGCCTCGTTAACACGCTCAACATTTTTTATTTTTGTCATTGCGTGGGCAGCTAACACTTTACTGATTTGTGCTTTAATACCGAGTAGCATGTATTTTGATTTATTAGGATTTAAAACTAAGGTATTTGCTTCAGACCAATCTGCTATGCGATTTAGATCATCGTTCAACTTTTGTATTGCATCAGTACTTTCACTGGGGTGGAAGGAAATATATAGCTGCACATCGTCAGCATATATATAGTACTTGCAGTTTGTTATTTTTTTTGTAATATCTGCACTATACAAGGCAAAAATCAAATGACCCAGTATTGAGCCTTGCGGCACCCCTCTCGCAACAGGAGAGCATTCAGAAACTGTTCTAGAACCGTCACTATCCGTTACTTCGACAATCTACCTACGATAACTGAAGTAACTAGCAAACCAGTTGACTGTATCGGCACTAAACTCGTAATATCTAAATTTTGCTAGCAGTAGACGTCTATTTATTGTGTCAAATGCGCGGGAATAGTCCAAAAGTACTAAAATATTAGCCTAACGAGAGTCTTGCGCATTTAAAATATTATCAACCACATCGGCTAAGGCTGTTGTTGTACTATGCTGTTTCCTAAAACCGGATTAAACGTTTGGTAGGATGTTATTCAAGTTTAAGTAATGCGTTAGTTGATAACAGACAATTTTTTCTAGAATTTTAGACATACATGGCAGTATGCTTATTGGCCGCAAATCCTTAAAGTCCATAATAGGAATTGGTCTTACTAACGCCATTTGCCATAGAGTGGGAAACCTTTGTGTAGTGAGAGAGATGTTTAAAATCTTTGTGATAGCACCTATGGAATAGGGGAGACTCAACAGTAGCATTTCCAATGAGATACCATCCACACCTAGAGCGTTTGATTTTAAATTTTGAAGTATTTTATAACAGCGTTATTGTTAGTTTGAACAAGGTCTAATATTGCAGAACTAAAACTCTTCGTCCATCGCTCATAGCTGATGCTGTTTACACAGTGACCATCAATGAAACAGCCGACACTGGCGCTGCTAAGCCCAGCAATCAACTCGTCTACATACAAGTTAAAAAGTGTCGGGGAGATCAAGCCTCATCCCACACTCCAACCCGTACGCATCAGAAAGCTGATCTAACCATTTAACCTAGTTAGTCTGGTGCCCATACCAATATTTAAGAATATTTATAATATCACCAGGCACACCTGAATTTTGTAAGTGTTTCCACAGGATGTCATACCTAACTAGGTTAAACGCCCTGGACAAATCAAGAAAAACTGCGTAAACTGCGTCTTCCTATCCATATAATAGACAGTATGCTTGAGAGTCAGAATGGCGCACTCATTTGACAGTTTTGGCCTGAAACCGAATTGAGCTTCGTGCAGAATCAAGTGCTGCTTGAGCTGTCTCTCAATCAGACCGTCAAGTAATTTTGCTGTGATGATAGCGAATGAAATCGGTCGATAGTTGGTCTTATCGGATATATCTCCAGTTTTATTCTTAACGATAGGAACAACGCCCGATCTCTATATATGTAGTTATGACCCGGTGACTTGCCTCTTTTCATACTGTAGATGTCACAGTTAGAAAATTAGCGTTAAAAATTTTCAGGTCGAGACTGGATATGATGTTTTAATCATTTTTATTATTAAATTGTATGTCGTTTTATTACCTCTGCTTTGGCTGGAGAGTAAGAGTAGTGTCAAAGACCCCACTTTATCATTTTTTTGGATATCAGGAGTCCGTCGATGGTCTTCTTGGTTCTTCTCTTCATTGCCAAAGCAAAATCAGAGCAAATCAGCAGAATTGGTGAGAAACTAGTTTGACTTCCTTCGGCAACACGTGCATTCTGGTCTCTCGCCAACGCTGTTCAAGAGAAATTCTGACAACCACCCCTGCCTGCCCCTGGAGAACGACTCACTGGCCCTTGCCGCAAAGTAGAAAGCCGATCTGCTAGGCTATCTCTTTGCGTTCAACTTAAATCTCGATCATGAGAGGAACATACCGTCGACCATCCCGTGGTGTGAGTGCTCCGTGCAGGATGTGCTATTTACAGAGCGCTTGGTGCGCAAAATACTTCTCTCCCTGGATATCAACAAGTCGAGTGGGCCTGATTGAGTCTCTTCAATTGTGCTGAAGACATGTTTCTTCGGAGATAGCACCGGTTTTAACGCGTCTTTTCCGGTATTTATATTCCCTAGACGTAGTCCCGAATACATGGAAGACATCTTTGATCCACCAAATCCCTAAAAAAGATGTCCGCTCAGACATGTCTAAATACAGGCCTATCACTATCAGCACCTTTGAGAAAATAAGAAATGATCTCTGAGAAAATGCCAGCTCATGCGGTACCTTGAGGATCACCAGCTGATTAGTGACCGCCAGCTAATACGGTTTTCGTCGAGGTCAATCAGGTGGTGATCTTCTGGTCTACCTGACTCATATTTGGGTGGAGACAGTAGAGATCGAGGCGGAGGCCTTACGACAGTTTGACCTACAGATGAGTGAATGAAGACTCGGCAAAGGATAGAATTATAGTGTGTGCGCAAGCACAGGTGCACTCTCCATTCCTTCACACTCATTGTCCAATGGGTATGATGGGTGAATCCGACACGACCGCTGAGAGACCATGCACAGGAAAAATAGCTTTCCGTACTTTCCAAGGCACCGAAGTAACCTTCCGCCAACTTTATGACCCTGATATTGAGAATTTCTTGACAGCAATACTTAACAACTGATCTTGCCCAGACCTGGAATGATTTGTAAAAATTATCCTTAAACACACCGCTGGATAGGCGGGTTAGTGAGTGCAGAGTGCAAGATCTTCGCGCTTGTAATTCTGCTGCCAGTTACCACTCTGTGGGATTTGTGCCTCGTTTATTAATATGAGGGAAGCATACCAAGTGTAGCTAAAAGTGGGCTACTTAACTCTATCATTGAACCGTTCTAATGCTGTAAAGTTCTCTTTTTCATGAGTCTTTAAAAATCACAGAATCTTTATGAGAATCTAGTCAAAGGGTCGATAAACCCAAATGCGATCCAATCGTTTCAATCGTAAAATTTGTTCACATACTCGACTGGGATATTTAAATTTGTAAAAGACCCATCACCCCATTATGAAAGGATGGCATACATACCATAAAGATCACCTCGTTTTAGTAGTTCGTATTATACCTTCTAAGTGATAGGAAGCAGCATAAATGGTGCGAGACGTCTACTTTTCAAAGGTCTTCAAAAAAAGAACTACTTGGCTACTTTAGTCATAGACAACTGTACTTCAAACAAAGTAGGCTACAGATACGTTGTCACCTCTGAGGACTGAGATGGAACGCCCTACAGACTTTTTTTTATAGAATAATAATGATTAACTAGTGCACAGTCCACTCGATGGTAAGTGGGTACTGTGGACCATATTTTTACACATTTTACATTATTCTCGATTGAGAATCAAAATGCAGATGCGTTGTAACCCCTGAAGAATGCGTCGTATTGTACTTTCTTTTTATACACTTCAGACCAAAACCCACAATACTAGCACTACTGTTTGGCGGGAGAAATTGAGTAGGCAGTTCAACCCAGAGTGGTAAGCAGAGAAGAGTCCTAGCACCTAGTTAATGTGCCAAAGAAATGTCTCTTTCTTTCTTTTAAATCGGAGAGGAGAGACAGTCAACATACGTAACTCTACTACTCGGTAAAATATACGCTCGAAATTAAGGTGAAACTCTAACCTTTATATAGTTTATACTGTAAAAAGTAATATAGGTACAATAATATTTTTATTATTGTCATCCTTGAACCAGCCGTAAGTTACTTTCGCATTCTGATTCAAAAGGTTACCGAGTCGGTATAATTACTGGCACATATTTAAATAATCATGCCTTTAGTAATAATCGCTATCAGAACAGAAGATTAAGGCGTGTGGCTCATGGACTTTCCTGGCAAGCTATAAAGGCGTATTTATACGTGGTAGAGCTATGTTGCAGCTATATTAAGGTTGTAGCAATGGTTCGTCTCGACCGGGGTAAGACCATGCTCTCACAGAATACCAGCGTTAAATAGCAGCTAAATGCTGCTGTTTTCGTGTGGTGAGTTTAGAGAACATTGGATGAGTTATTTGGAATGCATCGTTTCAATATGATGGATCATAGTCCTCAGGGGTGACAACGCATCTGCATTTTGATTCTTAATCGAGGATAGATGTAGATATTTATGGGCCACAGCATCCCCTTACCCGCCCGAGGGTATGTCTTATCCATCTTGTGAACTTTTTCTGATAAACCGATATGTAGACCACGAGGTGATTTCATTAATAGAACATTAATGGCTAATCAAATAATCTCAATAATTAGGTGAAATCGGCAGCAAGCACTAAAAAAATGGCTTGATATGTATAAACATATTTATAAAAAAAATCAAAAAGCATTTTGACAGAATTCAAAATAAATGCAAAATCATTGTAAGTAACTGTTAAGGTAAGTAATTTGGTATAAATATATATATATATATATATATATATATATATATATATATATATATATATATATATATATATATATATATATATATATATATATATATATATATAGGTTTAAAGAATTTATTCTCACAAAAAAGATTACATAATCCACTTACATGAGAACAATAATATAAACTTAATCTAGGTAACGGTCACCGTATTCACAGTTCCATCGTGACACTCTCCGAAATTACAAGTCAGTAGCTTTCAAGAATGTAGTTGTGCAATTGAGACTTGAACTTGTTAAAGGAATCTATATTTTTAATATGAGAAGGTAGGCTGTTATAAAAGTGTGCTCCCTCAAAGGTAATTTTTTTTTCCCTAATTTGGTACGTGTCTTTGGCAATACGAGCAAGCTAGGTCGACGAAGACTGCGTTTGGATATTTGTGACTTTTTGGTAAAGGACAAACTAGTTTGGATGTTTTTACTCATGATCTTCCTAATTAGAATGCAAGTGCTATATATATAAAGTTGTCGAATGTTCATTATTTTTGTGTCATCAAAAATTTTACGAGTCGATGTTAAGTATGGGTAGGAGAAAAGTATTTTTATTGCTTTATTTTGAGCTCTTTGTAGTTCCTGCAATTTCGTTTTGGCGGCACTGCCCCATATTTCTATTAAATATAATATATGAGATTTGATAAGTGAATTGTAAATATTGAAACGTAGTTTCCTAGGTATACATTGATTTATGTTACAGAGTGAACCCGTTAGCGACGATAATTTGCTTTTTATATATTCTATCTGTTTGTTCCATGTTAAATTACTATCCATTCTCAGACCAAGATATTTTTCACAAGTTTTTTGTTCGAGTGGAATGTTGTCAATTGTTAAAGGAGCATGCGGGGGAATTATTTTATTTTTCGACTTGTAATAATATAGCATGTTTTTAAGATGTTGATTGTTAACAGGTTGGACTGAAACCATTCAAACAACATGTTAAGGTCTTCTTGAGCTTTTGAGATGATTTCGTCCATATTTGTACCAAAATAGAATAGGCATGTATCGTCTGCGTACAAAGTTAAATGGCCGTGTAGTCTTAAATCCGTTATATTGTTAACATAGATAAGGAAAAGAAGCGGTCCCAATATGGACCCTTGTGGGACACCATATGTAATGGGTTGGGTATTGCTTTGGTTATTATCTATTTTGACTATCTGTACTCTATTTGTTAGGTACGACTCAAACATTTTAAGGGCACTACCTGTGATACCAATGTGCTCTAACTTTTTTAAAAGTAACTGGTGACTTACGGTATCAAAGGCTTTTTTCAGGTCGATGTAAATGCCTAGAACAATCCTTTTCTTATCCAGGTTTTCTTTAATTTTTGTTGTTAAATCTACTATTGCCGCAGTTGTATTGCTTTTTGACCGAAAACCGTACTGACGTGGAGATATAAAGTTAAATGAATCCAGGTAACTTGATAATCGGTTATGTATTACTTTTTCTAGGATTTTTGACAATATTGGTAGTACAGAAATAGGACGATAGTTTCCTGGGTCAGTTGTGGGCCCGGATTTGTAAATTGGTGTTACTTTTGCAACCTTCAAAGTATCGGGAAATTCGCCGTCAGTCATAAGTTTGTTTATTGAATGTGCCAGGCCTTCAGAGATTAGATCTTGCAAACATTTTAGGACTTTTGTGCTGATTTTGTCTATTCCACTACTAGTATTGGGATTTAGGTTGTGAATAATTTTATTTATTTCATTTGCATTACATGGGGTAAAGGCAGACAGTTTATGATCGTTTATTTTTTGTTGTATGAAATCAGGATTCAAAGTACTATCGTGATATCTGTTAGGTATTTTGTTTGCTAATAGAGAACCTATAGTAGAAAAATATTTGTTAAAAATATCACAAACTTCATCTGTGTCGCTAATTAGTTCAGAGTCTATTAAGAGCTTTGGAGGAGCACTACTTTGTTTTGTTTTGTTATTTGCTAGGTTATTTATAAGAGCCCACATCTTTTTAGGATTATTAGTATATTTTGTAAATAGTTTATAGTAGTAGGAATTTTTCGTATTTTGTATCAGTTTAGCTATTGTGTCTCTTTTTGCTTGTATTCTTGTTCTAGTCTCTTGTCATCCTGATTTTTTTTGTGTTGCAACCATAGGTAGTTCCTTTGGGTAATCCCAGTGATTATATCACTGTTGATCCAGTCATTTTTAGGCGGGTTCAGTGTTTTCGTTTTCACTACTCGATTACGTGCTACGCATTGCTTTATTTTATTTTCAAGATATTCGTAAGTGTCTGCAGTGGCTTCCGTTTCATATGATTCCATTTCAGTATACATTCTTTTGTAATCTATTGCCTCATAAGTCGTTCTTAAATTCTTGTGTGGTTCATATTTATTCAATTGCAGGAAGATCTGTTTGTGGTCTGTCATGGACGAGTTAATAATAACAAAATTGAATTGTTCACATTGAAGATTTGTGCTGACATGGTCTATGATAGATTTCTTCGTCTCTGACTCTCTAGTACAATATTTTTTTGTGAATTTTATTTAATAACTTGTGGCCTGATTCTCTTATTGTATGTTTGTACTTAGTTGAAGTTTTGTCATTCGTAAGTAGGTCTATGTTTAAATCTCCGAATATAATCGATCTCTTTTGTTGTAGCAATTGTGCACCATATATTTTTAAAAACTTTTCAACATTGGTATGTCCGGGTTTGTATACCACGCCAATATTGATTCCGAATTTTTCTAGGTGTATCCATAAGAAGTTGTTTCCTTCTAGATACGTCGATTCTATAGAGTGATGTTTCAAGTTGTTGTGTATGTACGCTGATACTCCTCCACCTATGATATCGTTCCTGTAGTTATAATAATGAGTGTAGTTATCGATCTGTAATTGTCGGGCTTGTTCTTCATTTCGTATCCAGGTTTCTGTTACTAATATTACGTGTATAGGTGTTGGTGTCGATTTTAGAATACATTTAAGTTCGTCTAACTTTCCTTTTTTTCTGATACTTCTTGCATTTAGGTAGAGAAATGAAACACCTGATTTTCTTGTCTGTATGAGTCTGTAGTCACTTACAATTTGATATAATATATCAGAATTCTTTGTATGCCTTATTGGCCGTTGGAGTTTTTTGAGACAGATTTAACGATGTTTGGTATGCCATTTATGTATCTTATCGTAATATCATCTTCTCCGTTATTTTTGCGTCTTGTAAGTTCATTCTTTATGGTTAGAAAGTGCTTTTGTTGAGCAGGAGTTTGGTCAGAGAAAATTTTGATGTTAGATGGTAATTTGGCTTTGTTACGTAGTAGTACCATTGCAGGCTCTGGTTTGTCAAAACAGACTTTAATTCTACGAGTCTTTTCAGGTTTGTATTTGCCAATACGAAAAATTTTAATCGGCTTGGGAATGTCTTTGCTTACCACGGCTGTTATGTTTAAAACCTCAGCTTCGTCTTTTGCAACCCTCTCCTCAGTACTGGTAGCAGTCTGTTCTGATATGCCAACTATAATAATATTTTTTTCTCTCTTTAATTTCCTGAATTATTTCTTCATATTTCCTCAAGCGATTCGGCTCTGATGAATCAATGGTAGTAGTGGTAGATGTCTTGAGACTACCTTCAAGACAAGTGAGCCTGTCTTCGTGCGTAGAAAATTTGCTATTTAAATCTGTTATACATCCTTTGATGTTGTCCTGGTCTTTTACTATCCCCGAAGTCGAGGATTTGATATCTTTGATCTCTTCGTTCAATGTTTTTATATTTTCACGCATATCGGTCATTAATTTCTCCTGTGATATAACGAAATTTTCTAATAGATTATTCATACGCGATACCTCACTGCGTAGTCCTTGTATCTCAGCTTTGCAGTCACAGTCGTGGTCCATTTTTTTCTTTTACGGATACTAACATTACTTTCTTCTTCCGTCCTTCTGGACAAGTCTGGTTATGAGTTGTATTTTGATTCATTGCCATTTGGTGATCGAATCATGTTGTATCAGTTTATAAATAAGTCGATATAATAGAAATGCAAAACGATATTTTTATTTACAAATGCGCAAGCGCTCTGTTCAATAATTGTCTAGTCACTTATGCACCACACAATCACTGTTTCACTTACACTTAAGCGTAGTATCGTCCGTGCGACACGGAGTAACCGAGTAACCGAGTGGTCACTGCTTTTGTTCGGAAATAACCAGACATACGAGACACTGAGCGCCCGGGTTGAGCGCCATACGCCAGGGGTCTTGACGGTTGGTTTTCCGGTATGGAAGCGTCTAGCGACCGTAGACACGGAGGTCTGTGTTAAGCGCCGTAAGACAGGGGTCTTGGTTACTGGTTTCGCAAGAGGATTCGCGTAGAAACGTGTGAATACGATGGCGACCTGCGCCGAACTCATATCATAGTCCTCAGGGGTGACAACGCATCTGCATTTTGATTCTTAATCGAGGATAGATGTAGATATTTATGGGCCACAGCATCACCTTACCCGCCCGAGGGTATGTCTTATCCATCTTGTGAACTTTTTCTGATAAACCGATATGTAGACCACGAGGTGATTTCATTAATAGAACATTAATGGCTAATCAAATAATCTCAATAATTAGGTGAAATCGGCAGCAAGCACTAAAAAAATGGCTTGATATGTATAAACATATTTATAAAAAAAATCAAAAAGCATTTTGACAGAATTCAAAATAAATGCAAAATCATTGTAAGTAACTGTTAAGGTAAGTAATTTGGTATAAATATGTATATATATATATATATATATATATATATATATATATATATATATATATATATATATATATATATATACTTTACTTATTATACTTTTTATTAATTACGTTTTACGTTACAGCCTATCAATATGGAAATGCTGAAAATAGACCTCCCCGTAGGACAGACTACTAGTAGAGTAATTACATAGTTGTTACACTTAACAGACGGGTTTTCAACCATAGCCATATTTATGTTTAGTTGTTATTAAGAAGATGCCAGAGCCGTGGTAGCTCAGATAGTTAACGCTAGCTGTAAATATAACAGAACGCGAGTAACCCGGGTTCGATCCCCACCGGCACCAATGAAATCGTTAATTGCAATTTTAAGTGCTGATTTACCATGTGCTCGGCGGTGAAGGAAAACATCGTGAGAAAACCTGCATGTCTGAGGAATAAGAAAAAAATATTTCGAAGATATATGTGAAGTTCGCCAACACGCATTGGGGCAACGCGGCGGACACTTCCTTTCCCTAAAACCCCCTCAGTAATGAGGGGAGGTCCGTGCCCAGCAGTGGGACGTATATATGTTGTAACTTTACTTTACTTTACTTTACTTTAAGAAGATGCTGCTATTTTATTTCCCTCTGTTGCCTTTTACGACACCCACCGGTCGGTATGGGGTAATGGATATTCTTACGCTGCCAGTCAAAAATTAAAACAGTCTTTTATTTTTGAAACGCTATTTATTTTTATCTTTTTGAACTGCTAGTAAAATAAGGGCCTTGAAAGTAGAAAAACTAGCACGATTGCCTCAACCCACATAAAGCTATTTAAATAAACGTAATGATAAGAAATTGAGATAACGGATCCATGTTTTAAATGTAATGTCAGTAAAAGTGAAGTTAATTAATGAAATTACTTCTAAAAGCGGTGACGTTTTATTTCTAGTGCTTTTATTCTTCGCTATATTCAAAAATACATTTGGGCAGAACTGAGACTTTGGAATCGATGAAGACGCAACATCACAAGATTACGCACGAGATTCACTTTCAAATTTTACTGAATTTGCGAGAAATTATGGATATGCAGCTGAAGAACATACTGTAATAACAGAAGATGGGTACATCCTGTCGGTGTTCCGGATACCGAAGGGCAAAAACTGTAGAGGAAGGGTAAGGCAACCTCCAGTGTTGCTTATGCACGGGCTGCTAATGAGTTCAGATTCTTGGTTAGATGCCGGTCCATCAGCAGGCCTCGCGTTTTTCGCGGTCCTTATATCAGACGCATGTTATGATCTGTGGGTTGGGAATGTGCGTGGTACGTATTATGGAAGGAGAAATGTTCGTCTCAATCCAGATGCAGACTCACAATTTTGGAATTTTACCTCGCACGAAATGAGAATATTAGACGTTCCAGTTATTATTAACTACATGCTAAACGAGACGGAATCTTCAGAGTTAATCTACGTTGGATACTCACAGGGTGCTCGGATATTTTTCATCATGTGCTCACAAACATTTGGATTGGACAAACAGCGGCAAGAGTAAAATACACGAGATCTGTACCTGCACAGTTGTTGACTCGGTTTTATGCGGTCACAGAACCATATTTAAGCGGTCCTCGTGAGTTTGAAGTTTTACAAAAGAGAGATCGATTCAAAAAGTGTCTTCTTTCTTTTGTAAAGATAATATTTTGGCGGGAACTGTGTGTAGAGCAGCGTTGGCTTTAATCGATTCTTATGATCCGGGTTCAATTTTAACTCAAACGATAAGAGTGTTGTTTGGACATTTTCCTGCTGGGACATCAGCTCGAAATTTAGCTGGCTTTAGTCAAAATGCTATAGCAGGCAGATTTCAGAAATACGATTATGGTCCTAGCAAAAATTTGGAACTATATGGGACCGCTCAACCGCATCTTTATAACCTCAATTTTACCAATATACCTGTTGTATTATTGTATAGTGAAAACGATTTATTGGTCGATTTGAAGGATGCTGTCTTATAAAGTAAGACGCCCAACATGGACCCACTTCGACAACTGCTACAGTCGATACACAAAGATAACGGTTTTTCCTAAAATCCGTGGTATTTACAGAAATATAGTGAATATGGGTCTGTATAATGGTAATTTTTAATAATGACATATAAAATGTTTACTATATTAGTAGAAATATTCGCACTTAATTCGCTTGAGTTGTAGTAGTTAAATGCTCACTGTAAATATCCACTACGCGTTGTGCGGAGAAAGCAAACATCGTGAGAAGACTTGCATGTCTGAGAATTTAAATAAAATAATGTTGCCAACTCTCGTAAAGTCTGCTTTGAGCAAGTTAATACTCTCTGATTTCTTTTAAAACAAATCTTTTGCAGTATAACTGAGTGAGATGGGTGCTGTTCAGAAAAATACAAACAAGAAACTCTGTGAGTTATTTTTAATTTTAATTTGCAATATAATATGTGGTAAAATTAAATATAAAAACATTACCTTAATACATTCATAAATTTTATTAATCAGTATTTTTATTATAACTTAAGAATATGTATACAATTTCTTTATATGATAATGTTAAAATGGTATAAAATATATTTTATTTGATATAGATTATAAATAATTCATACGAAAGTCGTTTTTTCCTTCCACTACTGGTTCGTAAAAAAACCTCTGACCTGGGAAAAACTACCAAGAAACCTGGCATTTAAAAAAATATTCAAAGTTTAATTTTTTAAATAGAAATACCTTCCACAGGGGACTGAGGTGGTGGTCCAGATGTCAGTGTTAACCCGGAGTATCTTTAGCTTTTTAATTATTGCTTATGGTATTAAAAAGCTGATACTCTGGGTTAGCACTGACATCGGGACGTCAGTCACCTCAGTCCCCCGTCACCATGGGTGCTGGACAGTGGCGGCCCTAAGGCGGTGCGAGCGGTACCACCGCAGCGGGTGCCGTCATCGGGGTGGGCGCTGAAATCAACTGAAACGCTAACCAGGCACCGGTCACAAATTTACTCACCCTTATCACTAACATTCCGTTCTGTTGACGCTAATTAGGAAGTCAAAATGCGAGTATTTCATTGCTTATAAGCCAGTAAGTGACTTTTCGGAAAAAGGACTTACTGGCCTCTGTCTTGATGCAATTGTACAAGTATTTGACTTAGACGTGAATGATTATCGAGATCAAGGGTACAATAATGGTACGAACATGGCAGGAAAATTAAAGGTCAAACCAGATTTTGACTCAATGTTATCGGGCATTTTTTATCCATGTAGTTGAAGTTATTAGACCTGAATTTGCTCATATTCGCTTAATAAAATAAAATGATGTGTCCTAACCAGTCTGAAGAGCACCTCCTAACCCCCCTCAATTGCATGCAATATACCCGTAGCCACCACTCCCAATACCACCACACTCAACACCACCAGACTAAGGACAACACACTTCCCTCAATAATACGATGCGTGTTTTGCCTCAACACGAGGCATCCTCAGGTGAAGTAGTCTCCGCGGTGGCTGAAGGCTAAGTGAACGGCGAGCGGAAACAGTTGCTATTTTTACAACTCGCTGATAAACGAGTTGTATAGATAGCAGCGTTTGGACACGCGGAGAGAGTGCTAAGAGTGGTGGTGATGGAATTATTGGTGACAAAGATAGTATCAGCCTCCGCAGAGCCTACTTCATCTGAGGATGCCTCGTATAGAGGCGAAACACATTTCGTACTATCAAGGGTAAAAAAATACTTTTAATAAGTAGGTAATTAATTAACTTCAGTGCTTTAAAAATTGCTTTGTCATTGCAACGCTCGCTTGTTTAAATTTAAATGTTTATTCCGTTACAAATATCAAGCGCTCAAGTGTCGATTTGTTGACCTTGCGCTGATTCATATTTTTACTTGCGTGCAACAGTCCCTTTTGTTCTCGCATAGCTGTAGTCTTTTTTGTCCTAAAGTAATCAACGTTTTCTTTTCTTTTGCTGTGTTCATATAAAAATAAAATGGCAGATAGTTTAAAAACTTTATTGAAGAAGCGTAGTTCGATAAAATCAAAGCTTACAATTTACAACAATTATTTAAATTTAATTAAAAGTAGTTCTGATATTTCTGAGTTGCAACGTCTAGACTTAGCCGAGCGTTTTAATAAATTCGAAACCTTATATTCCGAATTTGACGAATTACAGACAAACATAGAAGTGCTTGCCGATGGTGCGGCGTCTGCGTTAGTTGAGCGTGAGGACTTTGACCGTCAGTTCTTCAATCTGGTGGCCATCACGCGTAGCCTGCTCGGTGCTTCGTCCAACGGTACTGGGTCGGAGGCGGGCTTCAGAGGCGCTGACTCAGGTGCACACTGTTCTAATAAGAATAGTTTTGTTCGTTTGCCTAAAATTGATTTACCTTATTTTGATGGGAACTACCAATGTGGCTCGAATTTCGAGATACATTTACGTCATTGATTCACGATAACTCTAGTATTAATGAAATAAACAAGTTCCACTATTTGCGCGCTTCATTGCATGATAACGCAGCCTTAGTTATTAAAAATATTGATTTTAAAGGCGATCATTATAAAATTGCGTAGAACATGTTGTGTGAGCAGTATAACAACGATCGACTTCTTGTGAATAATCATGTGCAAGCTTTATTTGATGTCGATTCTATAGTTAAGGAGTCAAGTATCTCAATCAGAAACCTCGTAGATACAATTAATAAAAATGTAAGGGCACTAACAAAATTAAATCACTCCCACTCAATATTGGGACACATTATTAATATATATCATGACTAAAAAAATAGATTTGACAACAAGTCGTGACTGGGAAGAGCATAGGAACAATATTATAAAAGATGATCCTACTTTGATGCAATTTTGTTCTTTTTGAAGTAGGAAAGCGGATTGGTAGGAGTCTGTCGAGTCAAATATCAATTCTTCTCAGACTAATACTATTGTAGCTTTAAATAATAGTCATACATATAAACATTCTAATTCTAAAGTCACTCAAGTTAATAAAAAATCAGATAATAATTTTAATAAGATAAATAAATGTTCACTTTGCTCCCAGGCTCGTACATTATATAAATGTGAATCCTTTAGAAACTTAACTATAGAGGATCGCATAAAAAAGGCAAATGATTACAATGTTTGTCTTAACTGCCTGCGCGTCGGACATTCTGCTAAGCAGTGTAAACTCACACATTGCAAATATTGCAAAACAAAGCACATTACGCTTTTGCATTTAGAATCTAGTGAATCCAAACCATTTTCTAACCCATTGCCTTCTGCTATGTATTCTGCTTTGCCTTCTGCATCAAATATCGCACTATCAGCCAATTCCTTGCAGCTTGCTACTTCTGCGCATGTTTTACTGTCCACAGCTCTGATGAACGTGACCAGCGGGTCGGGTAAGAAATACACTGCGCGGCTACTGCTGGACAACGGTAGTACCGCCAACTTTGTTACACAGAGACTATCAGAGAAACTGGGCTTGTTACATCGCGGTACGAGCACCAAGGTAACGGGTATTAATAATCACATATCCACCAGTACACAGTCTTGTCACCTCACAATTGAGTCTTTATGCTGTGCCTCTACTGTTGATATCAAGTGTCATATTTTACCTGAAATTACAAAGGTTCTACTGTCTTCATTCGTGCATATAAATCACGTTCATATTCCTTCAGGTCTTACACTAGCAGACCCGAACTTTAATGTTCCGTCGGTCGTAGACATCCTGGTAGGGGCTGAGGTGTTTTGGAATGTCTTAGGCAGCAGAACTATAGATTTAGGGAAACATCTACCTAAATTATGTGAAACTAAATTTGGTTGGCTTGTGTCCGGTAGTATTTCGCATCAACCTAGTTCTGTTTCATCACTCTATTGCCATCATTCCAACGTCACTCCAGATCTAACTCAATTTTGGGAGCTTGACAACGTGTCGTCAAAACATTCACTTTCTCTTGAAGAAAGAGTCTGTGAACAACTATTTGCCCAAACCACCGTTCGTAAAAAATGATGGTAGGTTTGTTGTGACGATGCCCTTAAAAGAGGACCCTAGAACTTTAGGGCATTCGTATGAAAACGCAAAAAATCGTTTTCTATCCCTGGAGCGGCGATTTAAGCGCGATCCTTCATTTAAAACTAAATATTGTGAATTTATGAGAGAGTATGAGCATTTAGGTCATATGACTTTAGACTCTGACTGTACTTCTACGCCTGAAAACTCCGTGATCACATATTTCATTCCACATCATGGAGTTATTCGTAGCTCTAGTACCACTACTCAACTACGCGCAGTATTCGACGCATC
The DNA here is from genome assembly GCA_907164705.1 of Parnassius apollo. Classification (NCBI taxonomy): domain Eukaryota; kingdom Metazoa; phylum Arthropoda; class Insecta; order Lepidoptera; family Papilionidae; genus Parnassius; species Parnassius apollo. The sequence continues at coordinate 1,541,324 of CAJQZP010001045.1, read as the reverse complement.
AGCCTCTACCAGTTCGGCCGTGTCTCTTAATGACATACAGATGGTCGGTCCCGTAGTGCAAGACGATCTATTTTCCATTTTAATACGTTTTCGTCAACATAGATACGTGGTCTCAGGTGATGTAGAGAAAATGTATAGAGCCATTGAGCTAAGTCCAGTCCAACGTCCTCTACAAAAAATTATTTTTCGGTTTGATCCTTCAAAACCTCTTAGAACAATAAATACGGTCACCTATGGTACCGCTTCTGCTCCTTACCTAGCCACGAAATGCCTGGTAGGTCTGGCTGATAATATTGAGGATAGTCAGGTCCAGCGGGCCATACGACGTGACTTCTACGTGGATGACTATTTGAGCGTGGGAAACACCATAGCTGAGACTGTAGCAATTGCAAAACGGGTACAATCGGTTCTATCTTCTGCTAAATTTAACTTACGCAAATGGCGATCAAACCATCCTCAAATTATAAACAGTAACGAATCGTATAATACTCATACGTTGCATTTTTATGAGCAGGGTTTAAATTCATCTGAATCTAAAACTTTAGGTCTTAATTGGGCCTACGATTCTGTTTCCCTTACTTATACTACTAACATAAAGTCAACCACTAAAGTCACTAAACGTCACGTCCTCTCTGTTATCAGTCAGATCTTTGACCCATTATGCCTCGTGCCGTGCGTTGTCGAAGCGAAAATAGCCATGCAGCGTTTATGGCTACACAAATATGACTGGGACAACGAAGTATCGCTCGAGGTCAGAAACCTTTGGTCGACATTCCAAAATACAATAACATCTTTAAATAATTTAAAAATTCCTCGTTGGGTTTTACGTGAAGACTCTAGTACGCATGAAGTACACGTCTTCACCGATGCGTCCGAAAAAGCTTATGGCGCATGTGTGTACATTCGGTCATGCAGTAACAGTAAATCTATTGGCGTAAAACTTCTCATTTCTAAAAATCGTATAGCGCTCATCAAGCCGTCAACAATACCAAGGATTGAACTGTCTGGAGCTTTGTTAGGTGCCAGGCTGTGTACTAAAGTTCAGGAAGCGCTAACTTTACCCATTCACCGATGTAGATTCTGGTGTAACTCAACCATAGTCTTGGGTTGGCTCTCTACTCCAGCCAACCAAATAAAACCTTTTGTGAGAAATAGAGTCAACGAGATACAGGAGAGCACTTGTGGTCATACCTGGAGCTACGCACCGTCGAAGGACAACCCGGTGGATCTTGTTTCCTGTGGTCTAAACGCTGACGTTATCAAGGACACACCTCTGTGGTGGTCCGGACCCTCTTTTCTGTTGCGTAATGAAAATGAGTGGCCTAAAATGCCAAACACAGAGAAACATGATTTGCCGGATGTAGTGACTCATTTCACATGTAGTGATAGCGACCATCATGTTGTTAGTAATCATTCACATTCAACCAAATATTCATCTATCATTCATCGCTTATTAGAAAAATATTCTAGTTTTCCAAAAATTCAAAGGGTGTTTGCATATGCACAAATTTACATATAATCTAAAAAATAAAGGTAAATTGTGTGGCGATCTTTCCGTAACAGAACTCCAAGATTCGTATAATGTAATAATACATTATTCACAACTAGAAATGTTTTCTGAAGAATTTCATCTTTCAATATCTAAACAAAAATTGCCACGCAATAGTAGATTGCTTTCTTTAACTCCGTTTATTGACGAACATAACCTCATCCGTGTGGGCGGGAGGCTCGATAACTCCCCCTACGATTTCAGTGTAAAACATCCCATAATAATATGTAGTAAGCACATACTTACTAAGCTTATATTTCAAATGAAACATTTAGAGCTACTACATGCCGGTCCTCAATTACTATTGTCACATATAAGGCAGACTTATTGGCCTATAGGTGGTAGAAACCTTTCCAGAAATGTCGTGAATAAATGCCTTAAGTGTTTCAGACATAAGGCTCAAAGCGTTCAGGATATAATGGGTCAACTACCTCAGTCAAGAACTCATCTTGAATTTCCATTTTTAAATTGTTATGTTGACTACGCTGGACCAGTATTGGTGGACGATCGCAGAGGTCGCGGCTGCAAACTTACAAAATCCTATATGTGCATTTTTGTTTGCTCTGCAGTGAAAGCCGTGCATTTGGAGCTCGTCACTGACCTCACCTCTGAGGCTTACATGGCCACTCTAAATCGTTTCGTGGCGCGTCGAGGCAAGCCTCAAAGCATTACAAAATTCACACAAACAAATTTTTTAGGACAAATTTCGTAGGCACATCAAATGAAATGCATAGGTTCTTGCACTCATCGAGTGTTGCACCTGAAATACCACAACAGGGTATCGAATTTATTTTCACGCCTGCTTACAGCCCACATTTTAATTCACTAGCTGAGGCTGCTGTTAAATCTTGCAAGCATCATTTAAAAAGACTCTTAAAGCTTACCCATTTTACCTTTGAGGATGGCTACTTGTCTTACGCAAATAGAGGCGGTCTTGAATTCGCGCCTCTTACTCCTCTCTCTTCAGACCCTAACGATTTTTCGGCACTTACTCCCGCTCATTTCCTGATTGGACGACCACTCTTATCTGTACCACATTCCCAGGTGACTGATGCCAACATCACGCGACTGGATCGCTGGAGGAGAACACAGTACATCAGACAGCATTTCTGGAGCCGCTTTCATAATGAATACATCTCTCTGCTGCAGGCCAAATCCAAGTGGTTTCATTCCAGAGGTGAAGTGAAGCCGGGGTCTTTAGTTCTTATCAAGGACAAAACTACACCACCGCTGCTCTGGTCCCTGGGCCGGGTCATGACTACCTATCCCGGCGTAGACGGAGTCACGCGAGTGGCTGAGTTGAAGACGAAGCGAGGTATCATTCGTCGTGCTGTCAACTGCATCTGCCCTCTACCAAAAGAAGATTAAAGACGTCTCTTCAACCCGGGGAATATGTCGGCGCACGTCATCGCGCCTCGGCCAAAATGATGGACGCGTGGGAGCGCGGACCGGTCGCTGACCTCACGGCAGCGCGAGCGCTTCTGTACCTCGCTCAGCTGCGAGACGCGGTTGCAGACGGGCACTTTATTTTTCAATTTATAATATGTTTGTTTAAAGGTTTTACGGCATTAAATCTGTTGTTAATACAGTCCACTCATTTTATTTCTAAAGTCCCGATAAGGCCTAAACAATAGCCTTGTAAGGAGTATAATGGAGTACTGCAGTGTTGTCTGGCGTCCGCACTATTGAAATTTTAAGTTCAAAAACGCCTTATATGTCATCTTATATATTCTGTTGGAAAAGCACTAAAAATATCATCCTATGCAGATAGACTTCAATACTTTAATATGCTACCCGTATCTGTGGCCGTGTTAGAAAAAGGGGAGATCTGCCGCCGGGCAAGGTGTTCTGCCCAGGGAGCGGCCAACACTCCGTGTGATAGTTCGGAGATGTTCTATATATACTATTTATGATTCGGAATTTCGGTGTGTTTCGCATGCGGCGCGACGACAGCGCCGCCACATCACCCCCCTGCTCAGACCGGAGGTCGATAGTGCAGGCTCGTTGCCGACGAAAGTGCAAGTGCCAGGAGATTGCCTTGTAGGCTGCGGTGTGTCGAGAAGAAGGCAAGTAATCTGCGAAAATGCCGTGAAGCAGAGGCGAGCAGTAAAGCTCAGAGCCGTGCCGAACACTGTAGTGCAGAGTGTAGCTTTAAGGAACAGTAAGCATTATTATTCCAGCACTGCGATGAACCTTGTGAAGCTAGATGGCTTGCAGGATATGAAGACTGAAGACGATATCTGCTTGAATTTTCCGAAGGTTGTTGGTTGTGTGTTCAGATCAGGTTGGGTGATCACCACTGTGGCCGTTCTTCAACATTTCCTCAAATTCCTTTCTAGTTATGAGGAGTCTATCAGCAGCTAAACGACGAGGTCGTGCTGCTACTGGAGGTCCTGGAGTAACGCGAATGTGATGCTTGGTATTATGTTAGGGTTCTGACGTCGTACCAGCCGGTTTCGTTATGGTAGGGTATTGAAAAAGTAATTCATGATACTTTTAACTACCATTAACAGTCTTGATGGCTTCTATCTGGTCGTTTTTGTGGTGAGGCACTGTTATTGATATATTGACTTGTGAGGCTGTCGATAAGTCTATGATGACGGCAGTCGACTAATAAATCGTAATGACCTTAGAAAGTCAACTCCAATTATCGGTTTGGAGACATCTGCCATGATAAATTTCCAAGCAAAGTCCCGACGAAGTCCAAAGTCCAAGTGAAGTTAAAGGTATCTTAAGTAAGTGGAAATGACTCTACCATTTGCTGCGAAAAGTTCGTATTTGAACTTTTTTACTGGACCTTTCATCATGGTCCGTGGAAAAACACATAAGTTAGAACCTGTGTCGATGAGGTAATTAATTTTACTTTTTCTATATGTGATGAATAGACGGCCGTTACAAGTCTGGCAGTCATTGGCCGCCACTAATGGCTGCCCTGGTCTTTTCCCGAATTAAAATTACAGGGTGTTGTGCATTTCGTTCAATTAACGCCGAACTTTCTGTGGTACCAATATATAACGTTATCTGAGCGCGACCGAGATCGTTAACGGAACCTAAATCGCCTGTTGCGTGACGAGAATCTGGTTCGCCTATTCATCTGTGTTGTTAATGCAGAAACTTGTTTTGTTAGCTCCGCGATCTGAATGGCCATTGCTTCCATAGCAGCGTACGGTGTAGGAATTTGTTGTGGTGGACAGGAAGATGTCGACGGAGAAACTTCGTTTAAGTGTCCTCGAGGCAAGATGTCATTTATTTTGTCAGACAATTTATCTAATGGCATCTCTGCATTTGATGCGACAATGACCTGCAATTTTGAGGTAGTCTATTCAACCAAATTGTGCGTATAAAATTTTCAGGAACACTAGGACCTGCTAGATGTATAAGATGACGCAAAAATTGTGACGGTTTGCGACTTCCAAGCTCTTCATGAATTAAGAATCTTCTGTTCTTGGGAGGCGGAAAGTCGATGAATCAATTCAGACTTAAGAGTTTCGTATTTGTTTTCTCTAGGTCGATTGATAATGACATCCTCGACTTCAGGTGCGTATTCGTGATCGAGCTGGGATACAATGTAATAAAATTTTGTTATATTTTTGTTATATTTGATAAAATAATTTGCCCCTCTATTTGAGCGAACCATAGTGCTGGTCTGTCAGGCCAAAACGGGAGTGGTCGAACACCTACTGTAAATGTATTTGATTTCATTTCTCCACTCGTGGTGTCATCTAAATCTTCACTTTCGACGTTCTGCATCAGAGGCGTCGTTAAATTTTTATTCGCCATGATTTGGGTAGGGCTCATTTTTGTTAAATGTCGGAAGGTCACCAGTATAACGAGGCATTGTTGTACTTACAGGTATATTAGCCTGACTCCAATAAAACAGACACTCTAATAGCTTATTTCTGTACACAAGTTTATTTATTTACTTACACAACACTTAGTATTCAATATTACTTACTATTACTATTATACTATACACTATTATTATTTTTTAATTACTATATTTTGCGGAGTAATTAGGGCGAGCGTGGCAAGAGCTCCCACAGTGAATGCATATAATTACTCTACTATAATCAATACGCCTAAAATTAATAAATATTACGTTTTTATACAAGGTGTTTAGAAATGAGGTAGATTGGTGATTGAATGAGACATCTTCTCGCCCAATTTCAATTTCGAAATTCAATGAGATTTCCACGCAAACCAATTACACTTCTTTACCCACCACGTCATAGAACTATTCTCGGTGCGCATTCGCCAGTCGCGAGGCTTTGTAAAGTCTTTAATGAATGTAGTGATATCGTTGATGTTAATTTTGATTTCATATGTCGGTTTTATAAGAATTAATATAAGTATTTCAAAAATTGTGAAAGCACAGATTGTGTACTAAACTGTTACACACACACACGCGCGCGCGGCACACACACACACACACACACACACACACACACACACACATACACACACACACATACACACACACATACACACATACACACACACACACACACACACACACACACACACACGCACATACACACATACACACATACACACATACACATACACACACACACACACACACACACACACACACACACACACACACACAGAGAGAGAGATAAAATGTAAATTGATAAATATTAATAAAATGTAAACTGATAGCATGTTGTGATTACCTTTAAGTAATTGTGCATTTAGAAATAAGACAACTGTACATTTTAATTAACGATGTAATAATGTATCAATTGTTGGTAATCCTAATATGACACATCAAA